>OZ024935.1:95252470-95852470 GCA_964017235.1 Sabellastarte sp. h YS-2021
ATTTGTATATTCTTTCATTATATGTATTTTGGTGTAATATATTAATTATGTCACACTGTTTAAAGCATATGTATCCAGTGATGTTTATGAACCAGTAATGCATGCCTGATAATAATAATAATACTAAATCATTTTACACATATTGATAGGATGGAGGGCCTGGTTACAATGTATAAAACATTTGTATATTCTTCCATGATGTGTATTTCAATGTGAAATGTAAATTATGTGTTACTCAATAAACATGCTTCTTGTAAGCTACACCAAGGAGGTATTATTTTTCATGACTATTTTTTTTGTTTGCTTTTTTGCAGGCTTATGCAACTGCCACTGGTATGGATTTTGGCCCTCTTTATATATGATTAAATTCTAAGAGTGATATGTTCCACTGGGTGGATAGAAAATAATCTAGATTCACCACTTACTTGGAATTGTGTGTCTTAGTGGGAGTATGCACCCTTTCGCTACTGAAGGATCATTATTGTAGGGGACTGTAGCCATATGACGTCATATCACGTCAGAAACGCCTATCAAGTAAAACATTAATTCACTACCTTATACACTTCATTTGCGGTATTTTTCGGCATATTTCATTAGGAATTGATGAAAGTCGAATGGGGAAAGTTCAGGGAATTCCCCAAATAAGTATAACCACGAGTAAACAATATGCAGCAATATGCGATAAATACGGCAATATATACAGAAACCAGTTAAAATAGGTAAAAATGGTGAAATTAAAAAAAAATATAGCATAACTTATATATATTTTACTTAAGCAATCGTTTTAATACTGATGGACCAAAGAAAACGTATTGCAGTATACAGAAGGGAAAGAGAAATTAATATTATTGCCGTCGACCCTGTGTCGACAGACATGGTACCTGGTAATACACATTAGTGTCGACTGCTTCACGTCATAGATGGTAGCAAAAGGGCTCTTGCATTTCATTTTTTATTTATTTTTTTTTGAAAAAATGCACTGAAAAACTCAAAAATGTAATTTTATGATCTGATCATCCCTCTTTAAGTCCCCTTGCATTTCATTTTTTTTTTTTTTTTTGAAAAATTGCACTGAAAAACTCAAAAATGTAATTCTATGAGCTGATCACCCCTATAATGATAAGCAGTGTCCATTGTTCCCAGTGTTATATTGTATCATTATTCATACATAATAGGAAAATTGCTTGGGAGATTACTTTACCCCCACAACCTGTGTATTGGGCACAATGAGATATGGAAGAGATCAAAGAGAAAGACAAGGATTCTTAAAGACCAGATTAATTACTAAAACTGAGATTGTTGGAAATTTGGAAATTAGACTGATGATTACACTTGTAGAGTCACTTGTATGTCAGAGTGATACTTAAGCTTTGCATCCTGTGTACTTTGTAAATGTACTATCGCCAGGTCAGAATACAGACCAAGGTCACATCATGATGTTTTACACCTCAACCACAAAACCAAGTATGAACTTCCTACACTTCTCACACTTTTTTTTTGGTGGTGGTGGGGGGGGGGGTGTGTGTGTGTTAAATTGTTCAGATTTTAATTTCCGAGATACAGCCCAGAAGGGATTTCTTCTGCCACCTGCACATCACCAGCCAAGCTGGACATCATGTGCGAGGTCTTACATTTTTCTTACATCCCATCGTATTTGTATACCCACATAAGTGTGCTACAAATAATGTTGAAAAATATGAGTGTAGCCTGGTAGTGGGTAGTAGAGATTTGCACGTCCAAACAAGGTGTATTGTTCCAACAACAACGTGAACTTGCTACAGGCTGCCGAGTGGGTTTATATACACGTGCGTGTATCATACAGTATGTGCAAACCCTGAGACACTTGAGGCCATGGGGAGCACTTACAACATTAGCAAGGAAAACAGATGTACCCAAGCCTCTCATAAATTGCCTTTGAGACATGTATGTGTTTGTCGCCATACTGTGTGCATGCAGAGAATAATGTGCATTCCAATTTTCATTGAAGGGCCTCAGCAACCTTAAGACCTTGTTCAAAATCACACGTGTAGCTTTAGTATCCATTGCAAATCAGCAACTTTTCTCTGTAAGCAAGACGTATGTGCATGTACGATGGGACGTAAGAGAGACGCTTTACAAATCAGCAATAGTAATCGTTCTTAAATTTACACTATATATTTATATATTCACAAATAAAGGGCTACAGTTAAAATAAATACAAAATGTAAATATACTGTATGAGAGCATCATAAATCAATTCACAACGTCCTGCCTTAAGTCATTTTTGTAAACTTTGACTGGTGCTACCAACTTTAGTGATTCAACAGGAAATGAAAGGTGGGGCAGGCAACTAATCTTCTAGCATTGTTAAGCACGAGTTCTAGCAAGGTTCACACTTCTAGCGATTACTTTTCTGTTTTTTTTATTTTTTTTTTGTCACCAAATTCCATGAATTGTGGCTCAGTGTAATGAGTAGATGTCTCATTCATTACAGTTGTAAAATAAAAATTCACTGTGGCTATGGGGGATTTAGATGGGGGTGGCTCAATTTTTTTCACGTTCTATTGATTTGTTTCTGAAATAATCATATTAAAATATTTTAATGAGATGTTATTTTTATCACAGTCATCTTCCGGAAATAACAAGTCGCAATTCTAAAAACCACATTTTTACCAATGATGTTAAGTTAATGGGTCAATAGACTACATAAAACCATGTACATATTTTTAATATGCTCGTGTATAGCAAATCTATATAGCAACACCTTTGCTTTCCAGGATTTGCCTAGAGCTCAGCTGGTTAAAGAGTTATAACTGGGTTTATTTTTTGCATTATTCAAAAGCCCCACTACAAACAATATTAAAATGTACTTGTGATGCCATACTATTTTTAAAGTGTGGATTATTTTTAAGAATCTACACTTTTCTGTAGATTCTTTAAACCAAAGCTGTGGATTCTTAAAAAGAATCCACAGTTGGATTTCAAGGCCAAGTAATTACCTCAGCCAGTGTTGGTCTTAAGCAGTAGTAAAATTACATTAGAGATTTAACAGAAATGTATTCATAATTAGAATGGTAATCTAAATGTTTCCCTTCTTTACATGCAGTACTGTCAAATTTTTTGTACCAATTTATTGTCAGAAATATCCAAAAAATCCAATTGTTACTGCTTGTATAATTTAAGAATTTGGTCTCCGAGAGAGCATGTCTACAACATTGAAAGCTGTATCTTTATCAACTGACCTAGCCAAATTCTCTGTAAATGTATTCTGAGTAATAAATATATCATTTCCATCAGTATTTTAATCCATTTTAACAATGTCACAGCAAAATATGAATGGCGACAACATACAGATATGCAAGTAAAGGTTGACTTTTCATGCCTGAATGGTTTTAAAGAATCCACGCTTGTGGAAATGCTAGAAAACAGTGCAATGAAATCAAGCAAATCTATGATAACCCTTTACAGACATTCTGTTCCAAATAAGGAAGAGTTACCAAAATGATCATAGTATATGAATTTACAGAAGTAACAGAATCTGCCAAAAATTAGTATAATTAAAATATAATGTTTTTAATGCACCGTAACTGTATAACAGTAACCATGCTGAACAATTTATTATTTTGTAATACAATTTTTTTATAAATTTGGTGACTCTTTTTTGTTTTCCATACAATATATTGTCCAATCTAGGCATAATAAATGAACATAATGGTGATCATTCAGCATTCAATTGGTTTTAAGTTTTTCAATAATATTGAAAGAAATAATTAAATTAACCTCATTGCATTTTCCTATACAAAATAATTATTTAAAAAGTTCACTTCCTGGTGTCGTCCTCGAGCTTTCAAATCAAAGAATCCACAGTTTTTCGGGCATTCTCCATAACAGAAATTTCCAAATATGTGTGAGCCCCATGCACTTGGCCATGCGAATGTTAGAGATGTCCAAAAAATCCATCAAAATTTTTTAAAAGTTTATAAAAAGACTTCAAATTTAGTCTCACACTCAAAATCATACACAATACCAATATTACATGAGAGAAGATAAATCAACACAATCCTAGCCTCAAGGATTTGCATTGTATGTTCTGTCTTTTCAACTGAATACATGTACCAGGAGGAATGTTTGACTTTTATTATCTTTTTGTCTACTATCACACACTTTCGATCATAACTAAAATAAGTCCATACTCAGGTAAAGAATGCCAGAAAATTAAGCTGCAAACTGTATCCAGTGACTTTAAAACAAATCATTATAAACAATTATTTCTTGAGACTTCTCTACAGTTTCTGCATGCAACAAACAAAAGCAAACAGAAGTTCTGTTAAACCCCTTTGAAGTGATGTATATCACATATTTTAGCTCACCTAATTGTAAATCATTTAATCAATTATAAATGAAGTATTCTTCAGAAACATGATAACTTACTATATCTTTCATAGCTGAGTTGGACAAATACCTGTAAATTATATATTAAGTATTTTTAATTGCAAGGAATGGCTATTTTGTTTAGTGAAATAAATGACTAAGCTAAATGCTATTATGCATTATTAACTGCATATGCTTTATTTTATGGTGTACACAGGGAGGTATTACTAAACAGAATTATACTTCATATTCGTGTTAGCATTTTGCTGACTGTAGACTACAATGATTTTCAATTGCTTAAGAATTGGTGCATATGTTTGGAATAAAATATTTTAAATGGCAGATGTGCTATATATTAAAACTGTATTTACAGATGTAAACCTGGTCCATAATATAGTCCCTAGCTACTGCAGAAACTGCTTGGTAATAAGTCAATGCACTGTTATAGAAATAATTAGCTCGCCTTGGATAATGACATTGGCAAAGACAAAACGTAATTATGGGATAAGTAATGCAGTATATTTCAATCAACAAGGAGAACAATAATTAATTCATAGACAGGGTTGTCATACACATGTCATTGTGCTTTAAGATTGAACATTTATTGGTAAAAAGAATGGTCAATATCCTTTAGTTTCATTCGGTTTGCTATGCATAAAGTATACATTGCTTGTTTATACCATGGTCCATGGGATCAAGACGTACAAGAAATTGTATATTACAGTCTAGTGCAGTCCTAAATATGAAGCTTCATAAATGTCTCACCATGAGGACAGTGCTACATATTGTCATTCAGCTAATTGTCACTGTGTCTGGCTTGCAAATAGAGCCCAAACATCAATTCAAGAAGTTGTCATTCCAGGATTCTGAAATGCATAATATCAACTGTGCCCTACATGCGGCAAGGATAAAACAAAGGCAACTGACAGTGTGGGCCACAGAGATGCAATGTGGTTTGATATGTGGCAAGTTTGATAATTGTAAATACTTTGTTGTTGATGAATATGACTTGAATTGCTTAGTATGTACAACTGATCCTCTTCAGGAGTTTCAAGTAAAAGATACTTTCCAGACATGGCCAAAGCAGATTGATGCAATGACAAATATCTGGATGAAAATGTACAAGTATATTGGTAATGATGTCAGAGGTGGTTCAATATTAGATACTGCTTCAGCTTACACTTTTGTTGATACCACCCCAGTGCCAGAAAGATTAAAGATCTACAGTTTTCTTTACAATGCAGGGGCCAAAAATAGACAAATACATTTTGGCATTTATAGAAGATATGATGATGCAAATGCTTGCAATTTTGAGCTGATACACCAATGGACAACAGTTAGTCAGCAGCTTGGATTAAATGAATATACAGTGTCAGACTATGTGGTTGAAAAGGGGGATTATATTGGTTTTGCATGGACACAAAGAGGAGTGATACTATTTCATAATGGTGCCTCTCCTTTGTATTGTAGCCTAAACTCAGCAACTAAAGTCAGTGGGAAATACAGCTTTTCAACATCATATGGGACAAGAGTTTATGCTTTTCTTGTAAAATTCACTATTTTCTAACTGGCAAGTATAATAAAAAATATATTTAGTTAGATACTAAATGAACTTATCATGTATTGGTATTTTGACCTTTGACATTTGCTTGATATTTGCTTTATGTCTAAGGATGTCTTTTACTTGTCTTTCAGTTGAAACATTAAAATTGCGACATCAGCCAAAAAAATATGATTTTAATTATGTTTCTCCTGGCAAACACACTTACATTATAATTCAAGGTACATATTTCCTTACCAAGTAATCATTAAACCGACCAGAATTAGAATCGGACAATGAGGATTATGTAATTGCAGTGTTTGTTTCAAAATAACTCAACCAGTTGTGGATGGATTTGGATGAAATTTTCAGACAATATTGACAATGATACAAGAAACAGACAGGTAAAATTTGGATGGGCATTCAGATCACCACGTGATCACCACGTGATCACCACGAGATTTGCACGTGCAAGCAAGGTATATTCTATCAACATCAGTGTCACTACTTCAATATCCAAGAGCAGATTGTAACTGGCAACAGGCTGCACTGCACAGTGAGTTTATATACATGCAAGGTACATGCGAGTGTTTCTTAGAGCATGTGCAAACCCTTTAAATAATTGGGCAGGACATGCAACACTAGCAAGGAAAATGCACATGATCAAGTCTCTTATAAATTCCCCCGGATATATGGATGCATTTGTAGTCATGCTGTAAGCAAGCAGAGAATAATTTTCATGCCAATTTTTATTGCAAGGTCTCTGCAACCTCTAACTTTATTTATAAAATGGCAAGTGTAGTTAAAGTGTCCCATGCATATCAGCCGATTTTTCTCTATAGCCAGGGCATGCGTGCACGTACAATGGAATGCAAGAGAGTCTTAAGAAAGGCTTTAAGATCCCCCTTGCCGTGTCTCTAGATGCATAATTAAGTTATTATCCAGACTACTCTCATCTTACATTGGCCTCATTCAAATTTACAGTAGTCCCATCTATATACATTATAACTCCAATAGAGTTTAATTAAAGTTAAGGTAATATATATGACAACCATTAGTGGACTAAGTAATAGTATGAACTCATCAGTTTAAGTGCAATTCCCTGGACTGTATATAATGCAATTGCAATAACTGAACAAGTGTAAAATAATTTATAATCTCGTTTTTTTTTTAAAAATATGTCTTAAACATCTTACTAATACTAGAAGTATCTAAGATTGAAAATAAAATTTGCCCAAACCCCAGACAGCATTTAACGCAGGGAATTAACCAAGCAATGGAAAATAAGGGGAACCCGAAGAGCTTGTGATGAGTTGTCTGATATGTATTACCAAATTGCGTCACTATTCCAGAGCATATGCATCTTGATGGCTGTTTGCGAGGCATTTGTATCATAAGCTATTGTTGCTACAGATCATCTAAATGTATGAAAGCCAGGGCCTAATAAAGGTACCCCCATAGTTCTCAAGAAGGTAGCCAATCTTATTCTCAACTCTGCCTGTGTGAGTAAATTATAATCATCCAACACAAATAATGGTTCATTGGATTTTAATCGAAGCTTTTGAAGCAATGCTGAAAATGCTGTAACAGGACACAGAAATGTGCCTTCTACTTTTGGAATTCTAACCACGTGAACATTTTCTGGAGCCTGGATGTTTTAGCCCATTTTACTCTTACATGTGTACCTGGATACAAGAACACAACTTTAGCCTGCCAGAGATGTCGAGATGAAACAAAAGAGGTTTCAGACTTTGGTGCGGGATTTGAAATTCGGTATCTCTCGAATTTGGTGTAACGAGAACAAGCCCTTCAGTGTAGGTACAACAGAGGCTGAAGGCCCCACATGGTTTTCTTTACTAGTGATGCCTCAAACACTCACAAATTCCAACCATATCTGGCGAAATAATCAATTTCAATGCTGAGACATAAAAATATATCACGTTAAAAGACAAAAAAAAAAAACTGAAGAAAACACACCAATGTCTCATCCCTATCACAATTTAAATTGTCTTATGTACTGACTTCTCATGCTAGAATGCAAGCCTGTGTGTGCACTTGCGAATGCCTCGGTCAATGATGTTTACGCTCTTGATAGGACACCAAAAACAAAGAAAAAAACTGTATGTGGCACACTTTCCCGCTTAAGTTCACCCCCCAAAAAACAAAATCTTTGACGAGAAAATGCATCGGCCAAAGTATTGTCTTTCCTCCTTATATGTTTAATTCTCAAATGAATGCTCCAAGTCTCTCATATCAGCCATATATTCCTCAAGCATAAATCCAAAAATGGATCTTTAGTTTTATTGCATTCCACGACTGAGACTGCACTCTTACTATCACAATGTATGCAAATTGTTTTATCCCGTAAGTCAGGGCCAAATTCTCAAGGCTAGCAAGACGTTGTACATCTCACATTGCATAATAGCATAGTAACCTATAACTTCAAATGGAATGGGAACAGAATACACCCACGAGCACCAAACTCCACCTAAACGTCCACATAAATGTTATGCTCTACCTCAGTGTTTCCAAACATAACGACACCATTGAACATTTTCATAAAAGATAAAAACCAATTACCGTATACGTCCTGATTTAATTGAATTATACATACAATCAAAAACTGTGGATTAATATTGGTGTTTCTGAACGATCATTCAGAAATATATATCACTAAAATGGATACAACAGAGCACATGTTTCCTAAAAGTTCAGTAAGTACAATCCTGTCATGCGCATAGAGTCTCTTTATGTACTGTGAAAACTATGTGATAGTTATGACTCACACATACAAAACAACTCAAGTGGTACATGTAAATGCATTTTTCTAACTTGCTGGTTATCCCAGTAACAGAAAACACCACACATAATGATAGCTTTGGTGTAACATCTGCAAAAAGTATTCAAGTAAAAAGAGAAAACAATAGCCAGGGAGAGGCACATTTTTAGCAAAAAAAATGGATTAATACCCAGCGAAATCACATACACCAGAGAAGAACTTTTACAAATTCATAAAAATGTTGAACATGATAGGAGCTATCTAATACTGGATGGAAAAACCATTGTCAAAATCAGGGAGTATAGACTGAACAAGAGGAGGCAGACAGTTCATCCTGGAGGAACAAAGAAGAACCCCAAATTCCAGGCAGCATGCAAGATCAAGAACAATGTCAACTTGAACAATCTCATCCAAATACCACTAACACAGGAGCCAAATAAACATAAGAGCCAAGTCAAGCTAGGTGTACTCAATGCAAGATCTGTGGGAACATGGCTTCAAGATTGTGATGACTATTGGATAAAAGCTTGTGAACTGAATAGAGATGGATATTCTATGGTTACATCACATGGGATGGGTCATCCTGGTGCTGGGCTGGCTTATGTTTGCCACATCAGATTCAAAGTTAAGCAACTCTACTGCGGAACTAAAAGATAATTTGAGTATGCACTATGGAATATAATGGTAAACACTTCAGACTAGTTAATCTTGTAGGCATACACCATCATCCACCGTCAACAAAAAACTCTTCAAACTCTGTGTTCATAGATGAGTTTTCAGTTTTTCTTTCTGAAAATATTATGCACCTTCCAAACCTTGTAATAACTCGGGATTTCAACATGAGAGTTAATGACTCGGAAGATCATGATGTCAATGTGTTTACACTCACTATGCATTCTCTTGGATTAGACCAGCATGTTTATTTCCAAACACACAATCAGGGAAACACAGTGGACCTTATTTTTATGGAATGTTTTAGCAAAGTAAATATTACTGGGTGTATCCAAGGGCCCGATATATCAGACCATTGTGCTGTGACATGCATAACATCATTGGAAAAGAGTGATGTTGAGCATCAAAAAGTCAAATTTAGGAAGCTAAAAGACATGAATGGTACAAAAATAATTAAAGAAATGAATCTACAAAATATTCTCCAGGAAAATATCATCATTGATATAGTAAATCGGTTTGATGCTGAAGCTACTAAAGCCATGAATAAGCTTGTTCCGGTAAAAGAAAAAACAGTCATGATAAGGGAAAAAAATCCATGGTATACTGAAGAAATTCGACAACAAAAAAGAGTATTCCACAACAGAGAAAGAATTTGGAAAATATATAGATCAAAAGAAACATGGTTAACCCTTTAAGAAGAAAGATGTAAATATATGCTTATTACAGCAAAACATGAAAAAATAAAAAAATAAATAAATGAATGTGGCAGTGATTCCAAAAGGCTCTATAAATTAGTAGATGAAAAAACAGGAAAGAAATCTGAAAACAAACTTCCAGCAGATAAAAGTGATCGAGAATTGGCTGATGAATTCACTAACTTTTTATGCAGAAAATATTGAAGATACTTGATAGTTTAAAAGACCAAACCACATACTCTCCTCTTAGTCATGGCAGTGTTCCCTCATTGGATTCTTTTAACAAATTAACTGGTGACAAAGTGAAAAAGATTATTTGCCCAATGGCCACAAAATCATGTAAATTAGACAGTCTCCCCACCAAATTCATTAAGGATGGCTTACATGACATACTACCGGTAATAACAAATGTAGTGAATGCTTCCTTGAAAAAAGGTTCATTTGCCAATGCTTGGAAAACTGCCACTATAAGACCCCTTCTAAAGAAGCCCGACCTGGACCTAGTACCAAAGAACTACAGGCCTGTGAGCAATCTTAGCTTCATTTCAAAGGTGGTTGAAAAAGCTATGTTACAACAGTTCAGTGTTCATTGTGAAGCCAATTTATTAATGCCAGATTACCAATCAGCACAGAAGACCAACTACAGTTGTGAAACAGGTATAACTAGATTAGTCAATTACATACTTTGGGCGATGGGGAACCAAAATGTAGCAGCTTTGTCCACAATTGATCTCAGTGCAGCTTTTGATACTGTAGATCACAATACACTGCTGGAAGTTTTGAAGGTAAAATTTGGCATTTCAATAAATCCCTGAGACCTAGATATTGTAAAGTCAATGTGGGCTGTGAATATTCATCACCAAAAGAACTGTATTTTTCTATCCCTCAAGGTCCCTGTACTGGACCAGTCTTATATCTGGCATATGCAAGTACTATGAGAGAAATAGTTCCCACCGCAATATCAATATATGGATATGCAGATGATCATGCTCTGATGAACTGCTTTGAATCTGGTGACTTATGTGCTGAACTAGAGTGCATCGAGGATATTGAAAATACAATATAAAGTGTGAAAGAATGGATGGATTGCAATCGATTAAAGATGAATAGTACAAAAACTGACTTTATTTTATTTGGAAATAAAAAAACAACTTCAATATGTGAGACAAAATCTATCAATGTTGCAGGAGAAACAGTTCATAAAACATCAAAAATTATCTTGGAGATCCAACTGGATGAGTCTCTTTCCATGAAGTCCTACATTGCAAATAAATGTAGAGTTGCAATGTTAAACATTCAGAGAATTAAATTTATCAGACCATCACTTTCTATTGAAACATGCCAAACACTTGTACACGGTTTAGTCATCTCACACCTTGATTATGCTAATGCAACCTTGGCGGGACTATACTGCTTCCAAATTAATACTGAATAAGAACAAGTTTGATAGTTCGACTGAATGCATGAAGGAGTTACACTGGCTACCCATCAGAGCCAGAATAGAATTCAAAGTGTTGATGCTAGTCTACAAATGCCTGCAAAACAAAGCACCTTTGTACCTGAGAAATCTCATAAAGAAAAAGGAGTGCAGAAGGGAGGGTCTGAGATCAAGTGAAGATGATTTGATGCTGGAAGTTCCACACACTCTCAATAAAACCTATGCTGGTTGATCATTCAGTGTTTATGGTCTAGAGCTATGGAACACACAGCCATACAACATAAGGAGTCAAATACACTTCAAAAGTTCAAGAGTGACTTAAAAACTCATCTGTTTACAAGAGAATATAATGCATAAAATAATACCAACTGTGCTCAGACTGAATTTATGGTATCTTGTTGTCATAAGCTTATATTGTAAAGCGCATTTGATATATTTATTGTGTTTGATTTGCCCTATAGAAATGTATAATTCTAATTCTATGTCAATAATGACCTTCCTTAATCTATGAAAAGCCATGTCAGCTTGATCTTTATGTCAACAAGCATATATATCCTCAATATAGTTGTATACCACAATGTCCTCTTTCGCCAGGATAAACCTGATAAAATCAGTGATTCTTTGAAAAATTCCCGTCCCATGAACTGCCCCAAAGGCCGGGAACTTTTCAACATAATATTTGTTCAGAAAAAATTGTCCAGAGAAGGTAAAGTGAGTTTTTGCACTGATCTCCCCATAAGAGAGATCCAGAATAACACGTCTACCATTTTCTTTTAGTCATGTCATTAACGGTGACCAGGTAAATTGTGGGTGGGATTCCTCATCAAATGGTCCAAAAATGGCACCCTCCTTAAGCTCACTCTCTAAAAATTTATCAATGTCACGAGAATAACTTGTGGCAGAATAGTGGTTCCTACTTGCATTACTATAATATCCATGTCCTGCAAACCAATGGAAATCCAAACTTCAAGTAATCAATTAGTCTACTATCCTGATATGACCTAATATGTTTATTGACATATTTCCAGCTAAAAGTAGATGGAAGAGGAATATGTTTACCAAGATAGATGGGAAGACCAGATGTCAATATGTAAGATACCTCAGCTAGGTAAGCTATCCATGGTAGACACCAAAGGGGCAGAAGGTTAAGTCATAAAACCTATACTGCTATCAAACTCTGCACATTTATTACAGTGCCCATGTTCAAGTAGTGAGGAAAAACTCCGTTTCTCAACTTGTTGATTAACACAAACATCTCTATAACATTGAAATGAAGGTACACCAATAAAACTAGATACAGCAAAGTCTTTTAAATTACTATAAGGACCTTTTGTGTAATGCATATAAACCAGAAAGAGTGGAAGACACAAATAACTGAGACGCCCCAGCTAGGGACTCAGGGGAGGACAATTCTATAACTAACCCTCCACCATATGAAGTTTTACTAACATTAGAGTCATGTGAAAAGATTGTTTACTGAAAACACAGTCGCAATCAGAGAGTCCTTAGTCCATAACAGCTTTCTTTTTAAACAATCACTTTCTACATGTACGTTATTTCTCTTCAAAGTACAATAACATGTTTAAACATTGTTGAACCTGAAATGTCTGGAGGATCCCCAGAGTGTCGGCAACACTTCCAGACTGTTTTCTTCAGTGATCCATTGCCGGGTGTGGGAGTTGCAGTAGGCGACGACATATTAGTGGAGCCTGAGAAAACTGCAGATTATAAATATGTCAGTTTGTGATAAGCTGGAGTATGTATGTCGCTCCAAGTGATGCTTCCTTCTTCAACTTTCAGCATTGAGGCTGCAAATGCACCCCTGGCGAAGGGCCACGAAACTTTCTGGGCAAGTTTAACTGTCTCCACCAACTCATTTAACATGTTCCATTGCGTTTCAACATGGTGTGTGTCCAATACATTCCTGTCAAATTCTATTCTATTCTGTACTATCATAGCACTTAATCTATGCTAGGCAGACTCTAAGGCGCAACACAAAAATCAAATTCAAAAAATCATCTGTCCATAGCCGTTGTCAAGTCCAGTACATCGGAGACGCTAGATATAGTGTATGCTAAGTTGGAAATGCCTTTTTGAAGAGATACTATTTTAACCTTTTCCTGAAACAGGCGAAAGTTGGGGCAGAGCAGACCTCATCAGGCAAATGATTCCAAACAGTGGGAGCATCAAAAGCAAAGCTGTGGCCAAAGTAATTTTTTAATTACGCAGAGATGGACAGAATTGAGGAACCTCCAAGAACCTCTTATCTGGATGGTTGTATCTTGTTTGGTTGCAATGTTTGTTTCTTGTCACTGGACTTTTGTTGTTTTTTTAAGTCAGTGGACTGATCTGCCGGCCTGGTGTGCACTACTCATGTTTCTGATTTTCTCCCAAGGTCTGATGTCAGTGCCCTATTGATGGTTTTACAGCCCACGCCTGTGGATCAAAAGATTTTTCAGCCTTGTTTACATTGCTGTTTAGTTTAGCAATACATGTGCACATTCAACATGTTATAATTGGCATCTTGTCAGTGTAGGTGAATACAAGACAAGGGCAAATTGCATAAGCTCATTAGTCTAATCAATAAGAATGCACTTGATTTGTTTGTGCTCTGGTCAGTATTAATTACATGATTAGATTCATCCATTGTTTTGGCGTCGTTTTGCATTATTTTCAAATGATTAACTTATTGGATTATTTATCAATTAGCATAAGGGGAAACAACTCCAAAAGAATGTTCAGCAGAAAACAGACATATTTACAACAAGAAAAATGAGATACGAAATAAAGCAGTGTTTTGACATTTAAAAAGAGCAAAACATTTTATGTGGAACATAAATAATGCAATGTCTCTTATCAAGCATATACACGTTACAATACAGAAAACATAAAGTTCATCCAAAATGCAAATCTTATGACACTGTTAACATTGCGTACAAGTTTTATTGCAGACAAAAAAACTGTGACGAAATCTATGGCAAACAGTCCACAGTGAACAATACCTGTACGCTGAGGGATATATGTTGTAATGAAGTTTTTTTATATCACCTGTGTAGGGGTATCTGTCTATCTCGCTGTGAGCTGCCATATATGAATAATTCACTGTCCTTTACAGCACAAGATATCTAATACAAAGGGATAAATTCATAGGTCTGATCAACAACACAGTATTTTATTTGTTTGTCTTCAAGTCAATTATTAATTACACGATTAGACCAAGGTTCTCCTTTGTTTTCACCACTTCTATGTTTGTTTGCTTCACTTTGGGGCGAGTGATAACGTAACTGGATTAGATATAACTAAACATAAATAATTATACTTGGACAGTTCACATTAAATATATGTAATAATATTCTAAGGTACTATTTCATGATTTAAAAGGTTTTGAAAGCTAAAAATGTATTTATGTTACAAACATTGGGCTATCAACTGCATCATCAAAATACACAGGGGACATTTCTATGATTAGCTCACAAACAACTAGCAGAAAGAAAAACTTCTATTCTATTCTGTACTTCTATAGTGCTTAATCTCTGCCAAGGCAGACTCTAAGGTGCAACACCAGGTACTCCAATTTGGTAACCGTAATTCCAGGGACATATCCAGGTCAATACCGTAGAAACACTGGATAGCTTATCTGCTAAGATAGAAAAGCCTTGAAGAGATAAGATTTAAACTTTTTGTGAAACAGGCAAGAGTTGGGGCACAAGGGATGTAGAATATGGCAACGTATACAAAATGTGGCAACCCACTTGCCATATTTTGTATCCTTACACACTTTATGTAAGCTTCTCCTTGCCATATTTTGTATCCCCACACACTTTATGGGGATACATTATATGGCTACAGGCCTCACAGTGGTTTAATATGGATGCAAGGTACACGTGAGTGTGTTCTAAGGGACTTGCAAACCCTGAAAGTGAATGGGGAGATCTTGCAATACTTGCAAGGGAAATGCACGTACGCAAGTCTCTCGTAAGTTACCCTTGAGAAAAGGATGTGTTTATGTCAATTCTGCGTGCAGGCAGGGAAAATGTACATGTCAATTTTCATTGCAGGGATTGTGCGACCTTTAAATAATGTTATAAAATTGCACGTGTACCTTAAGTGTGCCTTGCAAATCTGCCGATTTTTCTCTGTAACCAGGATCTGTGTGCACATACGACCAGATGCAAGAGAGGCTTAAGCAGTTTTGGCATCCAATTACAGGTTGTCAACTCTGTGTGGGTTTGGTTTCAACACCTGGCAATAGTGAGGACCTGTCCTCATAAGGCCCTGCCTGGTGAATGGGACAATAAAGCTCCAACTATATCTACGAATTCTAATTCTAATTCTAATTGGACTTTTATAGCGCTTAATCTCCCCAAACAAGAGGACTCTAAGGCGCAACAAAACAAAAAGCAGTCAACAAAATTCTGTGTCCAGGGACATAACAGGGGTCGAACACCACGGAGAACGCCAGGAGGATGATTCAGGCTAGGGTGGATATGCTTTGGTGTACAGGTAGGTTTTAAGCTGTTTTCTGAAGGAGGCCAGGGATGGAGAGGCACGAATCACATCAGGGAGAGTATTCCACACAGTAGGAGCATCAAACGCAAAACTATTACCAAACTGTTTGACAGATTTATGAACAGAGGGGCAGAACTTTGGAATAACTAGGAAATTACCACCACTTTGACTGTGCCTGGTACTATAAGAACTGCTGTAGGAAGAAAGAAGTGGTGAAAAATACCTGGGAAAACCTGTGTGAAGATACTTATAAACAAGTGTGACTGTCTTGAACACAATGCGCTGTTCAACAGGAAGCCAATGCAGTTTCTTTAGCACAGGAGTTATGCTGGTGTATAGACTGGTGTTTGATACAATTCTAGCTGCACTATTTTGGATGCACTGTAATTTGCATAGATTGAACTTGGACAGGCTCCTGAAAAGTGAGTTGCAGTAATCCAACCGACTACTAACAAGAGCGTTGGCTACAAGCACAGAAACATCATGAGTAAGAAACCGCCTGACATGTCTAAAGTCACGGAGTTTAACAAAACAACTTTTGCAGACATTCTGAACATGCTTGGACAAAGAGAAATCTGAATCAAACCACACACCCAGATTTTTTACTGAATCTGCAGGGCAGAGTGAGTTGCCCAGGATATCAATTGGAAAACATGCTTTCAACTTATCCCTTTGTCTCTTCGAACCAAAGATGATAAACTCAGTCTTATCAGGATTCAGTTTGAGCTTACTAGTTGTCATCCACTCTTTAACATCATTTAGGCACTTATTTAGCTTTTCAAAGGCAGCAGATGCATTCTTCTGGGATAAATGTATATAAAGTTGGCTATCATCTGCATAGAAATGAAACTTTATTCCATTATGTTTACTGATAATGGAACTGAGGGGGGTAGTGTACAATGAGAACAACAAAGGACCCAGGACAGAACCTTGGGGAACACCAAATAGGAGTTTACAAACATCTGACAAAGTAGAACCAATTTTTACTGATTGGTAACGGTCCATTAGGTAGGATGTGAACCATTTCAGAACGGAGCCACTGACCCCAAACCAGTTTTGGAGGCAACCCAGAAGAGTAGAGTGATCAATGGTGTCAAAGGCAGCAGACAAGTCAAGCAATACCAAGGCAGTGGATTCACCTCTTGACAATGATAAGTGAACCTCATTTTTTATGTAGAGAAGAGCAGTCTCAGTTGAATGGCCCGCCTTATATGATGACTGGTACGGGTTGTCTAAGTTATTGGCATTAATATGTTCTAACAGCTGCTTAGCAACCACACGTTCTACCAATTTAGATATAAAACTGAGACCTGATACAGGGTGATAATTCTTAAGGTCATTTGAGGGAAGATTTGGCTTTTTAATAAGTGGAGTGACCACAGCAGATTTGAAGGCATTAGGAACGCATCCCTCCATGAGTGAGCAGTTGACCAGCTTTGTAAGGGATGGTAGCAATATATCAATGCATTCCTTAATCAGGAATGTCGGCAGAGGGTCCAACAGGCATGATTTTGTTGGTGATGCTTTAATTATTTTATCAACAGCATCTTCAGAAACTTGCCTAAAGACAGTAATTTGGGGAGGATCTGAAGGAGGGTTAACATCATATTCAGTGCCAGAAGAAGCAAAATTATCTCTAATCTTCTTAATTTTGTTGGTGAAGAAGGAGGCAAACTGGTCAGCCAATGACTTTTCGGACTCATGAGATGGAAGTGTGGCATCAGAAACCCTGTTCAGGGTCTTATGGAGCTCACGCCAAAGTTTTCGAGAGTCATGACTATTGTCTGAGATCAGTTTGCTATAGTAGTCTGATTTATCTTTATTTACATGTGCATTGCACCGAGCAATCTGGCGATGAAGCCTACTCCTGTTAAGTGTACTTTTAGCCCTACGCCAGGTTCTCTCAAATTGGCGCCTAAGGGACTTTGCACGTCGATAATCATCAGACATCCAATCGGCGGACTCCTTTTTCGTCAATTTAGATATAAGAGGTGCATGCCTATCCAGAACATCACTCAAATCATGTACATATTGATCATACAGATCGACAACAGCATCAGCTGGAGACTTGACGAAGGACGTATTTTTGAGATCTGAGCGGAAGTCAGACATATTGATACGGTGGAACCTTCTATATTGAACTACATTTGGAGTATGAGACACTTGACAAGGGAAGGCAACTGAACATTTGACTAATGCGTGATCGGAAACAAAGTCACAAATTTTAACATCAGCAATGGTGTCCTGATCACAGGGGGATAAAATCAGGTCCAATATGTGACCATGTAGATGAGTAGGTTTATTGACTAACTGTTTGAGGTCACATGAATCAAGAAAGGTAGTGAATTTCTGACCGTCACCAACTGGAACATCAACATGAATGTTGAAGTCGCCACAAATGTAATATGAAGAATTAATGGATGAAAGGTAACCAACAAATGACATGAATTCTTCCAGAAAATTACAGGTACATGATCCTGGAGGGAGATAGATGCAGGCAAGCAACACTGAATGGCCATAAAGCCCGATTGACACCACTATATTTTCAAATGACTGATAACAAGGAGTTTCAATTATATGGGGTCTGTAGGAGGATCTGATGAAAAAACCCACACCACCACCAATACCTGAGGGACGAGGCTTGTGAGGAAAGTTAAAATCGGGAGGAGTTATAGACCGTAAGAAGCTGTCAGAGTCAAATGGACGTATGTGTGTTTCCGTGAGGCATAGAAGATCAAGGTCGTATGAAGCCACCATGTCGGCAAGGAGAGGACCCTTGTTCCTTACGGATCTGGCATTCAAAACACCGAGTGTGAACGGACCAGGGTTGAGGGATACATCTCCACCCAGTAACAGTAACAACATGAGCCCTCTTCCATTAACCATGGTCGGAAATTTTCGGCAGGAACACAAATATGATAAATTTTTCGCAACCCGTGTCAAAGGAGGACATGATGTGTAAGATGCTCTGGTGCTGAACCAATCATGCCTGTGGGCCAGTGCCACTGCAAACAGTGCCATGAAGAGGAGTAACCGAGGACTGAACATGACTGGTGGGGTTGTACATCAGTAAGAGCCACTAGTCTAAGCTCAACAGTGGGGAGCCTTAATAATATAACCCTACACCTAAAAGTCACAACTCTTCGTCCTGTGGGCGACTCACAGGCACCCTAACACCCCACACTACAGCCTCACCTTAAGCTAAATGACAACACCACCAGACACCAACAGGAAAATGTCTATATACTGATTGGAAATAAACTTAAAGTGAACTTACAAGACACAAATTAGATTATAAATAATACCCAGTACTTGAAATAGGGGAATTATAGATCAAATTACTACGGTAATTCCCGGCAAATGGGCGATAATACCTGCTTTTATATAGAAGTTGATACAGCAGTGAATTGGGGGAATATATACATAAAGCAGGCAGAGAATAAGAAAGTAAGATGAAATTAATATATAAGATAGTGAATCCGTCTAAAAATGTGCTACATATACATAAAAACGACCATTATTGTAAAGAGAATTCCAAAAAGCGTCTCCGTGGTGCATACTAAAACCATAAAAGAATTGTGTGGATAGATACAATTTAATACAATTTTTCGTTCTCCAGTTAAAGAGAAATAACTCTATTCAATTCTAAACAGGATGTACTCGAACTTAAAACATTTGGTATTTCATGCTCCAGATATATGGAGTCTTTCATGGAAATACTAGATCAATGGGACAATATTTATTATCAAAAGGTCAGTGTAGGCATACATCAATACCAATACACGGTGCAGAAAGCTATTTTGTCTCTGGCGTGATCAACCCCAGTTGTCTCCACATTTAGCAATGTTATTGATATTCATCACTCAGACCTCACCAGTAAATATTATATAATGACCCGAATAAGGTCAGGGTTAGCCTTAGAACCAAAAGAATTCGAATTCATTAGCCCTGACAGAAAACCTGAGCAACATGATCAAGAATCATATCTAAAAATAGTTGTTCAGCAAACTGGCCTCACTAAATACAACATGGCGAGGTTGCTGGTACTTTGATAATTTCCACAAATACCCGCAAGATTATCTAGATAAAACAATATATATTACATATGGCTTATACCTCTCCAAGAGAAAGACTGATGATTTCAGTGACACGCCAAAAAATAACCACCTCTCAGCTACCCATTACCCATATAGTTTTGTCAGCTACCCTGAGAAAGAGACAAAATTAGGGGCCATTTTGGGCAGATTCGTATTGAAATTTCCACTTCTGATGAAAAACTAACATCAAAATTAGTGCCATGGGCACTAGGGTAATGATATTGAAGATTAATGTCCCAAGTGTGTTGAGGAACCTCTATGTGGAACAAGCCAACATTCTTAAGTTTGGTTTAAAGTGGAATAACATATTTTACCTTGATAAAGTGATTATGACTGGCTGGGTCGATGACAGAACACCATTCAACATGGCGTCAGATGCTACACGACTCATAAAGGTTAATTAACGTTGGACATTATTCAGTTAAAGATAAAACTTTATAATTGGATCAACTGAGGAGAAGGCGGAAGATGATGTCAACAAGTTGACAGATTACTCAAAGAACTAGGACTTCCCATTAACGCAACTGAGTGTCCCCCATAATTTTTTCCAGAAGACTGATAAGCCTGGGAATTACAATAAGAACAGATAACATTTTTAGCACTGACACCAAAACACGGAAATTTATAATAAATATATCAAGGTTAGAAACACAAGTACTCTTAGTGGAAATAGAAGTCCATTCTTTATTACGGAAGCTAAAACTTACACAAATGCATTTTCGCTGCCAAGCTTTTTTATTAACAGAATATTTTCTCTGTTCAGAAAAAAACCATAGTTCCAGGATAATTAATCTGGATAGGATATTAATTTCTTTCTTTGATCCCCCTTTGTTTTCTGATCACACTAAAATCAAGCACCCACACAGTGCCTCCACTGATTTCATCCGCGTGCACCCTTAACCCACATATTTCAAAAATAAATAACAAATATCTAAAAAAATCCACATATGTAATTTCAAAAGGAAATTCAGTATGGAAACAACTGCATACCTCAGCAAGGCAAATATTCAGAAAAGGAAACAGACCCTCTACATCCTGAGCTCATAAGTCTCAATTCATTTTTTTGTCTCCCCTCTGCTTCTTTGATGTATTCATTGTAATATCTCAGCACAATGGATGGGGCCACAATTCTTCAGCCACTATCTCACAATTTTAGACATAAAATTAATATTTTCAACTGGTGAGGAACCTAATAACAGATTTATTGTCACATTTAAGCTATTAATAAGCTCACTTTTGCAGAACCAGAGGTACTCTTTATCATGAAGTGGACTACAGTTTTCCAGGATAATAAATCTTCCAATGTGTTATATTTATTTATTTGGGGTACACTGTATAGATTATATCACGATAGCTGGATTAGTAGGCAGACGGAACCAGTACATACAGCTGATCAAGCTTCTGTACTGTTAACTCCTGACCATTCGTTAGAAACTACCATCTTTCCCACATACCGTTTGGGGTTTTAATGCTGATTAAGCTCCCTTCCACAAGCAGCCTCCTTCTTTGCCAATATTTATACACTTTTTAGCCAAGTTATTGACACACATTTCACTGATGCTTTGAAACATGTCCTCACTTCACAAACTATTTCACTCACTGGCTACGGTATCCACACATTTAGAAGATCTGGCTCCACCCTGGCATTCAACATTAAAATTATATTCCTCCAAACATCATGGCTCAAGGAGAGCTATGTTGTGACTTTCTGTGGACATAACCTTCAGAATGCACCAAAGTCTCCTTCTATCATACCTGCTACATTTATTTCCACCATTTTGAAGTCTCCACTCAATAAGTCATAAATCTCTGTATTTACGCTTAGATTTTTACAAACATGTAAAATAAATATCCTCAACTAATGTTTCACTCTTTTACGTTTTGGGGATTCGAAAACCTGTCCTATGGGTTTAAGATCATCAATGTTTTGTATGTGGCTACCTGACTGCTTTTCTCTGCAATAAAGGTTTAGGTATCTGCCATCTTTTTGAACAATTAGCACTACCTACACCCAACATTGTTAGAAAAAAAAATATATGCAAAGTTTTTTCAGATCAGCTCATGTAGTGCAAACTTTGATATTTTATTATCCACAGCAAGTTTATTTATTTAGATTTATTTGTTGCTTTACGTCGCGTTCAACAGCCAGGGTCATATTGCGACGGGTAGTTTACAGGTGGAGGAAACCAGTGCATACTGCACTGTAAACTACCGGGCATCGGCAAGTAACTATCAACTTTCCAACTTGAAGCGCCCGGCCCGAGATTCGAACCGGCGGCCTCAGAGGTTGGAGGCGAGAACTCTTCCACAGCAAGTGGAACTTGACCCCAAAATAGGGAGATATACGGAGAGGGATATATTTTTTTTGCATACAACAGTACGTCCGTCCCATGGATATTAACTGTGAATTATCTCCAGTTCATCACTAATATCTTGGAAACATAGCAACCCATAAATATGTATTATATATCATTTGAAAGGTCTTTTCACAACACTTCTGTTTGTGTTTGCTGCATAAAAAAATCCATGCAGAAATAACGGAGATAATGCAAGTTAAAGACTGCACTTGTCATAACCACTGTGGTCCATTCCTTTTGGCAACCTTGTTCATATTTTCTCATTAAAATTTGATTTATTTAACTCATAAAGTATATTAAAAAGACAAAATGGTGGATAATAAAAGTAAAATATTCTTTGTTAGACTTATGCAGAAAAAAATGATGAAGATTAACAAACTAACACTCATGCTACATACTCATATGATAGTTTTATCTTTATTTGTGATATATTTTAATGTCTGTCATTTGGGAAGTCCCATTGTATTGCATTATTGGATTTCATAATGACACATTGCACAATAAAAATTATTTCTATAACTATACAATTACAGCCATATGGTACTTTTTAAATCTGTATCAATGATATTGCATCACTGTATCACCTCACTTTGACATTGGTAATAAATATTATATCCCTTCAATGAAATTGAACTTTAAAAAACCATCTGATACGACTGTAAAGGCTTCATATTTGATATCTTATGCACTGTTGTTGCTTAATCTAGTGTCATATTTCAGTACTAACTCATATTGCTGCTTTGTTCACTTAGAATTTTTTTGCATTGGTTGTTAATGTTATTCACTAACAGTTGAAGTTGTTCAGCAAACTATTAGGTAGCAATTTTTTTTGACAGTTCAGTGGGTTAAGTTGTTTCAGTAAAATGAGTTATTCTGTACACAGTACAAAGTTGGCAAGATTCACTGCAATGGAAAAACAACATTTGCCATTTGTACAGGAAATAGCAGCAGAAGAACATTGGGATGTGCTGCTGGAAGATTTGGAATTGGTATACACAGAGTATGGTGAATTTATGACAGTTGCTTTAAATGAACAAGACCAGGTCCTAGGTAAATTACGTATACAGCAATGGCTAAAATTTTTGTTTTCAATTATAATTGTACAAATTATAAGAAATGTTCACACAGAGAATGGTCAATTCATGACAGTTGTTGTAAATAAACAGCAATGGCTAATTTTTTTTTTTGTTTTCAGTTATAATCTTACATTTAAAAGCCATTTGAGTACTTTTTAAAAAGAATTAGCCAAAGATCAGTGACAAAATAGTTCAAGTAAACAGCTTTTTTACCAAACTTAAGCTGATTCATACATCAGAAGATAATGGCTTTATGTTTGTCCATGTGTCCATCTGCATGTTAACTACAAAGATGGTGGACAGATATTTCTAACATGTTTAATGAAGGTATGGCTTGGCCATAGGCAAAAGTGATTAAATTTTAAGACACAGATCCAGATCATAATCTGGAAATAGAAACAAATTTCAAATTTTTAGAAATATGCCCTGATGGAGACGTTCACTGAAATTAGGGTTTTCTCTTCTTTAAGCCCTTACAGTTTTGACGTATACCAAGAAGTAAGAGTAAAATTGAGTGGTTCAGGTAATTTTAACAGCATTGTCAGGTATTTTCCACAGGTGTTACATTCCGATGAGCATGTAGTTTATCATTCAAAGCTACTAAGGAATAAAAATCAATATATATGTGTTGTTCCCCTTTGTAATTTGGACCAAGTTGTACACTAAAACCTTATTTTTGTTTGTTATAAGTGTAGTTTCGTTGGTTTTATTTTTATTAATGCATTATAATTTGGAACTAAAATCAAACCAATAAGCCTTTTAGAATTTTAGAATTTAAGGGCCGATAATTTAATGTCTACTAGCATTGGCACCTCAACTTGACACAATTTGCATATTAGTTGTATTGGATGTAGATAACCTTTGAATAAAAAGATCCAATGGATTAGTCATTGAATGTGTATATGAACTCAGCAAATGCAAAATATTTACTGATACTGTGTGAAATGGAGAAATTGTAATTTAATATTGTCATTTTCTTACAATTAATATACCTATTCAATAGCTATTATTCAAACAAAATAGTGGATAATAAATGTAAAATAACCCTTGTGATGATACTCTTAATATTTTTCACTTGGAGATGTTTAAATATAATAGTGTTAAATGAAAGACCTGTAACAGTCCATCAAAATCTTTCATTTTTATGTTGTCTTTATTTCTCACAGGGCACATCTTTGCTAAAAGTGTTAGCCAGAAAAAAGTTGTTATTGACCTTGTGTTGGTCCATAAGGATTGCAGGAATAAAGGTATTGGTACCAAACTAATGCAACATGCAATGGATTGCTACAAAGGATACACATTCAATCTGGTATCAGTGGAAGATAAAAATGGCTTCTATGAAAAGTTTGGGTTTAAAGTGACTGGACACAAACTGTACAGGGCTAAAACACACCCACTAAGCAATAAAGCTGTTAGAGTAAATGAACCAACTAACCTGCATAGAGTAAAAGATGTTGATGACAAAATATCTGCAAAAGTGATTTCATTTGGAACAAGCATTTTTGGCCAAGACACCAGTAGTTTGCTGAAATGTATGCATAGAAGCGAGTCCAATAAATGGCTGTCTGTCACTGATGGAGATGATGTTGAAGGCTTTTTAGTTTACAAACAAGTGAAGAAAACATGCAGAATTTGTGTATTTGGTGCAAAATCTTTGGAAATTGCCAAATTGCTGCTGCAAGAAACAATTCAAAGAGCTCCGGCAGAAAGCAAGTATCGCATTGGCTTCAGTTTGACCAACAAGGTCCTCTATTCCGAAGTTTACTCCAGGCTGTTACAGAATGGGGTGGTGTGGGACACCACTGAAGATATCCTATCAACGGGGGAATGTATAGAAGATCCGGAAAACTGGCCTATGATGTTTGGGATTTTCCATTATTGCTTTATCAAGAGCCATTTGCTTTGATGTTGGATTTCTTGCACTTGGTCAATCCACCAAATGCTTGTATTTGACATAAATACTTGAGCTTTAGGAATGGGTGATACTAGATTATATATGAGTGTTGCTGATAACTTTTTTCCTGGTTTGGCATAAACAAATGCCAACTTTTCACCAATATTTCAAAAAACTATCTAAGCATATATAAAATCCAGAAAGGCAGACACCTAAAGGATCCAGAAAACTCGGCTAGGGTGTCTGGTATTTTGTATTCCTGCTTTGTGAAGATACATTTTGTTTACTGTGGGATTTCTGTCATTCTATCTTGCTCGCAATGCTGTGTTAGATAGAAATACTTGGGATATAGGCTTTCCTTATATGTTTTTATTTTCTGCTTGAGACTAAGCGAGTGCCAATATTTTAATAATTTGGTAATCTAAACATGTATCATATATAATTTGAAAGGTACTTTCACATAGCTTCTGCTGGTTCTTGTAGCACTGAAATAAATTTACAAATTGGGAATAAATGTCCAGTAAGATATAGATTTATGTTTGTTGATGCCCCTTTATTCTGAACATATTTCCCATTTATGATTTTGCGTCAACAGTTGCCAGGTTTGCACCAATATTTCAATGTAACATAAACATGCATTTTGTATCACTAGAGAGGTAGATTTACATGGTTTACAGTGTGCATATAAGATTAACTTATTCACTTTAACTGACCATAGTCAGTGCAGGGTCAAAATCAAGTAGCACCCTCATTTCCGGCCTGGTAGAAAAAGTGCAGGATAAACTTTTCCAAAAATGTTGAAGAATTCAAATGTATTTCGGTTCTGGTTATCAGACTGGGAAATATCTGATTTATCTGGGAACCTATCCCAACAAAATATATAGTCATCAGGGTGTTTTACCTGGTCTATATATTGTTAATAAGAATACATAAATAGCTGACAGGATGTAACAAGTTGAGATTTCTAATCTTCCCGACACCTATCTATCTTCATTAAAACTGACAGTCATGTCAAGCTTGTAGACAATCTCATCATTTTGGTCAAAATTGTAGGCAAAAAGTCCAGTATAACATAACACCACTACAATTTCACAATTGACAATAAGATATGACGGCTATACTTTCCAACCTCCAAAATTTGAATAAATGTTATTATAATGAGTTGGACTGATGATCTTCATTAGCAAAGCTAATGCATTTTTTGAGTCCCCCAACACAAGAAGACATGGGTCTGGATAATATAATTTATTCTAAAACCCTTTCATTTAACAACTGTAAAGCTCACATGATTACATTATGATTACATTATAATTACATACTGCAAAGAGTGGCAATGGCAAGCAAAGTGATCACAGTTTAAGGAGAAGAAAAAGAAAGGACCCTGGTGACATAAGTCACCCAAAGACCAGGGGCCAAGAATTATATATAGTAAATAAACAAATAATAACAACATGAATTAAAAGAAAGGATTAGCAATGTTATGTTAAAGCAACACCTGGTCAACAAATTGGTGAGGTGGTGATCTACAAGGTGAGAAAAGGTCATCCCAAACACCAAGAAAACATAAAACTATGGCAGTAGGTGTTGGCGAAAGGCTGTAGACATGGAAGAAGGTTTGGATGGATTTGTTGATATGCATCTCCACCCAGCATCCGACTGCCATGTCCCTTGCTGCATGAGGTCCTGTAAAGGAACTCCATGCTGGAAACCCCATGTCTCGTTCCTGCTTTCATGAAACTATGAAAAGTAAGTGGAGGTGATATATTTAACTTAAGAGAAATGTTCTTGAGATGTTTTCCGGCAGCAGAGCCTGGCAATGGAATTCTACGACCAGCAGAAATGACCTGAAACAAAGGGTCATTGTTATCACCAGGCATGATACGTGGCATTTGTTTGAGTGTTTTAACAGGACACAATAAAGAATCGCCTAAGACAGGAATGGCAATGGTAGTTGAATTCTTCCTGTCCTGTAAAGTTATAGACCATTTAACAATAATGGTAGCATATTGATGGGCAAATATGGTATTGCCCCTACATAATTGCCTAGTTAGATCAAAACTTGAAATGGTGTGTGAGAGAAAGTTAGATATTCTGAAAACAGAAAAGAAGGCAAAAAATATAATGCTTGAAAAACACTCTTAAACGGAAGCTTTTGACAAGCCATATTTTTTTTTCAAGACATTGACATTAACAGAGCTTTTGTGACTTGAGAAACAACGGTATCTGCTCACTTCTGAAGGGGTGTGTTGGCAATGAGTACAATATAAAACAAGCTCTGATAGTGGTGATATTTTTGACGCCACCAAGAAGGTAAGGAAATCTCGAAACATCCTAGAGTAACTCTTAAGGGTAGAGGGTCTAAAACCTGTTGTTAATCTGGCCTGAGCACTGGTGGTGAGCTGGAAAAACACCTGTGTTTAATCTGAAAATATATCATATATCAATGCATTGGTTCTTTTGTTGTAAAATATACAAATGTATGCTGTCATTGGAGTAGTGAATAGTATATGAATAGTGAATAGCATGGTGTAGGATAAGAAGGCAGACGTACGACTTCCTTTGTAACCCTAGTATTGTGGGACTGTTGAGTTTTGTCCAATATAGGGGAATCTTCCGAAACAACAGCAGAAATAGCATGCACTTTATTGCTGGAAGTACCACTGGGGGGTGGGGGGTGGGGGTGGGGGGGGGGTGTGAATGCGTGACTATTGTTTCCTTAGCTTTGTTACTTTTCACAACTTCTGAATAATGCAGCGTTCTTACCGGCCGTAAATACAACCTCACAGCCTGTAGATTTGTCAAGAATGGTCTCAGTGGTCGTATATACGACTGGTGAGATGGGTGCCTCCAGAGTATATCCAAACTTTGACCTTCACCTCTAACAAAGATGCAGAATACCCAACACCCAAATGAAGTGTTTTGGTACTCTTGATTTGATAAATAACCTAAGAAATCGTATAACAAATGAAATCTGTGATTTGTGTTTGTTAAGAACAGTCAAAACTTTCCACTGGTACCTACCAACTCACAGGTCGTCGTGTGCTCGGGCTCTCTGAACGCAACATTAGATGTACCACCTATAAATTTATTGCGTGTGGAAAACGTGGTAAACCAATTACTTCCTGATTTTAGTGGCATACCTTTCTTGAAAAAAATTACACCTCTTGGAATATGAAGCATGGATAATTCTTGAGCCAAACTTATGATTAGGATCGGCAGAGGAATCACTAGTTTTTTAGAATAATGAGCATAAGTATGACTGACCTGTATCGACATACTCATACCCACTCGTTTTGACCCATTTTTTCTGTTGTTGTTTCTAAAAATGGATTCAAGATGGTTGAAGTTTCTGCCACTATTAGCAAATCAAGCAGAGCAAATGTGCCTGTAAACCACTCCATGTGTCTCATGTGTTTTGTCATGAGTACAAGTGTCCTGATTAAAAAAAATACAGGGCATGGATCTAGTGGTTTTAGCTGTTGATTTTTTACCCAGATTTGAAATACCACTGGCAGTCTGACTACCATGGTTTTGTCATTGAGCTTTAGCTTGCCGGATCCAACCTCAATTTTTTTTCAACTTCCGAAAAAATCAGACACTTCACCCTGTTCCATGCAACACAGTAATACTGCATGGCTGGCTTTTGCCACTGCCCATGAGAAGTCACTACCATATTCAAGTAAAGCTATAATGTAATCCAGCATATGTTCTCTTAATGATAAGTCAGACTTCTCTTTCATGGTGACAAAAGCCAGCCATCCATTGGACTGGTGTCAGCTTGTCATAACTAACCCTTTCCTTATTTGAACTAGTAAGTACGAATTAATGGGACCACTTGACCCTATTTTCGACTAAAACTTCAACCCCTCCCCTCTGTGATTTGATGTTAAGTTTCACTACCTGTTCGTTGGGAAGTTAATTTCTTCAGTCTTTTGTCCAATTGGGCTTGAATCAATGATTCTTCCTTTAAAACAGTGAGACTTGGCAACTGGGAAACCTGAGGGGCAGAATCCAAAATTTTTGGCACACATGGGATGTGGATATTCTTACTTACCCTTGAACACTTAATCTTTTAAAGGATCTTTGAGTTATTACAAGTAGTATGTTCGATGCTATCAGGACATTGACTCAAGACGAACAACTGGTGCAATATTTTCACTTTGTGTACTCAGATCCGAATCTCCGACTTTACTGGTGGAAGGTTTGAGATTTTCAGCACGAAACTTTCTATAAGTGCGACTGTCTGAATGATTCAATTCAGTGTCATCAGACTGTGAAAGTAGAGAACTATGATCACAGTCGATATCCAACTGGCTAGTGTCAGAATTGCTTGGCAAAACGATTCAGTATCTTCATTACCAAGCATTTTTATAAAAAAATTCCCTATCTTCACATAATTGAATGTGAACCGGCATGTGTACTTTATCATGCATATTGGAGCATAAATTATACTGCTTTGTATGTTTGTCTGGCATTTCATTGTAGTATCAGATTGTGTATCAGTGAAACTTCAATTATTTTTGCCAATTCAATTATGTTTTTGGCAGTTTTTTTGTGGGTTTGTAAGTTTGTGAGTTTGTTTGTGAACAAGATAACTAAAAAGCTTTTGATGAAATTCTCAGGATAAGTCTGAAAAGTTAAAAGGAAGAAATGATTCAACTTTGGAAGTGATCAGGATCGCTTTCTGTATCTTTTGGATCCATGAACAATAATTTTTAAAGACAGATAACTCAAAAGTTATGGACAGATGTTGCTAAAATTTTCAGGATATGTGCTCCCTTGGCGGAGGTTTGAGCTATCTGAGTGCTTCTTGTTGAAAATACGATACAAAGTAAACTCAGTGTTACTAAAATGGCTGAAGTTTCCACTGAAAGCTTACAATGGTTTTTCCCCTCTGGTGCTAGTCCTACAAATGGCAGAATGAAGTGAACTTGTTGAGATTAACCATTTGTATGCCAATCAGAAAGAAGTTAACAGACAGCACGGTCATGTACACTAAAATCAGACAACAGATCCGATTTTTTACAATATATATATTTGGGACTACCTGCAACTTCTCAGAAAAAAATAATCATATTTCAGGAATCAGCTATCCAAGGGCGTAATCTCCAAACTAGAAGATTCTAATACCATCCAAAAACATAAGCCATAAATCAGAAGTCATTAAACATGACAAGCATCATGAACAAGGGGACCAGTATAGTTTGGTAGTCATGAATTAAGGAGTGAAAGGCTTCTGAAGCAGATATGTTTTAAGTCACTCTTTGAAGCATAAATAGTAGAGACAGTTCGAATTTCCAGTGGGAAGTCGTTCAATAGCTTTTGAGTATCATATGAGAAATCATTGTTTGAAAGAATTAAGGAACCATAATAAAAAACCTAAAATGAATATCTTATCCAGTTTGCTGTATCTTAACAGCAGATGTCTTCAAAGACAGGTTTGGGTCAAAATGTTATATATTCATATATTCCCCCTCCTTTCCGATATTGCTTCCCTGCATGTGTGATTTTGGATGAAGCAGGACCAGGGTCCGTATTCAATAAAACTCCTTTATTTCAAGGAACCCTTTAAAAGTAAGATTTCCTTTATTTCTTGGCCCTTCCTTTGTTTTTGGTATTCATTAAATTTCCCCCAAACAATTACTTTGTGAAGTGAAGTGTTATGATAGTTTCACCTGTTTTTGTCCATGTCACATCATTTATATCACCATAGTTGATATGTCACCAAACCCAATGAAAATGGATTTGATGTTGGGTCACAATATCTGTATGAAGAGTGGCTGTTACCACAATGTGGTATGCAATACAAAAATCTTTAAAAGTTTGATATTTATTTCTTACAGTATAAAATATCATTTTATACTGAATAATAAACATGACAAGAAGAAAATATAAAAGTAAGAGAAAGATAAAGGAGTCTTTATGAATCAAGGTTTTTAACCAATCAGATGACAGAATGCACTCCTTTAATAAGGATCCTTTATTTAAGGTCTCATTTGGTAAGGAAACCATAAAGTTACCCTTTTTCCCGTTAGTTTTTACTGTCTCTGGACTTTCATGAATTGTGTACTACTCCTTTGCATCACTGTTTTTCTGAAGAAAAACATTTGGACATTGTTTTCTGAGATGATACAATTTTAGCAAGAATTTATCTTAAGCTAATTGAAATTATTTTAACTAAGCATATTCGATAGCGGTGGTTCTTGCCAAGATTAGTTAACCTGACTTATATGTTATATATTTAATCACAATAGTTCTTATACTAGACTATTGGAAAACCCATAAAGTAACAGGACTCAAACAATAGTACTTGTGATATAAACAGACTTATGGGTTGTGCATCTGCAACACAGTAATTTTATACTTTAGACTAACGGTTGGAAAACATATGAAATAAACCAGACTCATATCTTGTACATCTAGAGCACGATAGTTTTTTGAGGCTTACATTTGGATGCAAACCTTATCATTCCATGGCCCCTGTTATTAAACCACCCCTTGATTTTTTTTAAAAACTGCAGTTGCTAGACCATTGAAGGGCCTGTCACCAAATATACCATAGATTGTGAATCCTTATTGCTGAAATGAATCAAGACCCCGACCTTACATCTAGGAGGTCAAGACAGGGGTCAAATAGGATTACCAATATGCTGCCAGAATACTTCTCACAACATACAGATTCTCAAGACAAACAGAAACAAGATTGAAACCCAAGGTCACTTGTCAGATCAAGAGATCAAGGTAAGCCAACATATCAATCGGAACAGCACCGAATTTATTCTTTAACACGTTAGTAGAACAATATTTGCGAAATTTTATGATACAAGTTAGTTATACACACAGTTAGGTAAAACATGATAAAATTATAAAATTTTAATTGGTCCTAAACCCAATCATAAGGAAGAGGAAACAACCGAGGAAAAAGTAGAGAGAATGGTTGATGCTGCCTTAGATGCATTCTGAAGGTAAGTCCATACAGAAGGACTCTTACAAAGACCATGGGTCATAATATTTTGCAAAGCGACTTGGCAATCAAAAGCTAAGGTAACATTTTTAACAGCTTCCAGGATAGCCCCTAATGTTATCTTCTTACTCAAATATTCTTCAATAGCCTCAGAATACTGTACATCTGAAGCATGGTTGGATATTTCATTATTATGTAAGTTATGGTCATCTGACAAAGAAAGAAGAAGCCCAAACCTTAACTACTGAATGGCCGTTGTATCTGACAAGACAAGTAGTGTTCCCAAGCTTGGATATTCAAAGAAGAAGAAACGGAAATCGTAGCTGCCCTATAATTAGGAACCCCAGCACTTTGTACAACCTTACCCGCTGCTATAAGCTGCTCTACAGTATCAATGCTTTATGGAGGTCTATCAGGACCCACAGAAGTAAAAATCAGTAGGGTCATGTGCTAAATACCCTCTTATGTGGATCGTTTATGTCTCTGGTGAGAGTGAGCAGCTCACTTTAAAAAGTGGGAGAATGACAATAGGTGACACTAATCTGCTGCAAAGACATCTCTGGTGGATATACAAGTGTGTTAGTAACATTAGTGTAGTATTCTTCATTCCTCAAGGGACCCCCCAAAAACAAGGAAAACCCCAAAGATTGGGATTAAATACAATTTATTCTACTAAAAAGTTTTTTAGAGTTACATTACATATAGGTGTTTATAATCACTGAGGGGAAGGCACGAACATACTCATTATTTTGCCGACACAGATCTTTTAACTTTACAGAAAATAGATATAGTCAATTATAACACAATAACCATCTGTAATCTACAGTTATGTGAATCTTGTGTATATCTAAAAAAAATTGAAAGTTATGTTTACTCATGTACAGAAGTGACCAATTCAATGTTATCAGGCACCTGAAAGAGGGGAATACAGCTAAATGTGGGCCAGCCATCCAATGGTTTAATAATAAGTAATTATTATTGACCCAGATTTCATCCTAAGCTATAAATTTTGAAAAATGGTCCACATGTGAAAAGAGGCCTCAGGCAGGTGCATGGAAATACTACAATTAGTTGCAAACCTTTCTGCATGAAGCAGATGAATAAAGATATGACATGGCCCCAAGGTAAAGGTCAAACAGAGGTGAATTTACTTAAGAACTGAATATCAGGGGACTGACCCCCCAGGTGAAAGGTGAAGCAGAGGTGAATTTAGTTAGGAACATATAATGGGCTTTACATATTGAAAGTAATTGCAAATCGTCATTTTTTTGTAGAGCGCAAATTGTATTTTTTCTTCTCCATTTTGCCCTTACATAAAATCTGTGATAAAATGGTAAAGTAAAGCAATAAAATAAACAAGAGGAAAGTAGAAAAAAGGAAATACAAGTATAATAATTGAAATTTTTTTCCTGTGTTACCCCCTCCAAGTATGAATTGCAAATGGAAGAATTGCCCTGAGAAGCTGGGCCGCCACGAGGCAATTGGTGACCAATGAAATTACAAGTAACAAATCACCCCATGGTGTACCATAAAGCTATTCCTTAAACGATTAGGGTCCCTCCAGGAATGAACTTGCAGCCCCCTAGGGGGCTGCCCGCACAACAAGAGGAAAGATATCGTCTAAAACAGTATTACCATTGTGAGACTGGAGAACAGTCTTACTCACACAGGGAATCTGACAACTACGTGGACTGATGTCACTCAAGACTATTTCTTTTACTTGATTAGTGTCCTGTATTTGACACAATTGATCAATTATTTACTCTATACATTCAGTGTTACTGCAACCAAATGTTTTTATACATTGCAAATCCTTGATATAATTCGGATGCACATCTACACTCGCATTGTCAATACTACCAATATTATGACAATCATTCATAACAATATACAAAAATACAGAGCTTGAAGGTCACCTCCAGGAATAGACTGACAAGCACTGAAATACCAGACATCACTGTTCACATGATGCTCAGCCCAATAAAGCCACTCATTTGAGAATTGTCTTTAGGATAAAAGTAAACCAATCTGTGTTCAACAAAATTTAAACCAAACTTATCGAAATTTACCTATACAATTAATGTCTGGCACCATAGCACCACACACCTCAGTGTTCTCAAATCTGAGACACATTTGTTAGACTGACAGTCACCCTGTGACAGTGAATTAGTAAAGTTAGTATTAACCTTGTTGTTACTGGCAACTTCACTGATGGTCATCATCTTAGCCACACAATGCCCTGCAAATGAAGAGATATTGAGGTCATCAGCTGCATCACCAGGTTGCCAGCCAACATCTGCTGCTTTATACTACAAATGATAATACACAACAGTTTCACAAGAATAACCAACATATTTACAAGGCTTTTGAACAAATTGACAATCTTGAACACTGTGATAGATGTCTGAATAATTACAGTCATTATCAATGTCTGTACTCAAGCCACTATCTGTCACAGCATTTACATCAAAACTATTATCATCCTGTGACAACTCTAATTTACTAATAGCACCATTACATACAGTGTCTTTTTCCTTTAAACTATCTTGGAAAGAAGGAATGATGTGAAAGTTACTGGAAAGAAAGAGATGAAGTATCCCTCATGGTGAAAATTATTCGTGTTAGAATTGACCCAAAACTGTCATTGTCCTGGATCTGAATAGCATTGGTCAACTGTCCTGCCACCCATTGTGGAATTGAGAGGTCGTCATAGCCAACTCTCTTCTTTGCAAACCCACCTGTATAGCCCTCATTGGGCCACCTGAGTTGCGCTTGTAAAGCACTTGTATCTGTATTATTGTATCTACCAGAACTTTTAGATGCTGACTCACCCTTGATAAGTTCCCGGAGATTTCCCTGCTCATAATGTGAGAGCAACTGTGTAACAGCATCATTGATGTAGGAATCCTCCTGGGAGCTTTAAGAGTGGGCATGGTGGGGTGTTTGACAGTATAATCATCAGCAATCAAAACAGCATCATTTAAGTAAGCATTAGAGGAGGCAAATGGATCCAAATTCGAAGATTGAGCGTGAATAGACCTGTCAGTGTGATCCCCAGCCTCTGGATTGGGGAAAGTATGACAGTTGCCCTTCTGGTAACTGGCGGATCCTTGAGATGTGGATAAAGACTAAATTGTAAAGAGATCCCTGGAATGTACAGGACCTATGGGCATAGACTGTTGGTCTGTCATCTATTGTAACTAACCAAGGATTGGCAGTAGACGAATGTACAGGCATCGAGTTGACTATATTCTGCCTCATCCATTCAACGCATGATTTGCTTGTTTGAGTCATCTATTTTCCGTAGGAAAGCCATGAGAGTATGATTACTGATCTCAGCTGAGGAAGAGTTGGATGAAGTTGACAGTATCACAGGGGTGTCAGAAGCTAGATTAGCATCAGAAAGTAAATACAAACCGTCATTTAAATGTGTTCCTTTTGCTACCTCTCTGGAAGCCTTCGTACGTGATCTTGATATGGCAGCAGCAAGAGATGAGTCCTTAGTGGTTGATGCAAGTGTGTTTTATTCTTCATGTTTCTGAATTTGCTCAAAATTATAGAATGTAAAAAAACCTTTAGCTAAACTAGAATACTAAAAAATTCACTAATTCTATTTTCAAGGTGATATTCCAGGTTCAAATGGTTCAAATGGTCAAGCATTCAAAGGTGAAAATCAATCAAGCAGCAAGGACCCATAGGTGATTGGTTGACCTAGATGTCATAGGTAAATACCTAAAATTCAAAGAAAACATTAAACCGAATGCAGCTTAAGGTATGTAAAATATTACTGTAGTTAAACTTCCTTGGCAGGCCCCTATCAGGCCTTGCCTTTATAAACTGTCCTCTATGTGTGGCTGCTTCTGACTGGCTTCCATTGTTTTCTTTTGTCATTTCCTAACCTTCAGACAAAGTTAGCTGGGATTTGAATCAACGGTGAATTAACTCAAACATGAATAATCAGAATTTTCTTTTCTTTTGAATATCTCAGTATTTTGTATTATGGCTCACATTTTGTTTTGAACCAAGTTCCACACTCTTTTGTCAGCTTTGATATTTCAAGGCATCTTGCTGTCGTGACTGTATATTTACACATAATTCTACCATCATAATTGTTAAATGGTCGAAAACTATTAAAGACTCTCAACTTCTTCTGGTTAATGCACTACAAACTATGTATTAAGCCATCCAGTCTCACCCTGATGCTTGAAAGATCTGTCTTCCAGTGGGGTTCTTTTATTTACCTTCTTTGAGTCTATGGTCAGGAAGGATTTCAAGAAAATTTTATGTTGTTTGAGCCTTTAAGATATGAATTACACATTTCGTACATTAACGAGGTTTGGGGCTACCCGGGCCAATAAGCACCAAGTTCCTATACAGGATGTACTTCCTACTCTATCTGGCATTTTATCAAGTCCTTTTACTCTTCCTCACTTATTTCTACTTTTCAAGAGTACCAACTTAAGTGTTTGGGCTTTTCACTTGCTCACAGTAATCTTTTCTACTATCGTAATTATAGCAAATATTTGACAAAGGAAGGTAAGGAATGGCCTAAGGCCTAAGGTTATTTTTGGGTTTCAGGGAGTATTATCATATTTCCCTCCATTGGTTATTTCTGTACTGGGGGTGTACTACCAAAAGTTGTACACTGCTCATTGCTCCAGTTGTTTTGTAAAAATCTTCTTGTTAATTCGTGGCTTTCAGTGATTGGTTGACCTTTGACATTGGGTCAATCTTTTCCGCTGAAAATATTTAAATACCTCACTTCTGAAAGGAAAGTCAAGCAGTGAGGACGCCATTTTACAAAGTGTAACAAATTTTTATGTATGGTAACTGGTTTTATGTTTTATATTGGCGTCTACATTTCTATTATTTTATTCTGTATATTCTGGTTATCAAATTTGCAACCTCACACAATGGTCGTGTCCTTTTATGGTGTTAGGTAGCGTTGATGGCACTGATTACTGGATTTTATCAAGGTGTTTGACAATATTAATTCACGTTGTATGAACTCAGCTTTGTAGAGGTAAATTTTTTTTCTCTTTTCTCTCGGTAGATGTTGATAAAATTTGATAGAAATTTTGGTGGTGATTATGCTTCATCAAGGGGTTTGACAGTATATTAATTCATTTGGTTAAACTCGGTTCTGTAGAGGTAAATTAACTTTTGTAGATTTTGATACAGATTTTGACAGTACTTCAGTACTAGTAATTACTTGATTTCTTCAAGGTCTTAATAATATTAACTCACATTGCATAAATTCTATCCTGTAGATGTAAATTTAATTTCTGTAGACTTTGACAAAAATTTTGACAGTATTTCATTGGTAATTACTTGATTTCTTAAGGTGATTGATACTAGTAACTCACGTTGCATATACTCAGTTCTGTAGATGTAAATTTAATTTTCGTAAACTTTGATAAAGATTTTGACAGTATTTTGTTGGGTTATTGAATTATATCATGCCGAAAGTGTTCAAATGCTCTGCGTGTGGTGGTCAGCATGCAAGACCAGTAGGGGTTAAATGTCAAGTAGTAGGTGTAAAAAATAATGACACTACTGTTGACACTGGACTTGATAGTCCTGATGATACTAATACCAAAATTTTGAATGCTCTCTCTGCTGTGAGTTCCAGGTTAACTGCCACTGAGCAGTGGATCGAGAAGACTGAGGAGCAGCTCCAGAACAAAAAATCTGGATCTGACGGCGTCAAATTGGCCGGATTGGGCACTTCCACTCAGGAGGAGTTGGATGAGGACAGTGACGTGGGGGATGACGCTGTAATACCTACAATCAAATTTTTGAAGAGCTCCAAGCAGATACAAAGTGCAGTGGATCACAGACTCCAGGAGCTATCACGTATTAATGATCAAGGTATGTACAAGTCCCAGCGTGGTGGTAAAGATCAGGTCATGGTCAAACACCAGGTCCGTTGGCCTCAAAATGATGTTTTAGTTGGCACCTCCAAGAATAGGGTAACCTATGACAGTTTGTCCACTTTCCAGTGGATGTCAGGGTTATGTTCCATAATTAGGGAGGAATCTGATGTCAAAGTTACAAATGCCATGTTGGATTATATAACAGACTTAATGGAGGATGCCCAGGACTTTGGTTGGCCTTCTGCCAAAGGTGCTCATGCCTTGATATTATGTCGTATGGAAGAAGGTAAGGTCAACTGGTCAATGCCTGACAAGTTAGATAGGTTAAGAAGAGCTCATGCTCAAAAAATTATAACCAATTCTACAACCACACACTCTTCACGTGGAAAAATGGACACACAAGGTATGGTTTGTAAATTTTTTCAAACTGGAAAATGCATTCAAAAGGGTGACCACACAACTAATGGCCAACTGTACACCCATATCTGTGATCATTGCAACAGTAGTACACCGTGCACTTCTCTTAAAGCTCCTATTTCTGATGCAGTTAGCAAACCAAATGTTCAAAAGGTCTGCTTTAAGACAGTACCTTTGCTCACTCAACCCCCTGTTGTAAAAACAAAGGCTTATCAGAGAGTTACAAAAAATACAAAGGTAAGTCAGTCAAACATGGGCATAGAGACTAAAAATAGATTTCAAATCTTGCAAGGCGTCGACGACGTACCTCCACCGTCACATACCGTCAACGTCCTACGGATGCTAAGTCTAATCGTCCCAGTTGTACAAATAAGGTCACAGCTAAAGCATCAAAAAATGACGCCACTGCTAGTGGGGCCCCCCTTTCTAATGATTATCCCTGGGTAGAGGAAAATACTAAGTATGACCTACCAGTCCGAATTAAAGACGGGACAGCTAGTTACAAGCAATTACTTCCCCACTGCCCTACCCTTAACCTGTGGGATTCTCAAAGTAAATTTAAGTTTGGTTTCATACCATTAGATGATCTGGTCTTACCCTCTCATGTTCACCCCATATCTTCTAGGGAGGACCTTATTGCTCTTCATGCAGTTATGAAATCCTCTGGACATTATAATTTTATGAATAACCAGATTAATATTCCATCCCAATTAAATCCGTCTGGGATCATGAATTGAAAGATTATTGGGATAAGCAACTCCCATTGCTCATAAGGTTTGGCTTTCCCCTTGACTATGATAGAAAGGGTACCTTGATTAGCCATTGTGATAATCATTCTTCAGCCAAATTATACCCAAAGGACATACAAGCATATCTGGAGGAAGAAATAAAATACAGTGCTGTTCTAGGCCCTTTTGATCGACCTTCAATAGATAACCTACATATCTCTCCCATGATGACCAGAGAAAAGCCAAATTCAACTCACCGCAGGGTCATCATTGACCTTAGTTTCCCCCATGGTACTTCAGTCAATTCGGGTGTAACTAAAGATAAGTACCTAGGTACTCCTTTTATCTTGAAACTCCCTACAATTGACACAGTTACTGACCAAATCAAAGCCTTAGGCAAGGGATGTATGTTATATAAGGTAGACATCAGTCGTGCATTTAGGCACATAAAACTCGACCCAATTGATTACGACCTTTTAGGCTTGTGTCACGACCGTCATTATCTCGACACCTGTCTTCCCTTCGGGTATAGAAATGGCAGCGCAATTTTTCAGCACGTAAGCGATGCGGTGCGTCATATGATGCGTCGACGTCACTTTGAAGTCATAAATTATATAGATGACATCCTTGGAATTGACGTTCCCAGCAAAATTGATGCGTCATTTGACGCCCTGCGTCACCTCCTGCATGCTTTGGGCTTTGACATCTCTCTCAAGAAGTTAGAAAAACCATCTACAAGACTTAATTGCCTTGGCATATTAGTTGACACCAAAGAATTCACACTTTCAATACCTCCTGAAAAACTTCACCAAATTTTGGCTTTATGTGACGCATGGCATCAAAAAACCCATTGCACAAAACGTGAACTCCAATCCCTTCTTGGAAGCTTATTATATGTTAGCAAATGTGTTCGTGTGTCTAGGTTTTTCCTTAACAGGCTCCTCGACGTATTGCGTTCCATGGAAGATAGGCGTCAGGTGGAGCTTACAAATGACGCCCTACACGATATTAATTGGTTTCTCCAGTTTCTCCCCAAGTTTAATGGTGTCACCTTCTTTGATCAAAGGCCCATTACTATCGAAATTGAACTAGATGCCAGTCTCCAGGGTCTTGGGGCTAGATGGGGTTCGCAGATATATGCCCTTGCTATTCCTCTGGGGTACATGAACTTTCAGATAGTACATCTCGAGATGCTGAACATTTTGGCAGCTCTACGGGTTTGGCAATCCCAATGGTCCAATAGGAAGGTGGAAATAGCCTGCGATAATCTGGCGGCAGTTCAAGTTCTCACATCTGGTAGGACTAGGGATCTAACACTAGCTGCAATTGCTAGGAACATTCAATTTCGGGCAGCCTTAATGAATATCTCACTTAAATTCGCTCATATTCCAGGCAAGACCAATGTCTTGGCTGATCTGCTGTCTAGATGGCAGACTGCTCCACGTGCTGAACAAACACTGGCCCAATTGCTCCCCAGTCACATGTGGGTCCCAATATCTAAAGATTATCTTTTCATAGACTGGGCTATATGATTATATATTTGTATGTTTTCCTAGGCCTTCACCCATCCATGTCATCCCTATTACAACTAGGCCTCCAGAAGACACGCATGGCATTTAGACCCTCAACACAGAGTCAATATAATAGTATGTTTAGACTTTTTCTTGCATTTCTCATATTCATGAATATTCAGATTTCCAAGGTGTCTTCTTTGACAATAATCGCCTATCTGCAGTTTCTAGACTCTAATCATATCTCTTCTAATTCAATGGCCAATCACTTGTCTGCTATTAAAGCAAAAATGTCAATTTTTGGCCTTTCCACTTCCTGCTTCAAAGATCAGAGAATCAACTATTTCCAAAAGTCAGTTACACTACATAGGCCATTCAAGGCCTCTCTAAAGACTGTCATTGACATTGACACGTTGCACCTTATAGTTAGAGCCTGTGATTTCACCTACATGTGCCAAATTTTAAAGCCATTTACACCTTGGCCTTTTTCTCATTCCTAAGGCTTTCCAATTTAGTTCCTCACACAAGAAATGCTTTCTCCCCTTACTATCAGTTAGCAAGAGGCGATGTAATTTTTGCACCCCCAGGCTTCCTCCTATTAATAAAATGGTCTAAAACTATTCAAGCTAAAAATGCAGTTAAAATCTTAAAAATCCCTCAACTAGGTGCAAATCCCATTTGCCCTGTTCGTGCCATTAGAAATGCCATGTCCATAACTCCCGGGGCTAGAAATTCCCCCTTGTTTCCATACAAGTTAAATTCTCAATGGCAACCCCTCACAGACAGTCAAGTGAGGCGTCACTTTGCCCTCATTCTCAAAATTCTAACATTACATTTTACGCCTTCCGACGTTCAGGTGCCACCTATGCTTTCAATTCTAATGTTGAGTTGCAACACATCCAAAGTCATGGCACCTGGACGTCGGAATGCGTTTGGAAATACATTACCACTGACCATGACGCCACAGATCAGGTGGCCCTTACCTTCCAACGCCAACTTCACCTCCCTACCTCCTAGTTGGGGTCTGGGGATCTTTCTTTTAAAATTTTTAATCAAATTTTTAACATTTCAATTAGTATCCTAATAACCTCCTTGCATTTACATCTGCATTACAGAGGTTCACATACATTTTGATCATTCATTTTCCTCAATTTAAGGCCACCTTAAACTTGAATCCATACTTCAGGTAAACATAACTTATCTCAGTTTACGTTTTACCTTTTCTAGTCAATTGGGTGACCTTAAGTTATTATTTACGAGTTTGTAATACTTCACTTTAAGGTGGCCTTATATTTTTCAAAATAAATCATCACTAGTCATTTATGGTTTACTTATGTTAAATAATTATCACTAGTCATTAATTGTTTACAATTGTACATAAATCTAGACATTTGTATGTAAATAAAATATATATTATCCCAATCTGGGAATTTTCATTTCAATCTTATAATTCTCCCTCACAGCTGAGGCAATGCTGCTTCCTGTGGACCTTTATGCATCATCTCATGGCTTTTCACAAAGGTCATTTGACCTCAGTAGTATAATGTTTAAACAATGTATATCATGCTACCATGTTAAATATTGGGGGTTTTTTAAAATCTCCCATTTAAAAGAAATCAAATTTTTATAAATGTTTTTAAACGGCCACTGCAACGAAATTTACCACGGTTGTTATTTAGAATTATTATTCATACAACACTACTGACATAACAAACAAGCCAGTTGTTTATTATCAGCACCTTTATCTGTTTAAATTTGCTTTTTCTGAAAGTGGTCAGGTTTCGTGTGTATATGTCATGCACAGAATCAGTACTGGTTGGTCTGTTTGTTTGTGTATGTAGAGAGCAGTTGCTATGTCAGTGTATTCTATTTAATTTACATTTATTTGGAACTCTTCACATATACTCAACAATGAATGAAGTATACTTTGAGAATAGTGATGTAAGTTTAGTTGATGGGAATACAACAGTAAAATATACAGATATACTGCATAAAGACAGGCTGTAAGATGGTGCTTGGTAAGGTGCTGGAACCTGGAAATACCTTGCAGTCCCTCTTATTTCTTGTTAATTAGGCAAAAATTTAATCCTTCTGACTCTGTTGGGTTCAAATATCCACAAATATTAAAACTTTAAATTGACACTGTTTGACATTGACACATATTTTTATTATACATTGAAATTCTGTTGGTGAATTATCCATTTTTACATAAACAAAAAAAATCTGTGAGTTGTTTTCTTTTGATAATCTTCATGACATTCTAGCATGTTACAATAGTTTTCATAAATCTAAAGGGACTGACTGTTTTTAATCAACAGTGAGATCATTTCTTATAATTGGTTGTCCCGAACTGCCAAGACTAGTCAGTGGCTATCAATTACAAATCATCTTTTGGCTGCTCTTTTGACTGCTATGACTGACTTAAAAATTTTATTTTTTTAAAAATATTTTACGAATAAAGATACATGCATATTTGAGGCCCAGTCAATGAAATTGCCCATTTTGTGGAACAGTTGAGAGTTTTAGTTAAATAAGCCACATGTGTAGTCCAGGTGAGCTAAGGTACTTGCCACATCGACAATTCTCATGAAAATATGGAAAAGTAAAATATACAGCGACTTATAAATTATAAGCACTGAAGACACTGTTCTAATTCTACTCATATGTAATAAATGTGTGTTTTAATGTATAGCTGATGTTTGAGTTAAAAAGAGACATGTTTTATTTAAATTAATTAGTGCCTAGTTGCTTGAAATATGTCTGTTTTATTACAGATCTAGAACTATTATTATCAATATCTGCGGTAAAATATATTTGTACATAAACATTTGAATAAAATGAACCATTATTTTATGTGTATTCCCACAGCTAGCAGCTCTGTACCTTTCAGGCATTCTTCTCTTGGTCTAAATAGCTCCAATGCACAACTGTGCACTTGGATATGTAGACAAAATAGTTTGCTTGTTGTAATTATACATCACACTGAAATGTATCTACCAACAAAACAATGACAATTGGCTGTAAAAAGTTTATGTTGTGTGCCGATTGGTGATTCATAGGAATTGGTGAAACAAAACCTACAAAAACGATTGACATTGTTGTTGTTATAGGTTGCTGTACACAAATAAAGACTTATTTTGTTTCTACAAACATACACCAAGGACAAATACTTACTGTACATATATTTCAGAATTTATTCAAATTCAATAATTATTTTGCATTAAGAAAGAATTAATTTTATTGTGTTATTGTGAGCTTTTTGTTAATTTTTAAAAAACAATTAAATTAGTACTTACTTGATTCAGTAATAAAACAGCAGAAATCCAAATAAACACTGAGGTATATTTGAGATGTTAAACAGGAAGATAATCTTAAAAATTTATGCTAGAAATGCTTTTTGTTTCTTACTAAATAAAATAATACAAGGTGTTTTAAATTTCAAAATACTACACACACACTGTTTTTGTACTGATGTGTGGGTACCAGAGATTTGTTGTGTTCATGCCATGACTTGTGAACATGTGATCCAGGGATCAAATGTTCAGTAAGGCAGATTTCTGTGGGGAAGCTAAACAAAAACAATATTTGTGGCTTTCCAAGTGATTATGTGAATATTCATCTACTCTGTTCGGTACTGTGTGTGCTGGTGAACATATACTGAGAAAATAGCTTTTTGGGTTTGCAGTGGCCCGTCAAAGAAAAAAATATAAAAAAAACTCAATCTGAACAGTGATTGTGCCTGTATCTAAATCAACCTTCAGGGATTGTGGTCTTACCAAGATTTTATGTTCTGTAATTTTGATCTAATTGCAATGGTAGTTGCAGTGGTAGTTGTTCTGACCCCAGGTCAGGGGTCCAATCAGGAGTTTATCAGAATTCTGTTCCACCTCTAGGTCATGTCTGTGGAACCCGAGGGTGCACCTGGTCAGTACTAGTAGCAGGATTCTCTATACCTTAAAATATTCCATTGGTCATATCACAGATAGTGTTGTGATATCCAAGTCTATTATTGTAACACTGAGTGACTCATGCTTCTGAAACAACTGTATGTGTACTTCCTACTAATGAATATGCCAAAAATATCAGATCACATGACACAGCTACATTGTGTTTCATTGTTTTGTATTAAATTACAACGATCATTAAATATCTGGATCTGGGTGATCTCATTAACTAACAAATCAGGTAGTATCTCAACTTGTGGTCAGATCTGTAGTAAGATTCATTCTTATCCATAATGTTACTTTTATTAGCTCCTCACATTTTAACACATTAAAGTTTTGGGATGGTAGAATGGCACTATAAATTAGACTATTGCAAGTCCAGGAGAAAATTGGACTCATATATACAACTCATGCACTTCTACCTACAAAATAAGGAAGTCGAAGAGATGATGGAAACAAATTAAATGTATTCAGGAATTTCCATATGCAAATTTGGCCAAGTTGGGGTAACCGATTTCATGTACTAAATTATTTTATTGCCCCTCAAAAAGCCTTCTAAAACATTTAATGCCTTTATAGCTTCCACTGGCGTTAATGCAGATTTTAGTCAATATAAAACGTTATTCTACACATAATTATCACAACAACAACAACAACAAAAATTTTTTTGTCCAGGTTGTGCCAAGTTATGGTGGGGAGCAATGTAGTGTTATAATGCATAAGAGCTGTGTCTAGCTGTTTTGATTTGATTCAATGAACCATAAGAGGCTACGTCAGATCATACAACTTACCATACTTTACTGTACAAAGGCCTCCTGTCTATTAAACACCCCCCATTACTTTCCAATTCCAAAAAGATACGTTTAGTATATGTCCAATTGAATAACCAGAACAGGCAGTTTTGATCGAGAATGGCTTAAAATGTACAAAAATACAAATTAACCGAGTAATTTCTTCAGTGTAAAGGTTTGTTTCTTATATATTAATTTTCCCCACCATTGTATATGTTGATGGAGATGCAGATTGTAAAATATATTTTTTTCTATTGCCACTGGATGCTATAACTGTTTTTTATCTGTAACAGTAGCTGTCCTTTTGAAAAAATGCATTACCCTGGGGCATTTGTACAGTAAAATACAGTATCTTTTTGCAGTCGGGTCTTAACCATGATGTTCAATTATTGATTGATTAGGCACTACTCGAATTAATTATTGTCCCCAACCCCCTCTGAATCAGCAAAAAAGTGCCACAATCCATTATTTTTCACAATATTGCTGGGGTTTTACAAACCCCTCATGAATATGGAGCTGCTCACTAATGGCTGATTCAATGAATGCTGCACCATACCCATAAATACAGACTCATTGCTTGGTATAAATCAAAATGGAGCATTAAAATTGCACCAAGTATTGATCCATAAATTTGGTTAGGATCTAAAACTGCTAATATCTTCTGTTTTTCCAATTTTCACCAGGATTTTAGAAGAACTGAATAAAGCCATCTGACAAATGTACAGAAAAAGTTAACAGAATTGAAGTGAAAGTTTCTAAAATGAAAACAAAGCATGTTAGTTATCCTAGTAAACATTAGAAACGTTATTAAAAGTTTACAAAATGTTTTTAAAACCTAATTTAACCCTATCTTATGGTTTTCTAAACGTTTCTAAGTAAATGTTACGCTGTAATGTTTAAAAAAACATTTTATAAACATTCTCTATGCAAACGTTTTTAATAACTCAAGAAGCTAGGTTTGGCTGGAAACATTTTTAAAACATTTATAAAATGGCTGAAGAAAAGAAGGTTATGGTGGAAATGTTTTTCAAACATTCATAATGAAATGTTTGATAAAGAGTACACATAAAATGTTTACACAACATTGCTTGTCAAATGTAAAAACATTCTATCAAAAACGTTTTTTAAACCTATCTTTTTAAACCTTCACCTTCAAACATGTCCAAACAAAGATGGCAGTGAGCAGTAATAGGGGATTTTACAGGACTTTGTCAAAAATTGCCCCACATGCAATCCCTAAAACTAAAAATTGAATCGGGGCACAATTTCTAAGCCGCTATCTTACAATTTTAGACATAAAAATAATATTTTCAATAGTGAGCAACTATGCAAAGATATTGAATTTGACCTCTGGCCCCATTATTATTCAGACATTATTATGTTCATTTATAACATATTTCTAACACTTATCATTAAACGTTTAATAAACGGTATAAATGAAATGTTTTAAAAACATTCTATTACAAATGGTTTTCGTACCCATCATTTTTTAACCTTTGCCAAAGGTTTCCTTTCAAACGTTTGCAAAACCCAAAAATGTTTACTGGGTATGCACCTGTTTACTGTGTGACTTTGTGACCTCACATTTACTCTGTCTAATTCCAGTATATTCAAATTTAAACACTGTATCTAATTCCAGTATATTCATATTTAAACACATCAGGCCATCAGCTTTGCAGAATGTGAGTTTTAATGCATATTTGTTGCTTTCTACAGTGCACAGTAGTCAAAGTCAACAGTCATGGTCACATTCGTACAGGTCCTCAGTATTGCCACTTCTGGGAGTTGATCCCAAACAGAGGTGACAGCCTGTAATTAGATGCCAAACCTAACGACTAGATTTCTGAGGAACTTTCAGTACACAGTAGTTTGTCCTGTAAATTATATGTAAAACGGTAAAAACTGAACTGTACAGGTTTTGAGGAAAAAAAATTTGATTGTAATATGAATAGAAAATATTAGAAATATGGCATGAATAAAATGGTAAAGTTGCCCAAATATAAGGTGTACGTTGCTATATGAATCGGTGATTAGAGTTTTATTTTCATTTTTAACATAAGTGTTCAATTATAAGTTTTGCCAGCGGTTCCCATAATTTTCCTACTAGTCAAAGCAGCCTTCCAAGATCTATATCAGAGAAGTCTAATGAAAAATCTTGTGAAAGGAACTGGGGCCAGTTTCAACGGGTCTTAGATTCAGCCTTGTACCTTGGATCAATCCAACATTTTTGGCAAATCTCTGAAGTCTGACGTCTCCATAAACATTTACTATCATGAACCATTTAAATACTATCCAGATACTTTATTATGCCAAGTGATTTTTATCTGATGATGCTTCATATCGTGTTACATATTATTTGCACTGGTGAGACCCCCTGTTCCAAATTCCTAAATCCATATGCTGAAGGAGATACAAATAAAGAAACATTTCCATTTTATGAGAACCATACTGATTCTAGAATGATGCTCAGGAACATATCTTGGTAATTCTTGATGGTGTATTTCATCCTGTAGTCCTTTTGTGATTCTTCTGGATGATTCAGGATGGTTTTTGACCTGTTCCTAAGTTAACATTGTGTATATTAATAGAGAGCCAGTTCGTGTTACCCAAACATCCATTTTATATTGTACAATATCAATTTTTAAATTTACTGGATGTAACCAAGTGGGTCCACAAACTCCTTATTCAAGATTTCAAGAGAAATAGAGGCAGTGGGCATTTTTACTGTTAACAATTCCCTTCATTGTATAAAAGTGACTAACAGTGTCAAACTAAAATTTAGGACAAAAGTTGCGCTCAATGGAGTATACACCATGCTGGATGCTAAGCATCGGAAACATTATTAAGGTGGGGTCAACAACTGAAGCAGCTGATACAAGTCAAGACTGCTGTGTACATTCCTAGTTAATGTGCTTATCACTGTAAATGATATATTAGCCCCAATATTCTTACATGTTGAAGAAGGAATCCAGCGTTGATTCACAAAGAGGAATTCTGGCTTTTTAAGAATTGCATGTTTTACTCAGATTACACTATCCTGTCATAGTCTTCTCTCCTTTAAGACACTAACATTGATAAAACTTGCTCTGGATATGGGACTATTTTTTACTTACTTTACTTTACTGAATTTTTCTTCGCTTTGTTTGCTTGCTTGCTTGCTTACTTAAACCATGATGGCTAGGAACAGACTAAGAGGCTTTTTAGAGTATGATTATTTGCTCATGTGTTATAGGCTCCTAAGAGCAGGTTATGACGTACACTTTAGGTTTGGTATTTAAGCTAAGCAAATTTATGCTACATATTTAGTAATATGCTGAAACCAATCATTTTAATTGATAACAAGAATTAAATTTGTTCAAATATTGAATGAAGCCAAAATAAATATGATTTATCAGTTGAAAAAATTAAACAAATTGCTGACTTAAACAAATAAGATTAACACATGACATATTTCATTCTGTGTGGTAAAATATTGTGAATGAACAAGATTGAGTTACACTGTAATTAAATACAGCCATTTTATAGAGGTCTACTGTTTTTCATCAATGTATATAGGGTTTCTTTGCTGAGTTAATACAAACGTTTTTCCTAATGATTTATTTGGAGATAAGGTTAATCCATTTTTTGAGAAAACCTGACTATTCAATTTATGCTTTTTTCACTGGAACAAAGCCCCAATCCATTTCCTTATTTCCTTCACTGCATTGGTAAGGGGATGCTGTGCATAAAACAAGATAAATGCTACATTTGAATGTACTTTTTACAGAAATACATTTTTTGTAAAATCCATTTATAGATTTACTTATAAATATATTTGGAATTTATCTAGATAGCTTAGTTCAGGTCACACAGTGGTACACAAGAAACATACTTGCTGATGTTGGGATGATGAAGATTGTGTGTGCCAGATGAAGATTGTTTTTTATAATTATATCTCATACGCAGGTGCTTTGTAATTTGGAACACTTTATATGGTAAAATGAAATTTCAGAAACAAATCATCATTCAGATATGGTCTCTTCTCATCTGTAATCTGATTTGTATTCCTTATGCATTGCAAGAAGAGTCGAGTCTTCAATTCAAGGAAGTTACATTCCTGGCTCATGAAAAGTTAGCTGCTAACTGCACACTATATGAGCTAAGCAGAATCTCAAATCATTTGGGGAATGTTGGAATCTATTGTGCTTTGGTGTGTTTCAATTTGGATGACTGTGTATACTTTGTTGTTGAAGAAGAACTTGATCTAAATTGTTTATTATGTATGAACAACCCTCTTCAGGCACTTTTGTGGAAAGATAGTTTCAATGTATGGAGTGGGCGAGTCAATTCATTGACAAAATTTTGGAGAAGAAAATACAATTACATTGGTAGTGATATCGTGGGAGGTGATATTCTGGATAAAGCTCTTAACAAGACACTTGTAGATGACAGCCCTGTACCAGAAAGATTAAAGTTATACAGTTTTCTTTACAAAGCAGGAGCTGTAAATAAAACAATAATATTTGGCATTTACAGAAGGTATGATGATACTGCCTGTCATTTTGAATTGATACACCAATGGATGACAGTCAACCATAAACTTGGATTAAATGAATATGTGGTATCGGACTATGTGGTAGAAAAGGGAGATCATATTGGTTTTACATGGCCACAAGAAGGGGTGGTACTCTACAATAAGGGTTCATCCATGAAGTACTGTTTTTCTCATTCAGCTATCCAAGTCAGCAGGAAGTATGCGTTTGATGAATTACGCCATGAAAGGAGTTATGCATTTCAGGCAAAGTTAATTCCCATCTAATTCTAAAGTATAACAAGAACTCTCCGAGAGCACATACCTCCTCCTCCAAGTCATTTATGATTTTTATAAAGTAAATGGAAAAATCTGGGTCTCTGATTAGATTTTGTATCCAGACGGTAATCCCGATCACTCTTAAGATTTAATGGGAGCTAGGTTGAACCTAGACAAATCATTTTTTATCATTTTTTTCATAAAGATCCAACATGTCGTATTTGCTTAATCCTGTAAACAAACAGCAGGCAAATAAACATTCATGAATGTAATATCTCCAAGGCAGAGGTGATGGACATCTAACATTGTTTTTCAATGGAATCATTCAAGCTTTATCAAGCCACTGTAATCCATATTAACATAGAATGAAATTGTCATTCTCATGCATTCACATCTCCAAACTGTAACATTGATCACAGTAAGCAACACCGTAAACAATTTCAAGAGAGACAAATAAATAAATTAAGAAGCTATGAAAGTAACAATGGATGAAATAAAATACTGATTGGCCCTATATCATGGATAAAACTTCAAGTTGTCACAAACTGGAAGATATAATAGTGAAGAACATTAGATTGCCATCTGTAAAACTCATGCACTTTCATATACTAAATAAGAAAGTTGAAGTGACAACAAAACTATATTAAATATTTTTTTTTTCTAAACAAATTATATCATCACCACTTAAAAATCTCCAATAATGGTTCTATAGATTGCGCTTGTGTCAAGGCACATTTTAGTCGATAGAAATCCACATTATTAACGATTAAATAACAACAGTCACAGAAAAGCTTTTTGTGCTCATATTGAGGCAAGTCACGCTCGATAGCAGTATGTCATTAAGATGTAAACAATTTAGGACATCAGTTCACTTAAACACATTTAAAATGGGAAAACAGACAATTGAGAATGCATTGGGAGGACTCAAATGATATTAGTGCAAAGCTTTCTTGAGAAACTTTTAGTGCTTAATGACCATAGTATGTTCATGGAATTCTATGGCTAAAGACCTAATGCTTTATCATATCCCAGAGCACACTGATGAGAATTTTCAATAAAAATTTAATGAGATATTTGGCAAATTTGATGATTCCTTCAGATGAAATATTTCCCAAAAAGAAATCAAAGGTGCTGAAGTGTTGTGACACTTGTGACATTACCAGACCAGGGTATCGGCTAAAATTGCATAATAAACGCTAAAATGATCATGGTTGTAAGCCATAAATAAGCAAAGTCTTTAGCTAATGCAAGCTTAAGAATTTTATGAATATGAATTTTATTAAGTTTAATAGGCAATAGCCTGTTGGAATGCTCATCAATATCAAAATGACTTATTTATCACAGACATCTGTTAGAACTTAATTGCAGCCAAGCATTATATACCTGTCATTATTTATTGGTGCAAGTAAAATATAGCAACCATCAATGACACTACCATAAACAGAAAAGAAGCCAACTGCATCTTCATACCTTTACGCAAAATCAGAGGTACTGTACAAGTGTAAATCATATGACATACTCTAGTAAACTCACATACTTAGATGCAGAGACTTTTACCACTTATAAGTATGGTTTAAACTTACACAACTTACAAACAAGTGGCAAACTGGTGGAACTGACGGATGGAAGGAAATGTTTGAGGTGTTTGTTATGTTCTAAAATGGAGGAAAATAGTTAAGATTTAACAGTTTTCAAAAGGTGGCTATTGGTGTATTTAAGAATGCTTGATCGTAGAATATACTACAAGATAAAGTTAAACATTTGAATAAGTTAGATGAGCTGTAACAATGAATATTGGACCATACATTCATGTTGCAACTTGGAAGTTCTGATCTTAAATTATTATCTGTTATATTAGGCTTTGTCATAAGAAATTCTTAATATTTGGCTTATATTTTTTCCTCTTTTGTGATCAATCAAATAATTAATTCTAACTTAATTCTAACTTATTTAAGTAAGTTACATGAGGTGTAACAATGCTTACTGGACCATACGTTCATCTTGTAACTTAAAGGTTCTTATCTTAAATTATTATCTGTTATCTTAGGCTTTGCCATAAGAAATTGTAATGTCTAGATTATCAATTTCCTTCTTAATCATTGATATTTGGCTTATATGTGATCAATCAAGTAATTAATTTTTATTTTCTAAATGTATATTAAATATTAATATATTTCCTTGAATCTTGGCCTATAAACAGTGTGTGGTGGATAATAACACTGACAATGATTTGTCATCTTCTTATGCATGGTAATATTAATGTAAAAGTACTTGAAAGGGACCTTAACTTAATATTTCAATCATTGTTGCTTGCCAGATTTTTCTGCACCCAGGAGGTTATGTTTTTGTTCTGTTTGTTTGTATGTAAGCAAGATTATGAAATAATTCTTGCACAAAGTTACATTAAATTTTGAGAGAATAGGTGGATCTTGGTCTTACATAAATGATTTGATTTGAATTTTGGGAATGATCTGCAACTAGTTCTAGATCAATGGTATTTAAAGGATTTGTAGGGCTTTGGTGGAGGTTTACTGTGTCTGGGTATTCTGTGTAACCTGTAATACTGTTTTACTTTTAATAACATGGTTTTCTATATTAAATTATTCATTGACACAATTAATCTTTATTGGTAACAATCTAATCAGCTCCAAAAAATTACTTACCTGTGACAGGTACCTTGTAACATAATGATCAATCTGTTTTAGGGGGCTCGATGGTGTAATGATTAACAAAGAATGTTATTCCAGCCATGAAGGAAGAAACTAAAGTGTTAAATAATATTAAAAGCCATAGGCAGAGCTTATGAAAGTAATAAGTCAATAATAATAAATTTTGTTTTTTGTGAAAATATTTCTTGTGTCTGAGATTGGTTACATATAAATATTCACTCAATTTCTGTATTTTTTTTTCATGCTGTTGACTTCTGTCACCATAATTTCACACTCGATATTTTTTGTAAATGTATCAGCAATGACATCACAGGTTCATTGACAATGTAAACAAACTACCAATCCTGTAAGCCATTTTTACATAAAGGCATAATTAAGAGTATTTTTATCCAGTTTATTTGTGTATCATTGCACAAATGGGTTATGAAGAGCCATTTATTTGTGTGGGTTTCTCAGATACCCTTAATAAGTAGTACAGAGAGGTGGGAAGTAAGTGTATATTGAATATGTATAATTCTATAAACCATTTTTTCTCATTTTTTTCTTTCTTTCTGGTTTTATCATTGGTAGCTGCTTTATTTATGGTGGTGGTATACCAATTCATGCCTGTGTACCAATCCATGCCCGCCCTCAGTTTCCTAAAAGATTTTTACTTTTTGACAGAAAATAGGCTTACCATATGGTACATAGTGGTTGCACATGTGGGTGTGCAGACTCTCATTTCTGACTTCCCACCTTAACTTTTTCTAAGTTCAGATATTGTGATTTTTTTGTAGGTGACATAATTAATTGACCTTAATTTGTATTGGTTGAAGGACCCTGTCCTTCCCTCCAGTGCTTCACCTCATTCTGTCATTGAACATCCAAAAGTACATACCACTAAAAATTCTATTTTAGTTTTTGCTTTTAGTTTTTGTTTTTAGTTATTTTTCATTGATATGGAGGATAAAAGATATAATTTGAGGTCAAAGAAGGAAGAATGCAGCATTCCTATACAGCTCCAGCTTGCTAGTGATGAGGACTTAATGGCAGCGCTTAGATGTTCAACTTCTGGGCAAGTTTCTTATTCTGAACATACCGATTCGAGTGATTTGGACATTGACATTTCAGGTTTGATTAACAATTCAGATCCAAATTTTTCAGATCCGGTTAGTAAAAATGTGGAGGGTGCCACTGGCTAAGGACAGCGTCCTGTAGATCATAGTTATTAGAATGATCATTCAGTTTCTCAGAATGATATCAATAGGCAAATTTTGGCATAGCTCAGTAATTTAGGAGACCATTTGGCAGTTATTGAGAGTAGTACTTCACGTAACCCATATAAGGAAACCAGTGATGTAGGAACAGTCTAAAGTTTAAAAAGGGCTAGGCATTCTAAAGTGATTGTCCCGCATTCAAGTCCAAATCAGTAGCAAAGGGATGCTGGTATAGGGTGTGCAAGCAATGAAATTCCCCCCTGATAAACTTAGGCAGGCTAGACTACTGCATCTGGACAAAAGCAGGTAATGATTACATAAAATCTCAGCGAGGTGGTTCTGATGATGTGTTAGTTTCAAAAAGGGTCAAATGGCCTCATGAATATATCTTGGCAGGTCAGAATAAACATCAAATCTAATACAACCAGCTATCCCCCATTCAATGGAAGGCTGGCTTTTGTAGGAGCATTAAAGAGGAATCTGATAGCAAGATGAAGGAACTTATGTTAGATTACTGTATTAATTTGTTAGAAGATGCTACAGATTTCTCTTGGTCCTCAGCAAAGGCCAGCCATGGGGTCCTTTTATACCATATGGAACAGGGTGAGATCAGCAGCTGGTTAGAGACAGAGAAGATTGATAGAATCAGAAGGGCCCATGCCCAAAGACATGTTGCACATACTTCCTCTGGGCGTTCGAAAAAGGCCAACCTATGAATTTTTGTGTACAGAAGGCCATTTAGGAGACCAAACATATGTGCTCACCTTGTTGGTCCACAGATGGCAAACATTTTCACATTCGTAGTCTGAATGCAGGAAGCATCAGGCCCAGTCAAAAAACGAGTAACAGTGGGCATGTCTTCTGTTGGGCATGCCCATCCAACCTATTGTTAGCCAACTCGGCATTGGATAAGAACCATTTCAAACATTGTAGCTTGTCTTCCCCACAAAGTATCAGATTTTCATTTGATCAGGCCTTGGCAGCTTGTAAAGGTAACCATAGGTTGTATGCACAAGTGGTAGCTACCCAATTGGACAGCCCCATAAAGAAAACTACAAATGGTATGCCTAGTGTCAAAAGTACTCGATACACTAATACAAAGGTCGATACTTTTACACAATATTTTGGAAATAAACACAAGTTTGATGGTAGCAAATGTTGGGTTACAAGAAAATATTTCTAAAGCAAAGGTAAATATTGCTCTAATTTAGATCTGTTAGATAGTAATCTGCTGAATGTGAATAATCATGTGGGTGCATTGGATAGCATTGTAAATTCGGATTTTTATGCTTGTCCCAATTATGCAATGAATGGTTTGGATAATAAAAGTTTTGCTGGGAGGTCAGACAGAGTAGTTCTGTCCAACAGGTATGATATATTGTCGGATAATCCGGATGTCAGTTCGGATGTTGATTCTCAGTGCTTGATGTTGTCTCATGAGCTCAGTAGGGATGAGCTTCAGAGGTTGTTGAGTTAGGATAAGAGGAGATGCAACCAAGATCCCACTAGCAATAGTAGGAGGGCCCTTCATAGGTCATCTACTTCGGATAAGAGAATGTGTTATCACGATGGGGAAAATAACAATTATTTCGGATGCAGTCAGATATTTCTCTAAATGTGGTTCTGCAAGCAGCACTGTAGATAAAAACATTTCACAGAATTCATTTAATGGTGCGAAATAGTCATTGGTGGATAAACCAGCTAGGTATTTTCTTAATAGAATGCTTCAGCTTCTTAGAGATAATATAGATAAAAATCGCATTAAGCTTACCTCAGAATTTCTCAGAGATTTAGATTGGTTTTCAGTATTTCTCACTTCATATAATGGAGTTATTTTCCATGATGTTAGACCTCTTACTGAGCAAATTCACTTAGATGCTTGTTTTACAGGCCTGGGCACAGCATTTAATAATATGGTGCATTTTATTCCAATTCCTAAAGATTATTTGTCATATAACATTGCCAATTTGGAGATGTGAAATGTAGTTGTGGCCCTCAAGGTTTGGGGCCAGTGTTGGACCAGCAAACACATTCAGATATATTGTGATAATAAGGCTGTTATGGATGTCCTTAGATATGGAGGGGCCAGCGATGCCATCCTTGCTACTTGTGATCGTAATGTCTAGCTTTTGACAGCAATTTACAATATATCTCTTACATTAAACGAACAAGGGTGGCTCATGGGTGTGAAATGAGACCAAAACGTACACTCATTTAAATAAATAGTTAATGCCTATGGGATGGATTGCCCCAATATTCCACATCCACCACTGTTCAAACCTTCAACCTGTTTGTCCCTTTCAGGTGAAATGTTTGGAGGCTGGGGTGATTCTGGAATCCTTAGGTTTAGTGACAGGAAGTTTGTGTTCATAGATTCTTGATCTAAATGCTCTTCCGTTTCACCTACACAGAATTTGTCACATTTTGTGCATGTAATCATGTAAACAATATCACTTTATTTACATGATATTTTATTTGGTAAGTCTTTAGTGTGATATATCTTGCCTGTGATTTTGCAGGTGACAGTATCAATTTTCACGCATCACTCAAAGGCCATTGAAAATGAATGTTTATGCTAAAAAGTATAAAGGGAAACCAATACAGATATCTCATGTACTATAACCTAAAACCAAAGTACAAACACGGAACCTCTCATTGTACTGAGTCCAGGTGAGACTTTACAATTACAGGATGGACTAACAATTGCATCATTTACAAAAAAATATATAAAGATCTTTGTTGACACTATCACTAGGGAGATTGTCTTTTGTAACCCTAAACACACAAGGCCTAACTCGTCCACTACCCAAATAGGAGTATTGAATGTGATGCCCACAAGGGAAGCCAAAGAAAGTGGCACCCCCCAAGGAGAAACCTAGTGTTCTTCATTTGAACCAGCACCTCAACCTTCAGGGTCTTAGGATGTTAGTATCAGTGAACAAACTCCCATGGTCATCATCAATACTTTATAACAGACAAATCAAAAAATTACTTACAACATACATAAGCACGTAATGGTGTGCCTCTCTCTTAAGGTGCCATATATGGACATAAACGCCAGGTGACAGTAGGCCTTTACAAGACAGCGGTGGATATAAATGTGATAATAGTAGGTAACCTCTCAAGGTCACTGGGTAGGTAACCATGAATCAATACAAACAACCATTAAAATTGATCAAATGATTACCATAAAAGTTTAAAAGTTGAAGATATAAAGTGAAGGAAAGATGCGACCTCTGATGGTCACATATGAACTTAAATGGTACAGTAGTAATGGGGTGACCTCTGAAGGTCACTTTGAAAATGTAAAGATAAGAACAGTTGATTTATTTGTCAATCCATGTTGTTCAAAATTCAATTTGTCAATGACGATGACCTCTTGAGTTACCCCTACATAAAGGGATTCAGGTGTTTGAATGGGCAAAGTGTCACTAAATGATCTTTTGGATCGCAAACCTGAGAGTTTTTCATTATATATACATCTGGATGGATTATAAACCTGATCAGGGCAGGCGTATATCGATTTTGTCCGTTGTATGTTGATCATATAAAAATGTTGGGAATTGGGACCCACTTATAAAGCTAATAGGGAACCTATCATGCCGATTGCAAACCTTAAAACCAAATTGGGAAGTGGATGACTGAATGATCATAAACCGTTTTTACGCAATAAAATTCCCTCAACTGTGCCCTCAATTGTAAAAGAGACCTGATGTAAGAGAATCAGGGTGCTCGTTTGATTTGCGGATTGCCAAAGTCAAACAGGCCTATTACAGTCTGTCTACCTTTACAATGTGGCGATTTAAAAAGGCCACAACCAATTTTCATTTATGCTTATTATACTGCCTATCATCTTAAATTGGCAGAATTTAAAACAGAGAAAATGTAATATAAATTGTGTGTCGTCATTAAAATTTGTGGATTTCCAGGGATACATCAACACCATATAAGGTATTTTATGATTTACCTATACAAATTATGCTAAGATCGGTCACTCATTTTAAGTACAAAATATGTATTATCTCTCTTTAAAAGGCATTATAAGAAGGTTGATCAATTTGATTATTTTTTATTAGAGCCCATTTATGGCTTGTGCTTGAGATCAATGCATATAGTAATCAATAGAAATACACATTTTAAACACATAACAACACAAACAGACTCCCACAATCAGTCCGATCACAGCATACAATAATAGGTTTCCGAAGCCAGCTGAAAACTTATTTGTTTAGACTACCATATCCCCACCATAGTACTTCCCTGGCGGGTACTAATTTGGAGCTCTGCCTTATACGTCCGTGGACTTTTCCTTTTTGATCTCGAGTGCATTAGAGGATGCTGTTTCAATTGTACGTTATATAACTGCCTCTATTCTAATTCTATTCCAAATAAAGCTTTCGTGGTGAAGCTGTGTCAAATTATTACACCAAGCAGTGCATACTAATACAAATAATAAAATAATTTTTACTTCATCATCGCCTTCACTAATGAGGATATGTTTTTACTGTCGTGCATTGCCTGCCCATTTTTTGCAATGTAGATGAAAAGTTATGGACAGATTTCAATGAAATGTTGAGGAGATGTCAACAATTCCTGGAGTTGCAGAAGGTAGCAGAACTAACCAAAACAGATTCTCTAGCACTACTCTCTGCATATATTCTAACTAGGATAAAAGAGATCTGAAGATGAAGAAATCTCCCAGCACTCTCCAAAGAAGTTGGAGTTCCCTGCATATATTCTAACTAGGTTAAAATAAAATGTCAGGATATGATTAGGAAGAAATTCAGAAGTTCTACTAGCTCTTCGGATAAATCTATCTAAATGTAAGCAAAAGTCCACTCATCTAAAACGTCAGCCCTTTTTTAATTAAACAAAATGACAAATGGTTTCTAAAGTCAATGTTTACTCTAAGATGACCAAATAAAATATGACGTATTAGAGGGAACTAAGGATGCAGCACATACACAGTCTACACAGGCACAGTAGTACTGATAAAAAGATTTTCTTTGAAATATTGGGTAAGTCATTGATGTTTGCTCTAGCCAACATATAATAATAGTGAGGATAAGGTAAGGGTATTTTATGCAATAAAAATTCCCCATTAGTCTCCGCTTTCCAAAAAAAGATGTTTTTAGTATAGGCTCAATTGAACTGCCAACCTAAATATATTCAGCGCAATATCTCCATATACTACAGGACTCAAAGTGCTATTTAACCTATCTGACTGCACAGGTACAGCCCTAACTCACAAGTAACTGACATTCCCTAACTGGAAGTTAGAGACTCAAGGATGACCATTTATCAATGTCCTTGAGGTTCGTTAACCTGCCACTGGGGATAGGATCCAGTGACAGAGGACCGCCATTTTAAGTGGTCAGTTTAAGATGACAGTTTTGCTCAAGAATGGCTTAAAATCTACAAAAAATACAATATAAAAGTGTGTGATTCCTTCAGTATGAAGGTTTGTTTTTTATTATTTTAAGTTCTTCCACCATAATACGTGTTGATAATAGGGATGCAGATTAAAAAGTACCTATTTCTCTCGTATTGCCACTGGACACTTAAGCTGTTTTTTTATCTATAATAGTAGCCTGCCTTTTGAAAAATGCATTCCCTTCAAAGCAGTTGTATTGTGAAATACAGTGTCTTTTTCCAGTCAGTAGTAAAGCCTGATTTTTAATCAGTGACTTATCAGGTATGCTCACAAAATTATCACAAATTAATTATTGCTCCCAATTCCCCCTGAATCGGCTACAATACATCCATTTTTGCAATCTAGTAGGAGATTTACAAACTACTCGAGAATGTGGATCAGCCACATGGCTCATTCAATGAATCCTGAAATATAGATTCCTTGATTGGTACAAATCATAGCTTTCATATTGTACCAGACATTGATCCAGAAATTTAGACAGGATCTAAACCTGCTAATATTTTCTCTTTTCTAATCTTAATAAAAACTGAAATGTGCAGGTTTTGGGTAAAAATTTGTTGTAATATGAATCAAAATATTTTTAAAATGGCATGAATAAAATGACAATGTTGCCCAAATAGATGAATTGGTTTCTGTGTGAATCTGCGATAAATGTTGTATTTTCATTTCTAACACTTCACATATTTTGATCATATGTTTTGCCAGTTTGTCTGCCCCTTTCCATTAGGATTAGTCAAGGCAACCTCCCAAATTCTATATCAGAGATGTCTTATGAAAAGTCTTGCAAAGGGAACTGGGTCCAGTTTCGAATGGTCTTAGACTTTGCCTTGTACCTTGGATCAATCCAAGACTTAACCAAATCTAAAATCACTCTTAGCCCCACAGATATGGGTACAAACATGTACCTGCCCTATAATTTTGGGGGGCAAAATTAACAGCTGTGTAGAGTTTGTGTGGGAATTACATGTTTGCAAGGACATCTTACTTACAAAGCAAGTGAATAATGCGGCCAGAACTTACCAATTTTATTTTCTATGGTCATGATGTGCTGTCTATGTTATACAAATACTATAGAAAATCCACCTTTTACTTGCATTTCCTGTGAGTGCCACATGGGTATAACTTCAACGTCATCCTGTTTTTTTACCATGGTCAGCAAATATGTGCATGTACATTGGGACATAAGAGAGGCTTAAGACTCAGCTTCTTTGTGAAATCTTCAAAGTCTAAAACCTTAGACTTTAGCCAAAGTGAAAAATAAAAGTCTTAACTTTATGTCTGTGAAGTTAACACAGATACCTACAAATGGCAATGTCTGTGATATGTAAGGTCATTAGTGAGCACATGTCTTGAGACAAGGATGGGTCTGTCGCCACACACATGTCTGGTGCTATGTTGTTTATATAATGATGAAGGTTCCCTGTAATTGTCATTCTGACATCACATTCAGAGGAAGATGCAAAGAAAAATAACAAACTGGTATTTATAAGTTTTAGAACTTTGACTTTTCCTGCATTACAATGGAAGAGGAATCCATTATATCAAGCACAGTATGAGCTTTGCTAAGAAGGTTATGTTATTGGCTTTTTTGTTTGTCTATTTGTTTGCTAGCAAAATACATTATAAATTCTTAGGAAATACTGACAAACACAAAAGAAGGATTACATCTTGGTGGTGATCCAGATCACCTTCAGGTTCCAGGGCTTTTAAAGGATTCTTTATCATTGCACTCATTATCATTGATGATGGTAATAATAATAATACCACTGCAGTTGTGATTTGAGGGAGGTCTTCACAGACTATGTGTTCTTCTAGTTTAATGTATTTGTATTTTCCACAAAATGATACTATCTTCATTCTATACAAGACAGACAGAATATAGCTTCCTGTCTACTTATCTAAACAGCACATAAAAGCTAAACCAGATACTGAAGCTTTGTTAACAATCAAGTTAAATATATAAAAATAAAAATGATTTGTTTACAGGTGAGTGTAATATTTCTGAGCCTTATAATATCATGTCTATCAATTTGTTATTTAGATTGATACTATAATAAGTGCAGAAAGTGGCTCTAGTGATCAGTAATCCTTTTTAAGGAGCAAATGAGAAATCAGCATTAAAATAACATTTCACTGAAAAATTCCTTTATAACTTTATCAGAAAAATGTCCTATAGAGGATTAACATTGCCACCTTACTTACTTGGTCAAAAAAGTCAATATTTATGGACTGAGTGTCTGATAAATAGAGACAGTTACCTACATTTATTATTTATTGCCAGAGTTAGTCAATAAATCGACTTCCCAATCTCAATGTGTTGACTTAGTAAGTTGACATATTTTCAGCTGTTTAAAATATTCTTCAAAATTGTTTTTACTATTTGTAATTATCTCAAAGTATCATTTCAGGCGATAGTAAGTTGATAAATTGACACATGTTTCTCGATTTATTAAGTTAGTAAGTCAACAAATAGAACAAATTTTAGAGTGACCCTGCAACTTTTTAGAATCATTGAGATAATAGATGTTATAATAATGGTTCAAGGCTTATAATATCAAAAGTCTGTCTCAAGACACAAACATCAGAAATCCAAAGTCAAAGGTCAAAGTTGGGATTTTATATCCTGTTCAATAGGACAGGTCCTCACCATTGTCACTTCTGGCATTTGAACACTGAGGTGACAGACTGTGATTAGATGCCAAACCTACTAAACCATTAGGTCTCTTAGGACCTTTCCTATCCACCTAGCAGACATAACCATATTTTGTAGGTTTATGCCATGTCACAACAAAACCGCTTTACCCAGGTAAATCCTCTGATTAAAAACTATTAAATATATTGTTGTAAGCTTACTTTTATAATTAGTGAAAAAATATTCTTTAAATAAATTTCACAAAAATATGAAAAATATGTAATGAATAAGTTAAAGATAGACTTGTTTGAGGTCTACATCAGACACAACTAGATCATCAAAGAGGTATGTTTTTGGTGTTTAAAAAGCATCAAAATATTCAATCATTGTTCGAAGTAATTGAAATTAGACGTGAAGTCTCTAGAAATATTTACTGTCACGAACAATTTAACTACTATCCAGATACTATTTTATGTCAATTGATTTTTATCTGATGATGTTATATATTGATTTACATGTTATTTGCACTGGTAGGACCTCTATTCCAAATTCCTAACTCCATATGCTGAATGAGATACAAAAAAAATCTTTGCCATTTTTTGAGAATCCTACCCGATTCTAGAGGTATGCTTAGATGACAAGAAACATATTCTGGTATTTCTTGAATTGTGTGTTTCACGCTGCATTCCTTCTGTGTTGCTTCTGGATGGTTCACGATAGTTTCTGACATGTTCCTAAGTTGATCTTGTGTATTACTTAGTGCTCTATACCAATATCCTATAGCTTTGATTGTGCTTAACTGCACCCTCGTGCTGCTTATAATTTATTAAGCCTTGGTCCTGGCTAGGTAGCAATGTGTAAGTGTATTCATGGTTGCTATACCTACTGTAAGCCCATTGGTGGAACAAACATAGCTTGGGGTCTGACAAGAAAAACCCTCAGTTTAAAATTCAGTTTTGAAAGAGACAGACATGTTTTTATTATTATGCTATGGATTTTATATTTTACCTTGGATTTTAAACTGTTTTTAGTGCCACATTGCTGCTACTCTACCTGCGACTTTATAGACAACCTTATGCTTGTTGCTTATGATTAAGAGGGATGGTCTAACCTATGTTACTTGTGCTAAATAGCCTATTTCCATCGAGAATTATAAGCAACATGTATAATCTTGTCTAGCAAAGTCTGAGCACAGTGTGTTCCTTTTTATATTTCCAGAATTTAAACATTGACTTAAAATTCAAAAAGTCAGATATATATGTATAAGTGAACATGGGTAAACACAAGTACTTCTACTGTTCCAAATGTGATAGAAAGCATCAGCGACGCGTGGGAAAAAACTGTACAGTAATTCAACCACAACAAGAGGACTTAAGTGAATTGGACACTAGTTCATCCAGTTCTTCTACCAGTATTGGAGCTTCAGCAAGTTCTGCTCAGGACATGAACGTTTTATTATTAGCAGAAATGAAAAATCTTAGTTCCAAGATGAATTCCATGGTAAAGCGACTAGCTACGACTGAGAAACAGCTGCAATCTGCCAGTACATCTGACAGCCAGCAGCAGAGAGACAAAGGCAAGAAGTTTAAGCAGAAAGTACCACCAGTACCGCAGATCCAGAGCAGTGATGAAAATTCTTCAGATCCGGAAGTAGTCATGCCATCAAAGAAGTTCATCAAAAAGATGGCAAGATTCAGGAACAAGTGAGGGCCTGTATAGAGGAGTTGAAGCACATGAATGACAAAGACTATCCAGGTAAATTTAAAAGTCAAAGATCTAGTAATGATGATGTTACTGTTAAGTTCAAAATCCCATGGCCCCAAAATCAGGTGTTATCGGGATCTACTAGATCCCGACCGTCTTATGATCAACTCAATGTGTATCAATGGGTTTCTGGGTTTGCACGTATTGCTCAAGATGAAATTGATATTGAAGTAAAAAATAAATGTTGGAATATCTGGCAGACTTGATGGAGGATGCCTAGGATTTTTCTTGGGCATCCGCCAAAGCTGCCCATGCAGTTACTTTATGCTGGATGGAAGACGGGAAGTTGTCGTGGAGTGACACTCAAGGTTTAGACAGGATTAGGAGAGCCCATGCTCAGAAAAACATTGGGTTTTCACAGGGAAATAACAGTTCAAATGGCAATAAATTTGGAAAAAACAAAGATTTGGGTTTCATCTGTAAGTTCTTCCAAATTGGGATTTGTAGCCATTCAAAAGATCACATTAGTGGTGGTAGAAAGTACAGGCATGTATGTTCACATTGTCAAGGTGGCCATCCTGCAAAAGAGTGCAAAAATGCTAAAGACAAACAATCAAAAAACAAGTAAGAAAATTAGTCAGAAATTAGAGTAAACCAAAGATATTTCAAACTAGAATTGTGTTCAACAGTAATTTTAAAAGACTTCATAGAGTAAACACGAATACAAAAATTCGAAGTTGTTTGGTGAAAATAAACATGTAAACATTCCTGAAAGTGTGAAGGTTAATGAAACGTGTAGCACTCCCAAACAAAGGTGTAACAATGTGCAAGGTGAGTGTTATAATGTATCTACTATGAATCGATTTGACAAATTCTTGCTGGGGAAATAATGCAAATAGTACTTGTAAACAAGCGAAACCAGAAGAAAAAGGTGAGTCGTTTGTGAAAATGGTTACTTATTGTAAATCTACTAGAGAACCGGGACAAAAGGTTGCAAATTGTAATGAAAATAACCGGGTGTATGAAACTTTAAAACCTTCTCTTTCAACTGACAATGTAAACTGTTTTCAACCTTCTGAAGTCATGGTTTCCACTGACGTGAATACTGGTATAAATCACCAATCAGTCGATGAATACATGATTGATAATTGCATTTCCAAAATTCCATTGTGGGATTGTAAACTGGCAAAGCAAATCAGATTGAATAAAGCCATTGATGTTCCAGAATTCTAACAGTGGAAATTGCAAAACAAATTTGCTTTTGGTTTCATACCTCTTAGTCCTTTGATGGGTACAAAATGTTGGGATGAAAAAGATACTGTGGATTCCCCCATAAGAGCGTATCATATAGTCAAGCACTCGGGAGTATATAATTTTTAGAGTGAAAGATTATTGTTACAAAACCAATTAAATCCTGAGGCTTGGGAAGAATGTTTGCAAAGCTATTTGGACTGGCTGTTAGTCCAATGTATAAAATTTGGCTTCCCATTAGATGTCAAACAAGATGCAAAACTTATCTGTGATCATTCCAACCATAAGTCTGCAACTTTATTCCCTTCCCACGAGAAACCTTTTAGTAACTTACACTGTAGCCCCTTCATCACAAGAGAAAAGCCAGATTCAGAAAATCGCCGGGTCATAGTTGACCTTAGCTGGCCAAAAGGTCATTCTGTCAATGATCCTGTGGATTCTGAGAAATACATGGGCACAGAATTTATGTTAACTTTTCCCTCCATTGATGACATAACAGCTCAGGTCATACGTCTTGGTCAGGGTTGCCTACTGTATAAAGTCGACATCAATCGGGCGTTTAGGCACATTAACATAGATCCTTCAGATTATGATAAATTGGGTCTAAATTGGGATGGTTTTTACTTTGATTCTTGTCTTCCCCTCGGGTTCAAACATGGGAGTAAAATTTGTCAGAGAACAAGCGATGGAATCAGGTACATTATGGCACAGAAGAACCATGATATCATTAATTATATTGATGATGTAATAGGTTTCGGTCTTCTAAGTACTGTACATGACAGTTTCAAAACTCTGTGCAAATTACTCCAAAGACTAGGCCTGACAATCAGTACCAAGAAATTGGTCCCTCCAAGTACGTTGGTTACTTGTCTTGGGGTGCAAATAGACACACAAAAATAAAAAATCATGCACATGTGCCTCAATTGGGAAGGTAAAAGTCAGATTAAAAAGCGACTAGGTTCACTTATGCATGTCACAAAATGTGTCAGGAGCTCAAGGCCATTTCTCAATAGAATGTTACAAACCCTTCGGGAGGCCAAAGATTCAGACCATATAGTCCTGGAGGTGGATTTTTACAGAGACTTATTGTGGTTTCAAAAATTCCTTCCTCATTTTAATGGGGTTTGTCTGTATGACCACCAAGCTGCCAATGGTATAATTCAAATCGACGCATCTCTCCATGGTCTGGGAGGCAGATGGGGTAATGTGGTGTATCAACTGAGAATTCCTCTAGGCATGGATAGTCTGGGTATAGTCCGCCTAGAAATGTTAAATGTGTACCTTGCTTTGTGAATTTGGGCCCCACATTGGGCTGGCAAAAGGGTCAGGTTTGAGTGTGATAACCAGGCGGTGGTTTCTGTAATAAAATCAGGTAGAACCAGAGATATGACTCTGGCTGTGTATGCAAGGAATATCTGTATGTTAGCTGCAGTCTTTGACATTGAAATTACAGTCATCCACCTTCCAGGGGTTGAGAATACAGTGGCAGATCTGCTATCCAGATGGGACAACATTTCGAATAAACTGACCCAGTTAAAAAAGCACATTGAAAATCCCCAGTGGGTACCAGTGGCTTTAAATATGTTACATATTGACTGGACCATATAAATAATTCTTTTTTTTTAGGTTTGCATCCTGTTGCAGTTGCATTTAGTGCCAAGGCATTTGAGATAGCAAAGTCTGGATTCAGACCCAACACTCAAAGAAATTATGACTCCATGTTTGCGTTGTTTGTAGGGTTTTGTGTGTTCTTAAATGTAACTTTTCAGGCACTCACCCCAGATGTCATTATGGCTTTCATGGAATTTCTGATTGGTAATGGGGCTTCATACTCAGCAGTAGTTAACCATATATCAGCTGAAAAGGCCATCCTGGGTCTCTATGGTCTTTCCATCTCCATGTTTGATTCCCCTAGAATAAAATTATTTATAAAGTCGGTTCAAATGAATAGACCTCTTAAGGTTTCTATTCCAGCTATCATTGATATTCCTCTCTTGTACAGAATCATTCAGGTATGTGACACCATGTATATGGGGCAGATTTTTAAAGCTATTTACCTACTGGCTTTCTATAGTTTTTTGCATCTATCAAACATTGTTCCCCATTCCATTTCTCAGTTTGATTCTTCCCGCCACTTAGCCAGAGGAGACATTATATTGGATAAGTCTGCAGGGAAGGTTATCATCAAATGGTCTAAAACCATTCAAAATCGTTGTAGAATCAAAATTCTTCATCTTCCTTACCTGGGTACCTCCTTCCTTTGCCCCATCGTGGCTTTAAAAGTGTTATTATCCATTGTCCCCTCAGGTAACAACTCTCCCTTATTACAGATTAAGAATCATGGTAAGTGGGTTCCACTGACTGACTCAAAAGTTAGGCATCATTTCAAATTGATTTTAAAAAAATTGGGTCTTGACCATTCCAAATACTCCTTCCACACTTTTCGCAGATCTGGTGCTTCCTTTGTGTTTAATAAGCATGTAAGTTTGCAGAATATAAAGTCACATGGTACCTGGATCTCTGACAGTGTTTGGAGGTACCTCGTCCAGGATCCTTCTTCCTCTTCTGCAGTGGCCCCAGCCTTCCAGTCAAATTTATCTCTCCCTACGTCTACTTAGTGGGGTTTCGGGTTCTTTTACATGTTAATGGGTGACACTTATCGTAATTACATTCTAGTTTGTATACATCTACTATTATATATATATAAATACACTTGATTCTCAAGTTAATTCCATCAACTGAAGTTGTCAGGTAGTAACATGTGTACAGTTACTTAGTAAATTCTAACCTTCTTGCTCACTTGTCTTCGGCCTTGGAATTCGTATTGGTAGTTAGTAAAGTCAATATTCTTTATTCATTATTTTCACATCTTTATCTTATCTATTCTTATCAATAGTTTGGATCTTGTTGTGATCATTATAAATTTTTGTATGTATATCTCTCTTATGTAAATTATAGTACTGTATGTTATGTCATAAATTGATTGTTTTAGTTGAGTGATGATAACTTGTTATGCTAAAATTACTTGAGTGATGATAACTTGTTATGCTAAAATTTATTGTAGGGGTGACTCTTCTTATAGTGATGGACAGTAAAAGTAACTTATGGTCCCCCTTTTTATATGTAATACATTGTATTTAGTTGTAATGTGATTACAAAGTAATAGTAGTATATATATAGTTAGTAATAAAATAATATAACCTCCTTGGTGTGGTTCTTGGGGACTGAATACCGAAGTTCTGCCAATTATTATAAAACTTTTTAAAGTTCACGAAATCACTTAAGAATCAGATTTTTGTCAATTGCTGCTTGTCAAATCCTAGAATAGCCTTTTAATATATTCAGATATGTGAGATGGCCGGTAAAGTTCTTTAAGTGCCACAGTTTATTCCATCTGTATGTAAGTCAACAAGGCAATATGATGTTTGCAAGGTATGAAGTAAGTAAACTTCTGACTTCTGCTCTGCCATTTCTCTTCTATCCTTCAGGGAGAAACTGACAGCTTATTTCTTCACAGAAACATACCCACCTTAGTTTGATTATAATTTTCCGGGAGCATCTGTGGTACAGAACCCCTCTTATGTCTCTGGACTATGAATCATTGGAATTTTTGTGTCTTGGTCGTTGTGCCTTTCAGTCTGTATTCATAGAGATTAAGTGCTATAAAAATCACATTTTCAAAGCAAGAAACAAAGAATTGACAAGGTCATAAGGTCAAGGTGCCATGTGAGGTGGTAGGGTTGCAGGGTTGCGCTGATGTATGAATAATTTTACTCGAAAAATTCTCTACAAGTGTGAGTGTATGTAGAGACAGAGTTCTCAAACCTCGTAAAACAACGTTGCCTGGATAAAAAATAACACCAAACTCACACAAGCTGGTATTAGACAATAGTGACAATTCTAATTTTTATTAAAATGTTATAAAACTTATCTGCAAGCTGCAGATTCTATGGCCATGGCTATATCCCTTAGCCAGGGTCTATAATCTAATAATGGGGCAATAAAAAGAGGTAAGGAATTACAGAGAGATGAAGTTAAGAAAGCAGCTAAAGTGGATAACCTTTGGAGAACAGCTAAGATTCTACTTTTACTCTAAAGGATGTAAGAGGGGCAGCGGATATATGATCAAGCAACTCATGCCATATGGTTGCTGCATTATACATAAAAACTATATTGGAAAATGTTTTTTGATAGCTGGGTAGATGGAAAAACAGATGGAAACTGTAGAAGCAATCTCTCTGACCATACATACCTTGTATTATGGGCAAGGGTATACAAAGATAAGCATGAGATTTCTAGAATATCATGTGTGAAGGTATTTGTAGATATTGTAACTAGTGTAACTGTTTTTAAAATGGGGTGATATTAAGGGAGCCCGTTTGTGTTACCCATACATCCATTTTTTTAGATTATATAATATCATATCAAGTCCCTATTCAAGATGGCGGAAAAAGAGGGAGTGAGTGGGCAGTTTTTGCTGTTGACACTTTCCTTGCTTGTATCAAAGTGATTGACAGTGTCAAACTAAAAATTTTGACAAAAGTTGCACCCAATGGAGCATACACTATACTGGATGATCAGCATGAGAACCATTAAGGTGAAGTCAATAAGTGAAGTAGCTGTCACAAGTCAGTTTTTGCTGTTGACACTTTCCTTGCTTGTATCAAAGTGATTGACAGTGTCAAACTAAAAATTTTGACAAAAGTTGCACCCAATGGAGCATACACTATACTGGATGATCAGCATGAGAACCATTAAGGTGGAGTCAACAAGTGAAGTAGCTGTCACAAGTCAGTTTTTGCTGTTGACACTTTCCTTGCTTGTATCAAAGTGATTGACAGTGTCAAAGTAAAATTTTTGACAAAAGGTGCACCCAATGGAGCATACACCATACTGGATGATAAGCATGAGAACCATTAAGGTGGAGTCAACAAGTGAAGTAGCTGTCACATGTCAAGACTGCTGTATATATTTCCTGCCAATTTGCTTATCACTGCAGATCATATAGCCTCAATATTCTTACATGTTAGAGAAGGAACCCAGCAGTAAATTCACAGACAAACATGAATTCTGATTTTTCAAGAATTGCATATTTTACTCAGATTAATCTGTCCTGTCATAGTCTTTTCTGCTTTAGGAAGCTAACATGGATACAGCCTTCTTCTGGATATAGGACTATCCTTCACTTACTTTATTGATTCCAAACCATTCACTCGAGTGCAACAGGCTCTAAGGGCAGGTTATGACGTGCATATGATATTGGTATTTAAGATGTGCATATTTATGTTATATATTTAGCTGAAATCAAACACTTTAGTAGTAGTGTCATCTGTTGGAACCAATCACTTTAAATGATAATAAGTGAAGTATTAAATTCCTTCACATATAGAATGAAAACAAAATTAATATAATTTATCAGTTGAAATGAAAAGTACTACAAATATATGAAACGTGAAATAACTTGCTGACTTAAGAAAATAAGATTAACACATGACATTTTTGATTCTGTGTGGTAAAATATTGTGAATAAACACAATTGGGTTACTCTGGTACAACTACCATTGTATAGAAGTCTACTGTTTTTAATCGATGTATATCTGGTCTCTTAACTTAATAAAAATATTTTTGCTACTGATTTATATCGAGATAAGGTTAATGTACTGGTGTAATTATTTCAGAAAACCTTGTCTAAAAGCCATTAATGGATAAATCTAATCAAGGCATTTTTAGCTAGACCATTTATTTTATGTTTTTTTACTGAATTGTGCATGGAACAAAGCCCCAATCCATTTGCTTATTTCCTCCACTGCATTGGTAAGGGGATACAGGGCATTAAAACAAGATATGATGTTACATTTGAATATACTTGTTACAGGAAGCCTTTTTGTAAAACCCATTTATAGATTTACTTATAAATATATTTGAAATTAGCTAAATAGCTTAGTCCTGGTCACACACTGGTATGCACAAAACATACTGGCTGATGTTGGGATTAATTTTTGACAGATGTGCCAGATGAAAATTGTGTTTTATAATTAAATCTCATACAAAGTTGCTGTGTAATTTTGTATACTTTATATGGTAAAAAATGAAATTTCAGAAACAAATCATTGTACATATATGGACACTTTTCATCTATCATCTCATTTGCATCCCGTATGCTTTGCAAGAAGAATCGAATCTTCAATTCAAAGAGGTAATATTCCTGGCTCATGAAAAGGTAGATGCTGACTGCTCACTGTATGAGCTAAACAGCAGCTCAAATAAATTGGGGAATATTGGGATCTATTGTGCTTTGCTGTGTTTCAATTTGGATGACTGTATATACTTTGTTGTTGAAGAAGAACTTGATATAAATTGTTTGTTATGTATGAACAACCCTCTTCCTGCCCTATTTGGAAAAGAAAGTCTCTATGTATGGAGCGGGCGAGTCGATTCATTGACAAAATTTTGGAGAAGAAAATACAATTACATTGGTAGTGATATCATGGGAGGTGGAACTGTGGATAAAGCTCTTAACAAGACACTTGTAGATGACAGCCCTGTACCAGAAAGATTAAAGTTATACAGCTTTCTTTACAAAGCAGGAGCTGTAAATAAAACAATAATATTTGGCATTTACAGAAGGTATGATGATAATGCTTGTCATTTTGAATTGATACACCAATGGATGACAGTCAACCACAAACTTGGATTAAATGAATACGTGGTGTCAGACTATGTGGTAGAAAAGGGAGATCATATTGGTTTTGCGTGGCCAAAAGAAGGGTTGGTACTCTACAATAAGGGTTCCTCTTTGAAGTACTGTATTTCTAATTTAGCTATCCAAGTCAGTGGGAAGTATGACTTTAATGTATTACGCCATGAAAGGATTTATGCATTTCAGGCAAAGTTAATTCCCGTCTAATTCTAAACTACAATAATAGCACTCTGAGAGCACATACCTCATCCAAGTCATACATGTATTTTTGAAAAGTAAATGGAAAAAGCTGGGTCTAAGTTGGACTGAGACCAATCTTATATTTTTTAAAAAAAGATTCAACGGGTAGAATTTGCATAATTCTGCAGACAAACAACAGCCGTTCATAAATATAATAACTCCCAGGCTAAGGTGATGACATCTAACATGGTTTTGCCATGAAACAATCAAGCTATATAACACCACTGTTATCCATATAAACATAAAATGAAATTGTCATTCACAGGCATTTATATCTCCAAAATGATCTGCGTAAATGAAATAAAATACTTATTGACCCCATATCATGGAGCAAAACTTCAACTTGTCACAAACTGTAAGAGTTAAAGCTAAAGTGACAACAAAAATAAATTAAAAATCTTCGAGACTTTAAATATGCAAACTGTACCAAGTTGGGATGTTTTTTAATGCAAAATATATCAATACCACTTAAAAATCTCCGTCAAAGGTTCTACAGGTTGTGCTTGTGTCAAGACACATTTTAGTCAATAGAAACCCATAGTATTAAGGATTTTCTGTTCATATTGAGTAAATTTACAGTGTAGAGCAGTATTTCATTAAGATGCAAACAATTCAGGACAATTCACTCAAACACATTTAAAAGTGAAAACAGATAACTGGAAATGCATTGGAAGGACTCAGATGACATTAGTGCAGAGCTTTCCTAAACAATTTAAATGCTTAATGACGAGAATATGTTCATAGAATTCTGTGGCTAGAAACCTAATGATTTATAATATCTCAGAGCAAACTGATGAGAATTTTCAAGAAAAATTTCATGAGATATTTGGCAAATTTTATAATACCCTCAGATGAAATATTCTCCAAAAGGAAATCAAAGGTGCTGAAGTGTTGCACCACTTGTGATATTACCAGGCCAGGGTATTGGTTCAGAATGCAGAATAAACTCTCAAATGACCATGGACATAAGTAATAAACGAACAAAGTCTAAAGCTAATGCAAGTTATAATATGAATTTATGAATCTTTAGAGACATAAGCCTTTTGGAAAAGGTTTGTCAATATTAATAGGGGTTATTTAATTGGAAGTAATCATTATATACTTATCATTATTTATTGATGCAAGTGAAAGGCAGCAACCATCAAGGATGTTGCCACAAAACACAGAAAAGACGCCAAAACTGCATCTTGATACCTTATGTATATGTATATTCTGTTACTGGTAGGACCTTCCAATATAAATTTGACTGGAATCATCTCTGCTTTTAAAAACTGATTTTTGTCAAACTTCAGTTAACTTATAATGTAAGAAGTATGTATTGCAATCAGTATATGTTGTGTAAAGCACCTCATCAAAATGAATTGTGACACTATGATTATAACCTTATTTAATTTATACTGCTTGGAATCGTAACTTTGCAAACCTTATCAAACACAAAATCCTTATTAACTGTATCCAGGAGGTTATACAATCATTTTAGTCTGTTTGTTTGTATGTTAGCAAGATTATGCAAGAATTATTGTACAAAGTTGCATTAAATCGTGACAGAATAGTTGGATCTTGGTCTAACTTAGAAGTGATTTCAACAACCAATTCTTGATTAAGGATATATAAAAGATTTCCAGGGGCCTTTGCAGAAGTTTTTGATGTCTAAGTCTGTGTACTTGTTTCACTTTTAATAACGTGGTTTTCCTTTGATTAAATTATTCATTGAGACATTTCACCTTTATGGGAAAAAATCTAATCTGCACCATGAACCCAAAATTTGCACTTGAGAATACCCTGAAGGTATATAAGATACCTTCAATGTATATCATTAATCACTTCTTCATCAGTTTTTCTCACTTTATATTGTATCATACATTGTCAGAAATTTATGAATCATACCCATAACAAGTAACTTGTAGATTAATGTTCTGTATTCTGTTATTTGGGCCCGGTGGTGTAGTGGGTAACAAACCTCTGAAGTCAGCAATCCAAACCAAATTGTGTGGTAAAGCCAGTAGTTGCTAATATCCCATTCACACTACTAAAGGCGGTATCCCAGCAAAAGTCCATGTTTGGTAAAATGTCCTTCAACTACCTTGAGCAGTCAATATGCGACCTTGTGACACAGTTGTGAAACACCCACTACCTTGTGCATCCTATGTCAGTTGAAAAATGTTTAAAATTTCCACCTCTGAATTTCGTACCATGGGCATGCACAGATGAATGTGAGCAAACCCAGGTGATCTTCTTGCTATGCAAACTGAAGCTGTAGTCCACGGTGTATAAAAGATTGTGACTTGTATACGGTGTATACTGTTTCTATCATTTTCTTTCACTAGAATGTAATGAAAGAGATGTATTTTACTGGTATTGTAGTCCATGGTGTATATAAGGTTGTAACTTGGTCATCTTTTGGTGTATGCAGTGATATAAGGGAGGTACATGGGTGTTTCACCACTGTTTCACAACATTGTATAAGAACCTCGGATGGTAGCTGAAGGGCAGGAGCGTTTCACCCAACACCTACAACTACGAATTATACCACCTGTAATGTAAATGCTACACCAAATCTTGGAAGATATGAGGCATTCTTGGAGGTGGTTCTACTGCCTCACAAAAACCGTAACCAAGGGATGTAGTGTTAATGGGACGAGGAGCATCAAAGGCAAAATTATGACTGAAATGGTTGACTGATTTGTTTACTGTGCAGAATCTTGATCAGATTGTATGTACTGGTTTCTTCTACCCTTAAAACTCCCCGTTGTGATAAAACCTATGTTATGTGTTGAAAACAACGTTTAATCAAAATAAATTAAATCATTTTATATTTTGTTTTATGCTAACAGTCCCAGGAATTATACCATCCCAACCCCTAAAATCTGAGAGAAGGCTTATCTGCTCACTTTCTGCAAGTATTTATGTTATCTGAATACCATGTAATTAATAGCCCATCATCTGCATGTGTCTTGTGGTTGTAAATGACTGTTCTCTGATACAAAATGTGTTGTCAATACTAGAAGAAAGCAAGTGTACTTATCAAAAGATGTTTAGTTGTTGAATTTATGCTTACAAAAGGAAGCATGTATACTGTTTCTATAGTTATTTATTGGTACACACATTTATTATCCCTACCAAGGAGATGTTATTTTCATGAAAGTTTGTCTGTTTGTCCATTTGTAAGCAACATTACACACTTGCTACCGCTTGGATTTTCCTTTAAAAAGTCATAAGCTGGGTCATAGCCTGACTTAGATCCCATTAAATTTTGTGTGATTTGTATCACTGTCTGGATGCACAAAAAGATTATAATAATAATCCATACTTTCTCAATTACTTATTTGTCAACCGTTTTAGACTTGTGTTTTTTAATAATAAGTGTAAAACACATTGATGGAGTTACAGTTTATTTTCTTGATGTACACATGATCAAGCAAGGAACCTCAATCTCTTGTGGGTGCTGTAATAATGCTGTTCCACCTTCGCGATCATACAACCAATCAAGATGCGATAGGCAATCACATGTCAGTCTTTTACAATAAGATTGATTGTAAGTCAGTTTTTATTTCAGCCGACTTGTCAGTCAGCTAACATTATGGCATCACTCTCTGGCATTGGCGTCCACTTGAACAACTTCTCCCCCAAAACTACAAGGCCCAGAGACATGCTGTTTTGTTTTTAAAAAAAGAAACCTTGAAAAAAACAGGATGAAAAACTGTTCAAGGCATGCAGATATGTTCATTCAAGTGAGGTACCCCCACCGAAAGTCTGAAAATTTCAACATTTTATCGCAATTTTCTCATTGATTATTGCAGGGATTTCTTTCTTTTCTTGCATGTATGTACTAGGCCAGTGGTAGAGTCCCTTGTGTGAGTATCAGGCCTGGATCTTTCTAAATTATTTTTATGAATTTTAAAAATAATTTTAATGCATTAAAATTCATGAATTCATGCAGTAATTCTCTTATAACTTGAAAAGTATTGCATTTAGAGCATTTCGTTAATCTATGTTATTCAGCTACTTATGATATGGTGAGTAAATTGGGAGTTTATCCCAATAATTAAGTAATAGCTAATTTCTGATTTTTCATTTCCTTCCATAATGAGTCAAATCACTTTTAAATTGAAAACTATTCCATTTAGAGAATCTTGGCTTTGGATGTCTTTCAACAAATTACTTTGGTTTAGTAAGTATGTACAATACAGGCTTGAGTAGGTAAAATGAAAACTGGGTGACAATTTCCTTCATTCCCTAAAATCCCTTTCATTCGGAGATTATTTTTTTTTTGTTTCTACAACAATGTAGCCTATAAAATATGGCGTATTTATCATCCACCATATGCCATATCCGAGCAGTATGGAGGGACATACAGAGCAGGATGTATATGTATGTATTTTAATGTTGTATTGAATGTGCTTAACCACTTAATGTATACATTCAATGAGTCAAGCTATTGAATGTGTACATTCAATAACCCATGGGATGGAATGTATAAATAGTTAAATAGGAAGTGTTGATATAGATTACAAAGACTTATAGCATATTTTCTAGCAAAGTAATAAGCAATTAAATTGACTGGAATAAAGTGGAACGATTCAGGAACTGACATAAAGAGGAATCAATCTTTAACAATTTGCACACATTCAATGGCTATGCATAACAATCCATGCATAAAGAGCTGAGTAATTGCTTAAGATCTTGAATGTGAGAAAACTGATAATTGTCATGTGTTTCAACCATAATATCATCTGCCATTATTTTTTTCTTGTTTACGCCTTTTAAATATTTTACCTCATACAACTAATTCATTCGACTGTACAACGCAACTTTGGAGAGGCACATCATATTCTGCCATATTCTAACCATTGTGATTAAGTGGTCAACAAGGGCAAACGGTGTTTCAATCCCCTAGCGCGACCGTAAAGCCATCAGAGACATGAGTAGTGCACTAGAATTTATGAAAGTCTGGTGATGCAAAGAAATTCCAACTCAGACACATCCCATAGCTGGGATAGAACCCAGCATTAGGTTCCTCCAATATGTACCCATTAGGTTGCTGAAGAATGTTTATACTCTGTTCTTTGGCCATAATAATGACGGATTCAGTGGTTAGAAAACATTTAAAGCAGGTTTCTTTGGCACTTACTTTCACATGTTCAGGAAAGCAGGAACCACTTGGGCTTTCAGTCATGGAGTCCCAATGCAGGACATAATGAAACATGACACTTGTTCCAGTAATACAGTTTGATGATACATTAACGCCACACCAATTGCAACCTGCCCTGCTTCCAACTACCCTACTTTCCTAGTTTGGCTATTTGGTGGATGAACTCAAGCACACTCGCACAAGCTCTGAAATAATATTATCAAATTATGCAATCAATCAGGCCTGTTAAGTTGTCTTTCTTCTATGATGTTTTTTCTTAATTTCGACCTCGTGGGTTTACACCTTTTCTAAATGTCTAAATTGCCCAATTTATATGGTGTCTTACTGGCTTCCCTTACCAGGGCGATTTCTAGGGCTGGATAAGAGTGGTCTTTCTAGCATATAGTAGCTACTGTTTATCTTGTGGCCGACCATATTTGTCTCTTCTTCTTACTTTGTGGTCAACCAAAAAACTAGGTTAGCTCTTTTAACCTCAGCCTCCCCGGTGGAGGATTTATAATGTCAGATATATTCTTTTTTTAAAGAAAACAAAGCTGTGCAGGTTATTAAAATTGCATTCTATGTCCCCTATTGGCATAAACCAATTTGTCTGAATCTTCATGGTTATTATCCAGATTACTAAGCACTCAGTAATCTACCTTTCCTTCTTCTTATTATTTATTAATCCTAAAAGCCTGACTTATCTCGTCATAATATATTCGTAGTCATTTTATATTATAAAGAAAAAAATGGTGTGAAGTAAAATATTTAACTCCATTTGGTCACCTTTATTCGTGTTCCCCTTGGGAATGAATGATTCAGATTTTTATATTCTTGGGTGCCCCCATATATATGTCAGCCTTTTTACACTCTCTCTTTAAATATGGATTTATTTCACCCACAAATCATATGAAATGGTATAAAATAAGGGTAAAACATCCCTCATTAGACATATAACAGAAAAAATATATGACAATATGATACTTGTGTTATGCACTTGTGTGATATTGTCATATTCATTCATGATATATTTTTTGTAAATGTCATTTGGAAGTTTTGTATTATCCCATTAAAATCAGAAAACGTACAGAATTATTTTTTGTATAGTCTAATAATCTAGTAAAACCTCTGTGAAAATACTTTCTAACGATATTTAACACATCTCCAGCTTACATAAATAACGAAATACACACTATGCATATTACTTATCCCTGATAAACAAAAATCTATGACCGGGTTTCTGGGGTATTTTAATGGAACATGAATCTTATGTAAGAATTTTATTATTTTTAAATTCTTACAGTAACAATGAATAATGTTTTACCTCGTGTTTAGACAGTAAAGTGTGTATTATATATAGACAACACTGGTGAGGTACATTCTATACTGATAAAGATTGGCTACCACGGCCTATAAGGGGCTTGCCTAGGTGGTTTAAAGGCTACAACCTTAGCTGGGCAATATATTGACAACAACTCCAATTAGGCAATACTTTGAACCCTATTGTAAATACCACTTTTACTCATATTTTCAATTCACAAGACTTTATAGTGCTGACCTTATTTTGGCCTGTTAGGTCAATCTTCACTTTCCATTACCTATGTAGCTTAATCTTGATTTTCAAGCCTAGAAACTGGTTAATTTCTATGGTCATATGCATATTATGACAGCCTTTTGTAAATTGCATATAGATAAGTCATTAAGTGAATTACAAGAAAAGACCTTAAGGAAAAGAAAACAAGTTTTGATTAATTTAAACTTTTTGGTATAATTCTCTGTTTTATGTATCAAATGCTGTGATATGGGTGGCATATAGTAACCAAATGTCATGGATTATTTAAAAAAAAGAAATAAAACAAGCATTCGTACCTTTTATATTACTTTTATTTTTCCACAGTATTATTTCTTGCTATCTTATAGTCCATAGATTATAGCCCTAATGCATTACCACAGTCACACGTTCAGCTTTGTGAACCTCCAAATTATCCAAACTAAAGTCAAGTCATTTGGATAATCAGGACTCTGATTCTAATTTATGTTGAGGTCACCCCCAAAAACGGTCAACCAATTTCAGTATCCAATGGACAGAGAATTGAATCAAGCACCACAGAGAATGCTGGGTACGTACCAAGACAAATGTGGATTATTCCATGATGAAGATGTAAGATTTAAGCATCTAAAAGAGGTAATAGAATAGGGGTTACTAAATCTCATTGAGAAAAGTATTCCAGACAGTGGGAGAATTAAAGACTTTTGGCAGTCTTTTTGTTGAGGAATAAACTGTTGATACAACAGGAAAATTTTAATGAACCTGGTTCTATAACAACTACTTTAAGAAGATAAGATATGAAGCAAAGTAGTTTGAGAACTGTGTGAACAAGTATGGCTGTTTTAAACACTAGGCGATGTTCAGCAGGCAGTCAATACAGCTTCCTAAAAACAGGAGTATAACGAACTTTTATGTACTAGTGTTTGATAGAATTCTATACACACTATTTTGAATATATTGTACTTGATGTGGACTGAACTTATAAATCCTCCTGAGAAGTGAATTTAACCGATTACTGACAAGAGTATTGGTCACAAGTATTTGCGTACCATGAGGCAGAAACTGCCTGAAGTATGTGAAGTTCCTGAACATATTTACACAAGGAAATGTTAAAGTAGAGAGAATGTCAACTGCGAAACATGTCAATATATATCAACATATGTTTTACGACAAGTGGGTATACACTTTCTTATCAGGAATCCATTTGAGTTTACTGTAGTGCCATTAGACTTCAGAGATTAGTACCAAATGGTCAAAAGCCAAACTTGTAAACCACTTACCCACTGAGACCATCAATTTCAGTAAGTGAAACTTGTCCAACAGTTAGGTCACTTTGGAACTGGTTCCTTTGGACATTCATTCCCTTGAATTTGTCACCTCTATCTAAAATGACATATTGGCAAGTATCTGAAGTCACCTTGTTAAATCTGTGTTTTATGCTATCATCTATGTACTTCTGTGGGGTATAGTGATGTTACTTTATTTCTTACTTATTTCACTTGTAACCACTCATGTTTCCTCACTATTTCGGATACATTTCTTTACTATTGTTTTTATATCTAGTCTGTAATGTTTTTTTCATTTTCTGATTCATAACAGAACTGACAAAGCAGAGTTGCATTCATAAATATTCCCTGGAGTATGACTAAAACAACACTAATGAAGTGTATTTTCATTAAGTTAGAGGGCTTTTAATATTCACTGTAGAGCCAAGGCTACATCTACCAGTAGCCTTCTATAACGATTAGGGTAGTTATTCTTTGTTCCAAATAATGCAAGTTTTCAAGTTTTGTTCTGTATTCCATATTACTGCTATATCTACAAAATCATGATGAATAATGTCTCCTGAACAATTAATTTTGAGTGTTTTATTAGTAAGCCTTTTCAGGTTCCTATGAGAGTAATTATGATTGGGCATGTTTATAGCTGTCAGTTAGAATATGAATCGAACACAACAATAATAGCCATAATGGACTTACAGGTACTGCAATTATTCCACTTTTGTCAAGTCACAATTAAACCTAGGAAATTTTACTACTGGTTCTGTTGACATCGGGAGACAACACTGCTGAACAATTTGATATGTCTGGAGTTAAACGATCAATGCACAGGGAGTTAGTTCAAATACCCCAGTGAAAAGCAACAGAAGGGAAAACCAGCAATTAAATTATTCATCTTATAAGATTTTAAGAAATTACTGATGAAATTTGAATGAACCTTAGACTGTCCAATCCACAAGACAATAGAAGAAAGGGCAAGTTGCGGGAAAACCATACTTCGGTTGAAGAACCAGGGGCCGATTTCACTAAAGGAACTTAAACTAAGTCCCTTTATTGGCTAAGTCAGGGACTTAAATCTAAGACTTTGGTCTTAGCTAGGTCTGGAACTTAAATGGATTTTACAAAAGGGTGACTTAGCTAAGTCCAAGCTTATCAAATAATCACAGTGGTTTTCTGTGTCATGTGACATTTTATATCTTTCATTTGATGCATTTTATCTAAGGATAAGTGCTGTTTTGAAATAGAAAACCTTGTTACATCATATAAACTTCCAAAAGACTACTTCAGTAAGGTGTTCTGAAGAACTAGACTTTATTTACAGCAATTTCAAATTTTGAAGTGGAGAAAAGTTTATGGCAGCCATATTTAAGTCTTCTTTACTAAATTTAAGCCCACTACCTCCCAGACTTAAAGTTAAGTGCACTGAGTTAGTAATTTCATAAACTTAACTGTTTTGTGAAATCCGCTAAGTCTAAGACCACAGACTTAACATTCTTTTGACAAAATGGCCTTAAATTTAAGTCTAAATCTGGACTTAAGTCCCTTTTTGTAATCGGCCCCAGGGTGGGGTCAAAGTAAGCTGAAGGTTATAAGGATAAGTCCCATGGTTTAAACCATTGACCTTTGAAAAAAGAAATAAGGATATAATAATAATCGCCAAACTACTCTAGAGCACTATTCTGAGAATCCTTCCTAAGCCAAAGTAATTCCATTTTAAATGAAGAGTAAAGAAGGTGACTTGTATCAGCATAAAATCATATCATAACTCCATCGTAATCAGTCCTTTAATTCAACATGACCAAAAATAATGGTCATGAGAACACAGACTTTTAAATTTATTGATTTTTTTTCAAGTCACTAGGCTTGCCTGGCTTGGGTATCTGGGGCCGGTTTCACGAAGCCTCCTTAAGACAAAGGTCACCTTAAATTAAAGGATTTCTCCCTCCTTTAAAACATCTCAGTTTCACAAAGCCTCCTTCCTTAAAGGAGACCTTGAAAACTCCCTGAACTTTCAAGGAAGTTAGGAACTACCTTATATTTAAGGAAGTGCCGTTCAAGGAATGTTTAATAACTTTAAAGAAGACATTTGTTCCCTCCTTTATTTCAAGGAGTGTTAAATGAGTTTGGTGAAACTGAATTTTAAGGTGGCCTTCCAAAAGGAAAAGTTCCTTTCCAAAGTTGGCTACGTGAAACCGGCTCCAGACCTTCATATATGAAAATATAGGAGGTATCATCACAAACTTGGGGCAGTCGCAAGACACATTTTTTGCCAGTTAAACAAAGTTGCCAATCCAAAATGAATAGATGGAAAACATTAAGATGACTCCTTGAAGTGAATGATGTGTCGTCAGGATATTGGAAGATGTCAGAAGGTGAGTGATTAATCACTGAAAAAAAAGGAAGTGATAAACATTGGAGTTTTACGTGGTATTCAATAAAAAGAACAAAGTGTTAAATTTATAACTTATGAATTAAAATCACACTAATTGAGTTTATGAAAAGGTACATTCCTTCATTTATTTATATGCCTAGTATCATATGAGTAATATTGCGATGTATAGTTGGAAGGGCAGAGGAAAACCAGTACATACAGTTGGTGAAGGTAAACTACTCACCAAGTGCAAGCACCTACCAGCTTTCTGACATGAGGCCAGGCCGTGATTTGAAGTCTGATCTCTGAAGGCATGTGGGTTATAATTGCGCCAGAATCCCTTTTAATAGCAGGAGAGGCTTTCAACAAATCCCACATGTTGGCAGTGGCTGGTTTTAACTCCCTGGCCACAAAGGTAGAGGCCATATAATTTAATGCTAAGGTTTGTTACCCATTGTAATGCTGAACTGTGACTGTATTGATAGAACTGTATTGATAGAACTATTAACACCAATTATAAAGCCATTGATAGAACTGTATTGATAGAACTATTAACACCAATTATAAAGCCATTTTTATTCAAGTAAATGAATTATAATCATGATGAAAAACTAACGGTGATTTATCACTGAGTATATCAGAGGAAACAAGAAAGTGTTAAAGAAAGTGACTGCACGATTGAGAGATGACCAATTAATTACTGTGTGCATAACATATCAAGTTAGTGAAAGATGTGCAGTTAACTGGTTGATAATATCTTCCAGATATTATAGGTCAACAACAGTATAACAACTCAAGATAGAACTGAAAATTTCTGGAAACGGCTTCAGTCAGAATGTATTTCTAATTCAGACCCAAATTTGCCATCTTTTTAGAAATCTTAACCTTTTTATGACACTTTAAGCCCCCTTCTCATATTGATGGTAGACCAAGGCTGAGATTCATGGTCAAATCACCAATGCTTTCCTGTGGTGATCCTTGAAACATATGGCCATACTTTGGCTTTACCTCGAATGGGGATGGTCAGAAGTGATGTTCAATAACTAGGTGGAAGTTTTGAACAAACCAAATCTCTGTGGCAAGGGTAGCCCTAATGTAGGCCGTTAGTAAATTTGGTTTACCGCATACTAACGTCCTATCGGCTTCCATTTGAAAATCTCAAGCATTTCAAACTTTGGCTTTATACTCTTACATGTATCAAATAAATAATGGTTACTTACAGTTTTAATATGCCTTGTATATAGTATTATCAGTCTAAAACAATAAAGCAGTTATAATCCACATAATAATTCCAATATAAAGGTGTTTTGTGTATGCTTCATTCAATGAAGGTAACGCAAATTTACTAACTGGCTACATTACGGCTACAGAAGGAGCTGAATATAATGGCAGAATATTGCATTTGTATCTTATAAACAGTGGATGTTTGGTTTTAGACTGTTAAAACTATTGACATTGAACGTAAAACCAGTGAATATCCAAGAATATTCTTTCTATTTAAAGAGTATAAAGTCGAAGTTTGAAATGCCTGAGATTTTCAAATGGAAGCTGATAGGACGTTATGATAGGACTATTAGATATAACGGCCTATTTTAGGGCTATGGCAAGGGCAGATTCAAGGAGGGCAACTGAAAATGAGAGGCTGACATACAAGATATCAAGAAAAATTAAAGAAGGTTATGCCCCAGTCACACTACTGGCGGTACATGCCAGAGTTAGAGATTTTACTCAGTGGCAGAACTGCTTCCAAGGACAGCTCATATCTTTCAAGGTTTGCCACTACAAACACAGCTTTTGGTTAAAACGCCACAGTCCTTCAACTACCATCTGAGGTTTGTATGTAAAGTTTGGAAACAGTGGTGAAATGTACATTGGAATCTACTTCCTTTACGTCGTAGTATTACAGTCCCAACCTTATATACACCATGGACTACACCGTCACTTACCATAAGACAAAGAACATCCATCTGTGTATGCTCACATTCATCTGTGCATGCTCACAGTGAGGTGGCCAGGTACAGAAATTTTAAACAGTTTAAAACTTCTGTAGGACACGCAAGGTATTGGATGGTTGACCACTGTGTTACAAGTTCAAAAACAAACCTCAGATGGTAGTTGAAGAACAGGGGAGTTTGATCTAATACATATAACAGCGGGTTATACAGACTGCATTGTTACTGATGTATTAGAAACAGCTTTACAACTGTCATTAGCTGCCATTTAGAATGTGTGTATGATAAGCCATTTGAGAGTGCAACAAAAAAATGCACATGTTAAGTTACTCACAATGGATATTGGTAAGAATTATAGCTAAAAAAATAGACCAATAACTGATTTAATATAACCAGCAACAAATCAGTTAGCATTTAGATGTTGACCTTATCGTGTTTTATACAAAGCACCCATTCTTATTTTAACTTGAAGCTGAACTATTTATAGGGTGGTACAAAATGATCGTTTATGTCATTGAATGAAAGTTTAGAGAGATACTACCTGACATAGAGGTGGGTATTAACTTGAGAATAAAAATCTTATTTTCGCTCAACCCTGTGTAAATTTTACCTCTCGTGTTACAATTATATGGAAATAAAGTTTATAATGTCTGGTTGAAAAAAACAAGGAAACATATGTATGAACAAAACTGAAACCCCAAGATATAGATAAATTAATATTCCCCAAAATTATTCAACAAGAAAAGGTTTTTAAGTTTTCCAAAAAAAAAGGAATGTCACCTTCAGTTGCCGAATCAAAGATTTATCTATGGAATATCATAGTGAAATTTTCAGAGGTTAAAATTTTAAAAGAATAAATTTCAAAGAATATGACAGTGGGCTACTGTCTCAGAAGTTCACAAATGGACATTAGATGATAGTCAAAAGACAGGGACATTTAAAGCCTCTCTTACATCGTGTCGTATGTACATGTACATCCTGGTTCCAGAGAAAAATCAGCTAATTTGTAATTGACCCTCAAGGCACACTTGCGATTTTATAACAGAATCTCAAGGTTGAACAGACCCCGCAATGGAAACTGACATGCACATTTTCTCTGCATGCAGGCAGTGTGTTAATTGATATTTAAGTAGTGACAAATCTCTGCCACGCCACTACCATGCTACGTTCATATTTCTCAACAATATTTGCAGCACACTTACGTGTGCATACACATACAATGGGATGTCAGAGAGGCTTAAGGTACCCGTGCAATTTTATAACTAATAACAGAATTTCACTTGTGCACGTGCATTTCCCTTGCAAGTGTTGCAAGATCTCATCCACTTGCAGGGTTTGCACGTGCTATATAGTACACTCACATGTACCTTGCATCCATATTAACCCGCTGTGGGGCCTGTATCTAGTTGTAGTCTATTCTTTGATGTTCATGTAGACCGAGTTTCTGTCCCGTCGCGCATAGCTGTTGATATTTCTGACAGTATGCAATGGCGAGGGACAGAGTTCACATGTACCTGTTTTCTGTGTAAATCTCGAACTGTGGGGAATTATTGTATTCACTTCCAAAACTCCTTGTTATGTCTGTTATAGCTGTATCCAGTTTAAAATACATATGTTATTCAATTAAACTGCTTTTAGAAGCCAGGAATTTCTTTTATAGATAACTATGTAATGTTGAAGGTTTGTTTACATTTTGAAAATTGGTTGACATATATACATGCCAGTTTGATTGGCATAAAATATAAGTGAACGGCACATATACGTACCTTAAAGGAACCAAATAACACTTTATACTTGTGGTAATAGGTGCACAAATATGCCGCTCAAAATTTACACAGAAAACAAGTACATGTGAGCTCTGTCCCTCGCCATTGTGTCCATCAGTATATCAATAGCAATTGGCGATGGGACAGAAACTCGGTCTAATTTTCAAGTAGTGACACTCTTGTTGGGAAAATACACCCTGTTTTCAAGTGCAAATCTCCGCTTCTCCACAACAAGGCTCTGTTCATATTTTTCAACAATATTTGCAGCACACTTATGTGTACATACACCTATTTACCTAAAGCCTCTCCTACATCCTGTCTTATGTGCATGTGTGTCCTGGTTACAGAGAAAAATTGGCGGATTTGCAAGGCACACTTAAGGTACACTTGCAAATTTATAACAGAATTTCAAGGTCGCACAGACCCCGCACTGAAAATTGGCATGCACATTTTCTCTGCGTGCATGCAGTATGTCTATAAATGCATCCATATCTCTAGGGTAACTCACAAGAGACTTGCACACGTACATTCACCTTGCTAGTGCAGTATGTTTTTGCCATTTACTTCTACTTTTTGCACGTGGTATAAGACACCCTGAGGTGTACCTTGCATGTATTTTACATCCTCTGTGAGGGGCCACGGTGGCAGAGTGGTAACACTCTCGCCTCCCACCTCTGAGGCCGGGGTTCGATCCCCGTCATGGCCTTAAGTGGGAAAGCTGGTAGTTGCTTGCCGTTGGTCGGCAGTTTACAGTACAGAACCCTAGCGAACTGTATGTACTGGCTTCCTCTGCCCTTCCAACTACCCGTCGTGATATGACCTGTACAGTGTTGAAAGCGACGTAAAAAACCCCAAATAAATCAAATTTACATCTACTGTGGGACTTGTAGCTAGTTGCAGTCTGTTCTTTGATGTTCATGTACTGACACACTTGTTGTGAAAACACACCCTGTTTGCACGTGCAAATCTCCCCACTACCAGGCTATGTTCATATTTTTCAACAATGTTTGCAGCACACTTACAGGTGTATACACGTACGATGGGATGTAAGAAAAGCTTAATGTGTACTTCCGTATGGTGTAACACCTGTAGTGCAAAAGGGTTTTAAGGAATCATATGCTATGGAAGTAATTCTACTATAGTAAAATATGATATTTTGTTTTTCTGTGTATTTTGAACAAGAAAAACACATTTCAGTATGTCACTTACACAATAAGTCACCTACACCGGGTTTTCTTTTTCATTTCTGTTGCTCTTAATATATTCACCAGTGCTTTACCTGTACAAGTATTGAAATACTTTTTGTTAGTGTTGAGAAAGGAGTAAGAGTCCTTTGCCTTTATACATTTGATGGGATGAGGAAAGCACTTCCACTTTAGAACATATTACTGGTTCTTAAATTTCTTACTCGAATGGGATTCTAAGCTGATATTTTGATAATTAAGACATGTGCATATTAAGATATATCAATGAAAAGGCTGATGCTAAGTTCATTTGATACAAATACGAAATTAATGGCACAATGAAATACACAATACAGAGTAACTCTCCTGTGACAGCCATTTGAAACTGATTGATTGTGTGATGCTGCACACCATTTTATATCATTGAGAAGAAGTATTTACTTTTGTGAAGTAAATGAGGAAATGTACAGAAGGGATAAATTTGCTGGTGGTATTGTCTTCTTTCTAACTGTTTATATAATATTTCATTTGGAAAAAGTATCAAATAAAAATTATGTAACCAGTACATCACAAACAGGGATAGCCAAAACCATGGCGACAAACAAAAGTTTCATTAAAACACAAACAGGAAGGAATATTATGTCAGATGACACCATTCACTTTGCCACAATCGTAGGAGGTAAATATTTTTATAATAAAGCATTCATCCTTATCAAATCCATTTTATTTACAACTAAGAAAAACATCAATTTTTACATTTTCACAAAAGACAATGCAGTTGATAGAATGCTCTTTGACATGAAGCCTTGGCCAACAGCAATCAGATCCAGGTTAAATTTATATGAGCTGGAAAAATACACAGAATCAGGTTTACATTTTCCAAGACAGAAAAATGGAAAAGTAGACATAAAGATGTTAACATATGCTGCAATAATGCATTCTAAGATAATCGCAAAGCACACCTCAAAACTGATATATATTGATGCAGACACATGTGTGCAATGGATGACGTTTGGAAGTTGTGGAAAATGTTTGACATGTTTGGCACTAACCACACAATAGCTACAGCAATTGGACGAAGGTATGTGAAGTACAGAACAGAAAAGGTATTTCTGGACCTTGGTGTAAACGCAGGTTTAATGCTGATGGATTTAAAGAAATTGAAGGCACTGAATTTCATGAAAGAATATTTAGAGGGTGCCAATGAGGCTACTTTGCTGAAGAAACATGATGACCAGGATACTTTGCCTCTTCTTCAACCAATTTCCAGAACAACATCTGCTTTTATCATGTGTTTGGAATTTTCGAAATTCTACGAATTCCTGTACTAATCTTTCTATATATCTATGCAAAGAAGTGGAGGAAGAAGGTGTAGGCTTAATCCATGCAACTGCACAAGTTTTTTTTAGGAAAAGTGAATTTACACCAGTATACATTTGTTTAAAGATGCTTAACTTTAGTCAAATTCCTGAAACAATCGCCTGCCTTGAAAATGCCCTTGAAACATTTAAGAATGACTCTAGCAGGTGTCAGTATAAGCAAAACTACTTTGCAAATCTTGAATATATTGTTGATAATTATCATTTTGAATAACTCAAAGTGCATAAAAATTGCTTAAGAACTTCAAATATCTGGCAATGTTTAGGAGATTATAAACATGTTCATTATGTCTTCTGTGATATAGAACAAAATTCACAGGCTAGCACATATGTCAGTAATGACCAGTAATCAATGTAATGTCTAAGAATAACTATAAAAATATCTTCTTGACAGTTCAAGGAAGATCTAATCAGACCAAAGTACTTTTAAGGTTTTTCTGTTGAAATAACCTTTGAAATAACCTTTGATTTTAACATTTGTGTAATTTTGCTATTGAATGATTTTTGAAGTCATAGTTAACTTCCTATATATATGGACTTGGAAGTGTTTGTTCGCAAAATTACTCCAAAAGCAGAGAACAGATTTCAATGAAATTTTCAGGAAATGCTGAAAATTTACATGGAACAGTTGATTGTTTTTCAATTAAATATCATGAAAAAGTATAATATCAGTGTTCCACTTTTGCAAGTCTGCCTCCCATCTGCCCTGATCATTGAAGCCTATTACCACTTATCTTTTATATACAAAATTTCTGTGACAACAGATGCTAAGATTTAAACATTAGAACAATGTTTAAAATCATGTTTATATGGTAGTTGTTTGTAATCACTATTTGGTTTATTATCTGGCAGAGATAACCTCTTCTCTTCTCCTTAAGTAATAGCCATACAATGGATTGCTAAAAAGATTGCCAATCTGTTTGAAGACAGTGAACCCCTGACGAGGACACATTCTACAATACACGATAAATTTAAAATACATATCGCTTGTTATTTTGATACCTAGATAATACTATTCCAAGATGACCTTACAAAATACAGTTTTGTACGTTTGAACACTTAGAGCTGAAAGTTGAAAGACTAGAGGTCAAATAAACTCTGAAAAGATAATGCCAAGCACATTTGAGGAATTCATTATGTACAAACTAGTTAGAATGTATACGGTACATTAACTTTGAAGATTTACAGAATAAAAATCTCATCCACCCATAGAGATCGGGAATGTTTATAAACACTTGGGAGTAAATTGTTTGTGTTTCTGGGCCCTGTAAATCAAAGCCTTAGTTAACCAAGTTGTTATGTATTAGTTAACTCCTAGTTAGCAAACTGTTGAGTAAATCAAAGCCTTAGTTAGTTTACCCTTGGTTAATTTTTTTCGTAAAATCCCTCAAATTTAACGATAACTCAGACCCTGTTGTTACCTGTTAGTTGCATTAATCCTTTGTTCTTTACTTGCAAATAATTATTAAGTTACCATTGTCGTACAAAACAAAGTTACTGAATATTGTGTATAAAGATAATGTGAATATAAATGCTAATTTACATTGGGTTTGGAGTGAGCGATACATTTCAATGAACGATTTTGATATTTGGGGGATGTCTAATGACGTATCCTTGAGATTCCAAATAAATTTTAGATAAATATTACATTTTCTTCAGATATTTCGTCAACTTTTCCCAAATAGTATCTCATAGGTTTCAAATACTAAGACATTTTAAGGATTATCTAGTTCTTTTTGTAAGTTTTGACTATGTTTATCTGTAGATCTTACATTTTTACTCATATTTTGTTAACACCTTTTATCATTCATTTACGTTCATACATATATATATATATATAAATACTTGTCACATTTAACCTGCCCTGCTGTAAACAACACAGTAATATAATGGGGGACTTATTAAATCTTTTTCCACAACATTTTACACCTTAGCCCACTCTATTCTCCCAGAAAATCAAACATTATTATTATCATAAGTAAATACTAAGATATACATAACCTTAGCTTGGCCTGAAATCATTGTTGCTAAAGTAAAAGTCCTCAAAAATTAGCTTCACTTTAAGTTTCAACCTTAATGTCATCATCTGTACTAGTTGCAAAGCCTTAACAACTTATGGGGCCAAGCTACGGTATGGCCATCTTAACCTAATCTATGTTGCTATGTTAGCTTATTGCAAATATATCTCAGTCTGCTCAGTGTAGAGTATGTAAAATGTTTAACTATATACTTTTATTGAGGTGCTCCCAATCTCTCATAATACCAGTATGTAAAAATATTTTAGATCTATATCAATATGTTATGGAATAAAACATGTAAAACCCCCTCTCCCCCCTCTCTGTCTGCCTAATAAGGCACTATGGCATAGATAACTGTTACACACAAACATGCAGACACACATTTACTCTATAGTTACCACACAAAAGCATAATGTAACGAAACATAAAGAGTGCTTTCTATTTACCCACTGAATTCTTTTGTTAATATGTCATTATATTGTCATTAAGTATTGGTTAATTTGCCATTTAACGAATGCTTCGATTTACAGGCCCCAGATTCAGTTTGAAAGTATTGCCGATCCTTATCAGAGCTTACACTCCCAAACTCATTCACAAACCTCTCTTGAAGCTATATTGACAATCGTAATGCTATGTTTTCCATCTCAAATTGATCCTAGTAATTATGCAGGCATTTTTGGAGTTTGTAAACTATTTGGGAGTAGATCACATGCTTTCCCAGAATCAATTGGATATATTGCGAAAGATTCACAATTTTGGGGAACCCATCACAAGGTTTCTAGATCTAATAATATTGCTCAGAAAACTATATCAAAGCTATCACAAAAAGCCTTATGGATGATTAATGGTACTGCTTCTTTGTCATCCAGAGCTTGGTTTTCAACTCATTCAGGATAATGGGCTAGCCCAATAAGAGTTTTTTTTGTCATGGGAAAACATTACACAGCTCTACTTTTGTATGCATGTATTTGTGTTTATACTCAGCACAATATCTCCATGTACTACAGGACTCAAAGCGCTATATGACCCACATTCCTGAGGTTCTTTAACCTGCCATTAGAGATAGGACCCAATGACAGAGGAGCACCATTTTAAATGGTCATCCAAGCCACCATGTTCTGCCTGTATCTGGGATTGAACCCACGTTGTCTGTGTTTCTAGGCAGGTGTGTTACCTACTAGGTCACAGGGGCAGATACATAAACACAAAAACAAATACATATACATACTTGCTCACTAGTGAAAATATTACTTTTATGTCTAAAATTGTAAGATACTGGCTTAGCAAATGTGTCCCCATTCTTACTTTTACAGATTGCATGTGGAGCAATTTTTGACAGTCCTCTAAAATCCCCTATTATTGCTCACCGCCATCTTTGTTTGGACATGTTTGAGGGTTTTATACCCATTATGACACTGGCTAAAAGTGTTTTAGAAAACCTTTCAAAAATGTTTTAAAATGATGGGTATGAAAACCAGTTGCCATTAAATGTTTCTAAAACATTTTTAGAGCAAACAATTTCAAAACATTATCAGCAAATATGGTTTAAACAATTTATGTGTACTGTTTATCAAACAGTTCATGGTGAATATTTGAAAAACATTTCCAGCATAACCTTCAATTATTCAGCTATTTTATAAATGTTTTAAAAACTTTTCCAGTCAAACCCTGGCTTCTTGAGTTACTTTATAAACGGTTAATAAACGTTTTCAGTGAAAAACCTTAGAAAATGTTTATAAAACATTTTTAAACGTTACAGCATAAATGACCTATACAATATATTGAAAGCGATTTTAAAACACAAATAAATATAGCCAACCTATAGTGAAATAAATAAGTAAATATACACAAACCTTTAGTGAATAGGATAAAGTCTGAATAACAAGAACATTGAATATCTACCATATTAAGCTCTAATGTTGACTAATTTCCGCTGTTTTCTGTACATCAAATAAAACAAAAACTTCCAATATCTTCATGATCTTGTTCTTACTCTCGCTAACCTTCACCATATAGAGTGTACAATAAGAACCTCCAATAATTAGATATTGGTTCTAATGATTCCGCTATTTACAGTAAGCCCTTTATAAATTCACCCTTCAATAGTCACAAGAGCTAATTATGGAAATTATACCCTTCAATATCCATGGGATGTGGCCAGGCAGGTCAGTTATGGAAGTGACCCCTATAAGTCTACCTTAATGTTATAATTGTGAAGCCCCACATTGAATATCTTTGTATTCCTATGCCTGTTCATTTGTTATATAAGCTAGCTTCCTGCTTTTGGCGCCACTTTTAAATTCTGAAAGCAAGGAGTATGGAAGTTTCTTCACATTTTTTAAATTTACTGGACTTTCAAGTTTTTTAGTTGTTTTAGCTCGTATACTTGGCAAATGTGATATCATTGTTGGACGAATATCGGTTTTAGTGCTTGTTACATCAGGATCAACACAGGAATGGGTGGATCGTGCCGGTGCAAGAATTGCCACACATTACATGAGGGGCCGACAGGTAGCAAGTGTCAGGCAGTACTATGACAGGTAGCAAGTGTCAAGTTTGACAGTCAGGGTCAAGAGGATGGGGATTAGGCATTGTCACAGAATCAGGCGAGTAATATTGCTTTGGCAAATATCAGAAGAACATGCCAGGTTGGTAGCTCAGCAAGTAGATGTTTATTCAGTAGACAATTGTCAAGACACCAGTACAGGTGACAAAGGAATAGATGCTGGACAACAGCTTATACTACAGGAAATACAAAAAATGTCAAAGCGTTTTGGAGCTTTAGAAGAGCAGGCAGCCAACGACAGGGAAGTCTTGGACTAGTGAGTCAGGTGAAACAACAAGCGCAAGGACAGAGCCAGAAGAAGGTAACAACTTTATTGTCACCTGGGTCAGTTAACAATTCTATTAAAAGCACATGTCAAAGCAATATTGCCAAACAACGCCATAAAAGTGGTTTCAAAACACATGTGATACCGTCAAATCAACACAAAGGGCCCCAGAATGATATTCATAGGAGTCATTGTTTTCCAGAGACAGTACAACCACCAACACATTCAGTAATATCGTTAGTGACACAATTCTCAGTGTCAAAGTGTCAACCACCAATATACAGGACATGAACACTAAAAAGTAACAAAGTAGTTCCTTGTTTGAAATATAGCAAAGGTACATGTATGAGAAATAATAATAATGAATGACAGAATCTTTATCTAAAATACATGTGTCAATATTGTCATAGTACCTTCAATAAGGTAGAACATCACCCAAGAAAAGATTGCTGGAAAGCTCCAAAAGAACAGTGGAAAACTAGGTAAAGCTGCCAACACTGCTACATATATACCAGATATGTATATAATAAGGGTGTAAGTCAAGGGGTTAAAGATTTGTTGGCAAGTAAAGGTAGACACAAGTTAGGGAAATTTGGAGGCAAGCTTTCCAGGGGTCATGGAAGGGTGCTTTAACGAGTCGTTACTAACAGTTCAAGGAAACTGGCTTTATTAGAAAAGAACGTGGCAGTTGTAAAGAGTGGTGCTGATCAAAAAAGTAAAGTAGTAAAAGAGGGGGATGGTGCCAACAATAGTGTCACATGCTTCAATAAATTTGCAATATTGGCAGATATAGAAGAAAATGAAACTTTAAATGAAATTAGTCCAAATAACGAGCAAAGGGGCAAGAATGCAAGGAAGAATAAGCAGACAACTGCGTGCACCATTCCTCTCACTCAGAGTGAAAATATTGTAAATACGCTAACAGACGGTTATCAAGAAGTATCGACAGAGAAGTTAGTTGGTGAGCATACAAATGTTCAGGCATAGACTGTTGTTGAAAATAAAGAACATTCAAAATTGGATGTTACAAAAAGCAATTCAATTGTAAAAGCAGTGATTGAAGGTAGTAAATCTATCAGACATGTTATTGTCAGTAACATAAAAGACAAATGTATTCATCTAAAGATATGTATCAAACAACAAACCACACCTATGGGTTTCTTGCCTATTAGTAACCTTAAGAGATTGCAAATTGCTAGCTCTCTGAAACCGAACGTAGTTCTCAAAGATTTGAACAATTTGAACCCAGTTCACCGCAATTCATAAAATTGTGAAAGAAACAGGCAACGACAATTTTGAAGGTCCTCAAATTCAATTACCTTCTAACATCAATTTTCAACTGTTAGAACAATTATCACAAGACTACTGGGATTATCAATTACTTTATCAATTACTTTATAGATGCATCATAGTAGATCTCAGTTGACCAGTAGAAGCCTCTGTGAACTATTTCTCAAAAGCAAATGCATGTATGAAAAGTGCTGTATAAAAGTTACAATACCCTACAGTAGACAACATTACAGAGACCTTACTAAGGCTAGGTTCAGAAGCAGTCATTTATAAAATAGATTTATCGCGTGCGTTCAGACAGCTTCGCATAGATCCACATGATTACAACTTGTTAACACTACTATGCAGACACGTTCTGTCGATTCAGACACAGAAGTGGCAGCATGATGTGTTCACGCTTAAGCGATTTCTTCAGGTATATAATGTTCAAACATAAATAGCATTGTGTACACCAACGTTGATGATATCCTTGGTATAGGTATTGAACCTCAAGCTCATGAGGCTTTTTACTATTTATTAGGTACTTTACAGGATGTGGAGTTCCCAATCAACCATTCAAAACTTTTTTCTCCTACCACACGCTGCAATTGTTTGGGTGTCATTGTGGATACAAAAGAATGCACCCTTTCCAAAACTCAAGGAAATTTTGGACAAGTGTGAACGCACTCTTCATAGTACTGTCATAACAGTTAAAGAACTACAATCAGTTATAGCTTCTCTCATGTTCATATATAAGTGTGTACGACCAAGCAGGTTCTTTGTAAATCGTTTATTAAATACTCTCAAGTAAGATCAAAGTAAATGAAGACGTTAGGAAAGATAATTCCTGGTTCATAATATTTTTGTCAGTATTCAATGGCAGTACTTACGTATGATCATAGGGTTATGGCCTGTGCACAGTCTCTTGCTATAGATGCGTGTTTACAAAGGGTGGGAGGTGTATGGTATGAAAACGTGTACAGCAGTATACTCCCACACTTCATAAAAAACAATGAACAATTAAATATCACCCATGGATGGTAAATATAATAATAGCCACTAAATTATGGGGAAAGCAATTGAAACATCAGAAAGTGTCAATAAAGACTGATAATATGGCAGTAGTCCAAATATGTACTAATGTTGACACAAAAGATATGACCTTAGCCACATATGTCAGGAACTTGGTTGATAACAGTTAAATATTATATAGAGTTGGTGGTCACACATATAAAGGGTAAGAATAACGTCATTGCAGACACATTATCTAGATGGACTGGAAGTGATAACAATCACGGTGTTTTAAGACAGTTTGTTAAAACCCCTAAGTGGCACAGTGTCAGCCAACAGTTGTTTGAAATGGATCATTGTATTTAAAATTCTATATACTTCCAGATCAAGACCCAGTTATGCAGATTCTAACTCAGCATGCTACTAAAAGGCTAAGTAGTGCTTACAAACCCTAGACTTGGGATGCATATAAAGCTATGTTTACGAACTTCATGGCATTCTGTGAGTTTACAGCAACCAGTTTCTCGGATCCCAAGGAAAGTACCATCGTTGCTGACATAGAATTCTTGTGTTTCAGTGACCTCAGGTTCAATTCTATTCAAAACTATATAGTAGCCATAAAGTCACAAATGAAATGGTTCAAACTGCCAGCACATGCATTAGAGCATACCAAGGCGAAATTGATGCCCAAAGCTGTAGAACATACTAATACAAAACCTCCAATTTTTAAAGGAGTTTTTGATCTGCACAATCTTGTCAACATAATATGGTTATGCCAGTTGTTACCACTTACAACTATGTATCAAGCACTATATTTGTTAGCTTTTTTCGGTTTCTTCCATATGCAAATCTGGTACCAATTTTTACATTGACATTGCACATTAGCAAGCATTTATATAGAGGGGATACTTTATTTGAACAAACTCAAGCTGTGATCATAGTGAAGTGGTCTAAAATGTTACAAACCATTAATAAAGGTACTTATGTGATCATACCAAGATTGAATAACAATATGTTGTGTCCTGTCAAAGCCTTGGAAAATATGTTCAAGGAATTCCCTGCCTCTAGAAATGCTCCTTTGTTCTCTCATCACTCGGGTACATTGACTCAAACTCAGGTTTGAACCCATCTGTCAAAAATCTTAAATTGGCTACATCCTGATGCAAAATCTTTCTCATTTCACACATTTAGGTGCTCAGGCGCAATAATGTGAGCATACAGAATATACAGCGACGTGGTACATGGTCCAGTGACACAGGGTACAGATATATAATTTCACATCCCTCCAAGGCCTCGGCTGTAGCTGATTCCTTTAAATCTTTGTTCCAGTAACTACCACCTACCAACTACATATATATTGGGTGCTTGGTGGCTTTCTTATGGTATTATTGTACAGAATAACTACATACAGTAATTTATATGATATGTTTATGTATCAGCAGTGTGGTGGGCAGCAAGCCCAACAAATAAAATCTAATATGTGTAAATACTGTAAAGTCATTGTAGAAGGTAGAATAACTTAAAAGTGTGCTTTATGATTGTAATCTGAAAGGGGTTCACAATACACCCATGTAGTGTCTTCATATACAATGTTTTAAGTATTTTTAGTCGCTATGTATTGTATACTTAAGTTATACACAAGTGATTGTATGTGAACTATTTTATGAATCTCAGTACGTCATTATAGTTGTACTACAATAATACTGCATGGAAACTTGGCAGTCACCTGTTATAGATGTTATAAATGTTTATTAATTAGCAAATAGATATATGTTGTAACAATACTAACAAATTATAAAATAAAATTTTTTTTCCGCCATGATGGTGTTAGCATTGCTCAGTTGCATCTTATAATCTTACTTGGTCACTTCCTCAACTGTAGACCTTGGTTCTAATTATGGCTAGCTTCCATTATTTTCAGTGGATTAACAGTATAGTCTGTATAGTAACAACCTCCAACATTCACAAATTTGGCTGATACTATTCTTGCCTTCCACTGTTTACAGTAGACAGGGCAAAACTAGAAATTCCAATATATATGTAGCTCTAATTAAAGCTAACTTAAGGAATTTCAGTAGACCCTGTATAACTAGAGCTTGCAATTTTCACAGGATTTAGCACTAATTATGGCTGATGTCCAATATTACAGCAATGCCTATACAAGAACTTCCAATACACAAAACGTTTTGGTGAAAAATAGCACATACCGTAATACAAAGTGCTTATAATACAGATTATTATTATGGATAATGACTCGTGTTATAAGCTTTATCATAACTGTGCTTTAGTTATGGCTATTTTGCTAGTCAATCCTAGTAATTGGACCAGACTTAGCGCTAGTGCTGTATATACGTATTGCTATAAAGTTTTGATGGTTCTTTCACTGCTTTTAACTTAGCAAATTACTATGTAAAAAAGTGTCCGAAATTAATTTATCTTCCACCTTTTAATAAACTTGGACTTTTCTTCTTTTGTCAATAAATCACATTAGTCAAAGCTAGTGAGAGTAAATTCAATACACCATTTTAGATGAATACACTATGGTAAACATTTTCATATTGTGTCTTAATGTAGCTTCTTCCTTTTGCAAATAGTCAACATAAATGTCTTTAATCAATTGGATGGGCGTCTGTCACTTAAATTAGTAACAGCTAAGACAAATGTGTAAATATGAACTAAACTTAATATTAATCTATTAAACTATCTATTGAATTTTATTTGCAATGTTCCGTTATAAAATACATATTGAAATTATTTATTATCTGTTGTAGGATTTAAAAGGGAATAGTAATTACTTTCCTTTTTAACCATAAAATAAACAGGTATTTAGCACTTTTGCTGAAAAACACTTTTAAAAACTATACTTTTTATGGCTAAATATTTAAATTTTGGCATTTTAAAGCCAAAAAGTGTCTAAAATTGAAAAAAAACAGACTTTCCAGAAACGATACGTCCTTTTCACAGACAACGCAAATCTTCAATTTTCTAAAAGGACACATCCTTTTCACAGAAACTGCAAATCTTCACTTTTGTGAAAAGGACACACCCTTTCAACAGGAACTGCAAATCTTCACTTTTATAGAAAGGGCATCCTTTTTAAAGGAACTGAAAAACTTAAGTCTTGTGAAAAGGAAGAGTCATATTCAAAGAAACTGCAAAACTTTATTTGGATAAAAAGGACATGTTCTTTTCACTTAAAATACAGTAGTGACGTCACTCTATTTTTAAAACAGTAGATTCATACAACTTAAACCGCACTTTTGGTAGCAGACAATATAAAAAGTGAGAATTTTTTTTCGTGAATCCACACTTTTCAGCTTCAGAATCCACACTTTTAAGCTTCAGAATCCACACTTTTAAGCTTTAGAATTCACACTTCTTAGGTAAAAGAATCCACACTTTTAGATTAAAAATTCACACTTTTTAAATTGTGTAATTTACTGGCTCTGATGACAATGTAATCAGGTAAACATAGTCTGACAATTTGATTGTTGATTTCTTAAAGAATTTTGTTTTATGAGCCATCATTTTAACAATTTGCACACATAAACCACAGTAGTCAAACTACATACAAATAAAGCACTTCACTTTGTATCAAAATAAAAAGCAATTCACAAAAGAAAACATTTCAACTTGACTCTGACTTTGAAACAAGAAATCTTGATATTTGGAACAAAAATCACTTTCAACATTTTACAATCCATGGTGTATTTGGTGATGTGCTGTTGTACAAGTCTCTTGTCAGAAAAATATCCAAATGTAAGATGGAGGATTATAAAGCTCCATTGGTGAACAAGCTTCTCAGGGTAATCATATATGACTGAAGCACAATTTTTCTTTATCCAACAATGCAAAATATTTTTTAAAAATGCATCATGTGTGTGGCACATCCATTTAAAATCATTTCCATATTGCTGTAGGTGTATCTGAATTGAGATGATATCATGCAAATCCTCAGCAGGAAAATCCTCCATCCAAAGTGAAGCAGTGAATGAAATCCAGCAAATCTGAAAACAAGATTAGATAAAAATACAATGAAATGATGCTAAATCAATTTTGGGAACAGTATTTGATGGTGGTGTTTGTTTGACAAACTAATACATAATTTTGTTTTGTCATTTGATAGGGCAGTCATTAGTTTCAATGTCAAAATTTATATTGACATTTTTTACATTTAAGATTTAATAAAATGTATGAAGAACACAACAAAATGAAATAAAATCTAGTAAAAAGTGAAATACCTAACCTGTTGATATCAATGTACATGGTCTATTTCCTTAATGTATTTTTTCCCAAATCTTTTCAACCTATAATAAAGCTATCAACAAATGTACCAGCAAAATACAAAAGATTTAATTAAATCAATTGAACATTTTCAGAATCAACACTCTTTATTGAATGTTCAGGTCACCAAATTCAATGTAATTAGAGATTCAGGCCGAATATATGCAAACTTTGATTTTACATGGCTTTTTTAGTGGTTTAAGCCAGAGAAACCACTTGAAACTGTGAATTTGTGAATCAGAAAATTACTCGGCCTCATATTTTCTGATTCACAAATCCACACTTTCTCGTGATTTCTCCAACACAGAAGCTGCAAAATCTACACTTTTGTATGGAGAATACGTCCTTTTCACAAAACTGCATGTCCTTTCACAGAGGATACGTGTCATTTTTCTAAAAAAGCACCCATCCTTTTCATAGAAAGTACATGTCTTCTCTTTTCTAGAAAGGATGCATTATTTTCACAGAAACTGCAAAAAGTTCACTTTGTCAAAAGGACTGTCTTTTCCACAGAAACTGCAAATCTTCAATTTATAGATGTTTTTATAATTGCTAAATGACCAAACATTGGAACAATAATCTTATATTGGCCAAGCAATAGTATCATACAGACCGTCAAACGCAGCATTGTTGCACCAAAATCTACACACTATTTTCAAAAGAAGTAACAGTCAAGTTGTATTTGCTAATTATTAATTATAATGCTATTATTTGTGTGTGACCACAACATATTTCAAGTTCAAGGAAAATTTTTTGACTTCATTTTCTATTTTACACCCACAGAACTGAGTGGGAAATATATGCAGGGATGCAAAAATTGTTTCATGCACTGTGGTCTTTAAATTTGGCAGAAATTGAAAATGTGCACTCATAAGCTTTGTGAGGTGTATTGTCCTAAATGGATGTCTGTGCTCTATATGTTGTCTTCTTGGCTCTATTTTAGAATGCTAAGCAGTTTTGAAAAGTGGATATGTTGATGTTTACAACTACGTCCTTAATTAGTTCTGTCTATCGTCTGGTATCACCTAGTTAAGAGGTCCAAAATTCACTTTGCAGTACTTGAGCTTACAAGTGCAATGGCACTTTTTGTACCATTTGTCTACATATACAAATTTGGTGATTTAATAAGGACACGAGCTATTCAAAGTTTCTCATTATTGTATAATATTACAGTATGTAGTATAACAGTACAGGTGCATATTTTCTTCCAAGAGAGGTAGACATGGATATTAAGATAACAAATCCAAAAGTTGAACGAATTACTGCTGTATCCAAGGAACATCTTCCATGTATCTATAACATTGCATCCAAAGCTGGATGGGAAGATTCTTTTGATGTCTTGGAGAGAGTATTTAGTCATTTTGGCCAGTACATGAAAGTGGCAATGGATGACAAGGGACAAGTACTAGGTAAGATTCATCTCACTTTATGTTCATGTTTCTGCATAACTGGAAATGTTGGTTAACATTTATTTCAACTGTTTTAGTTTCTGGAATTGGATGGTTAGGTTAGATTCCCAGTGACCTATTAAACCCATAACATTCTCGTAAATTTCCTTCTACCAGGAATTTCCACTTAAATGGGTAACAAATGTAAAATTCACTGCAAAACATGAAATTTTTCAGCGGAGAAGGCACCCTGTAAAAATGAAGGACAAAACCATAAAGTCCTGAAGCAGTGAATATACATTGCTGGGTGATTTAAATTATCATCTTGAGATTCCTGGTCAAAACAATTCAATGATAAGCCTATCTGATCATGTCATAATTACTTTTTCCTGTCTGGCAAGACTGAATTTATCATCACTGGCGACAAACATGCCATGAAGAGAGTCACTTATACCAAAATTTTCTGTTTCATTCTTTCAATGTTCTGTTACAAAGGACATTTTCCACATTTTTTTCTGATTTTGGAACCTTTTAATGTTGAGTCCCATTTTTATGATCAATCAATCAATCAATCAGTTGTCCAGGTGCTTAATCTCCGTATCAACGGATTCTAAGGCACACCATCCAATCCGTAAGGCATAAATCATGAGACATTAGACATGTTCCGAGTCGTTGCCAGGGAGGCGGTCCGGTGTTCGGTAGTAAGAAGCTATGGTGGGAATGATTTCTGAAATAGGTAGGTTTTGAGTCGACTTTTGAAACTGGAGAGATTTGGAGCACTGCGTATATCATATGGAAGATCATTCCATAACTTAGGGGCATCATATCAGAAACTATTGTTAAAATGGACCTTTGATTTATGAATGGAAGGACAGTAAGAGGGAACCAGAAGGAACAAATTTTTGGGATTGGAACGTCTTGTATTCACGGCAGATTTGTACAAGGGGAGATATGGTGCAAAATACTTAGGCTGGCCAGTGGTGAGGTACTTATAGACCAAAACTAGGGTTTTGAAGATAATACGTTGTCTAACGGGTAGCCAATGGAGTGTCCTAAGGGTGGATGTAATGTGAGTGTACTTTGAAGCACCCGTGACAAACCGTGCAAGCGCATTTTGAACATATTGGAGCCTTGTAGCATTTCGGGATGACAAACTGCGAAAAAGAGAGTTGCAATAATCCAAACGACTACTGACCAGAGCATTTGCAATCACCACTGATGTATCCACAGAAAGAAACCTCCTGATACGATGAAGGTCCCTGAGGCTGATAAAGCAGGATTTGATAACAGAATTTACGTGATTGGATAATAATTTAACCAAATTTGTCTTAACCTGACAATATGCATCAGATTAAAAAGACCAAATCATTCATTATTATCCACGAAATAAGATTATTCCCAAAATGTAAATGCTAAACCAAATATCATTTGCTTTAATTAGCAATATTTGATGTTATAATTCCGATTATTCCTTTTAAAACTAATTTATCTATGATTTTATTTGTAAAATCTATATGTAAAATATATAAAAATAATTTTAATTTATATTTAAGTTTTTTTTATTCAATATCACTACACATTGTAGTTCAGAGGGTCTAGGTGAAGGTCACCTTAGGATATACTGTTCTTTATTTGTAAGCTGGTGCTCCATCTGCCTGTCAGTTTGAAGTATCAGAGTTCTGTTAAGGCTACCCTCATTGACATTGTGGTTATATGATAATGTTTGACAAATCTTCAAGTGGTTATCAAATTTGTGGTTATATGTTAACATCTGGCTTGTGTGGGAGGTTCGTCTTCTGTTTTGGCTATCTATCTTCTGTCTACCAATCCAAAAGCGTTAACCTACCCCACAATTAGCTGTAGTATATTCCAACCCAAATCTGTTATTTTTACGTGATACATATGTTCTTGTTTGAACTTCACAGGTCATATTTTTAGTAAAAAGATGGGCATCAACACTGTTCTCATTGACCTTGTCATGGTCCAAGAAGGCTGCAGAAGAAAAGGGATTGGAAGCGAGCTTATGCAACATGTAATGGAGTTATACAAAGGTTGTGTGTTTTGTCTGACCTCATATCAAGACGTGAATGGATTCTATACCAAGTTGGGCTTCAAGAAAACTGGCCATCGAGTGTGCAGGATACTTACCTTTCCAGCCCATCTAGTTTCAGATCCTGAGCCAAATGATGATGTGGATATCACACGGGCAGATAATAGCACAATGCCAAAAGCGATTTCACTTGCCAAAAACTTGTTTGGTCATCATGTGGGAGAGTTGTTGGAATGCATATGCAGTGACACAACAAATACTTTGCTTTATGCATCTTCCAGAGATCAAGGTGAAGGTTTCATAGTTTTCAAAGAAATCGGTAATGTCTGCAAGATCAGAGGCTTTTGCGCCGCTTCTGTTGATGTGGCCAAATATTTATTATACAAATGTATCAGCGGGGTTCCTGCTGGGAGTGTTTATTCAATAGGCTACTTATTATCTGATAACAATTTCCATAAGGCATGTGGGGAGATTTTAAAGAATGGAACCAAATGGGAAACAGTGGAAGATATGATGTCCACAAGTGAAGACCCAGCACATCCTTTTGTGTGGCAGAATCTCTATGGGATTTTTCAGTATTATTTAATTTTGCCTTAAAAGAATATTTGTGTTGTTACACTCTTGTTACCCTTTCATTTGGGAGGGAAGTGACTATTGTAACCAGATTGTTTGTTTGTTTATCTGCATGTATGATTTAACAGAAAAAAATTATATCAGGTTGAATATTTTCAGGTAGGTCTTACCAGTGGCTTGGTCAACCCTAAAAATTATCTGTACCAAGATCAAGGTTCCAATCTTCAAAAAGAATTTTTGACAATATATATGCTCCATAACTCAAACTATTTACTGCATTGAGGTCTTATTTCCACACACAAAGTGGGGTCTAAATCTGTTTCAGTCCTCTACAATGATAATCCGCCTCAGGCGTCCACTTGCTATGTCTGGATTCTAATTTTCCTTTCTCTCTTGTATGGCTCTAGCACCATAGAGCCTGCAATATGATTAAGCACTATGAAGTATCCATTGCATTACATTACACAGGCAATGGAGAATATTATAGGGATTTTTTATCATTATATGCCCAGAAGAGGGTATATACTCCCTGAAGCACAGCCTGTAAATAGCATACATAGAATTACAGTAACTGTATGTTAAAGGATTTAAATATTTGCCTGTTTCCCAAGTTATGTAGGTCTTAATACTTTCTCCAAAATTTCATGAAATACATGTAGCCAGTATTGTAACCAAGTTGTGCATTTTTAATACTTTCTCCGACATTTCATGAACTACATGTAGCCAGTATAATGCCCAAGTTTTATGTTTTAATACTTTCTCAGAAATTTCTTGAAATACATGTATAGCCGAGTTATGCATGTAATAATACTTTCTCTGAAATTTCATGAAATACATGTAGCCAGTATCATAGGCAGACAGGGAAAAAGGGAAGGAAAAACATCAAGAGAACATCACAGAACAGCAAGAAAAAGAAGTCACAGTTTAAGCAAATTATTTCTAAAATGCATCTGTATTAATAAATATGAAAGTCTCTCTACTTGAAACACCCAGCTAAGAAACTTATTGTATTTGACCTAAACTTGAAAGAAAGTCCCATTTAAATTTTGTTATAAAACTTCGGCTTTTTTCTAATAAACAATGAAACAATGAAACTTACAGGATTTCTATAAAATCCTTGTCTTAAACTTACCAATAATATCATAGATGTTTTCTTTTGTTTCCTCCGGATAAAAGGATTTCTTACAATGCAGCTGATCTCAGCATCTATGTTTTTCAAGTTTGTTTTTACTCTGCTTCTTAAAATATGCACAAGAATCACTTTTTAAGCCCTTTTGCAATTCAAAGCGACGACTATTAGACTATTTTTATTTACATTTTTATCTTTCATTCTGTTCATGAAACACTTCTCAAGTCACTAAACTGTGTTTTCTGATCCATAATGAATTCTACAATCCAACTTACAACTAGACTGAATACATCAGACTGGCTTGTATACAGAATTAATTGAACATCTACTTGGGGGCCACCGTGGCTGTGGTAACACTCTTCCCTCCCACCTCTGAGATCGGGGTTCGGTTCCTAGCCCTACCTCAAGTGGGAAAGCTGGTAGTTGCTTGCCGTCAGTCGGCAGTTTACAGTACAGAACCTTGGCCACCTGTATGTACTGGTTTCCTCTGCCCTTCCAACTACCCGTCGTGATATGACCTGTACAGTGTTGAAAGCAACGTAAAACCCCAAATAAATAAATAAATTGAACAAATAACTTTTGTCCACAAAGTTTAAGTGTTGGTCACCAGAAACTTGTGCAAAATACCAGCTTAGGCTGTTGAGAGCTTATTTGAGGAGAACAAGACATAGGCAGTATTTCCTGTTGACGTTAGTTAAGGGTGTCCTGAAGCATTTATGCCTAATTCTTCCAGAAATAGTAAAATCGTACAATGTAACAGAATATGGGATGTAACACTTATTTTATAGATACAAAAAAACAATATCACGACTGATTTCAATTAGGAGATAACACACATTTTGTTTACACACGTTAAGCCAGGAGATTTTCTGCATACTTGAAATTGAGCAAGATTGGGAAAAAATGAAGATTAGGAGATTAGGAGAAAGATTTGTTCAATTTCTCTTTGACTATATCCATGGTTTTGGAATTTTGACTATGACCTTAACTGTTATTTAATTGGAAATTCAATCAGATTTGAATGTCTATGAGTTTTCGAAAACATAGAAATTGTATTAAAAAAGCTAAGGTGACATCGGCCTCTCACCTACGTGAAAAACGGCTGCCATATTGGAATATTACAGAATATTGCAGTTGAATGTCTCTGTGAATATTGCATCAATTTTTAATCTGTAGTACACAGCGAATATCAAATGATGAACTTCTCACTAATATACTAGTATCATTGGCCCATCAATGTCTAAAGTAATTATAGTGATTTCAACAAGCAGTTTAATAAAGTAATGATAATTTTAAATTGAGAGAATTTCAGTAAATCTGATCATAGAAAATCATTATCATTTATTATTTTCTATTAAACTTATTTGTAAATAATTGCATCAGTATACAAAGATAAAAAAATAAATGGAAATTATAAATAAATATAAAGGTAGTAAAAAAGTAAAATAAAATATCCAAAGAAAAATTTATAGAATAGAATAGAATAGAATAGAAACATTTATATAGCGCAAAATTGATGCAACATCCTCTAATGCGCTTGAAATCAAAAAGGGAAAGTCGAGGGACGTTCGAGGTCATGATCCAAGGTTAGCGTGTTAAAATATTGTAAAGAAACAAAGAAAAGGTGCAGCAGATCAAGAATAAAAGTAAAATAAAAGTTTCAGAGAATCAAAAGTCTCATGGTAATGAAAAGTGTTTGGATGGGCACTTTTGACGTTTATTGCTTCCAAAAATGGAAATAAATTTTATTGGAGTTCCGTTTGTGGAACAATTTAAGATCTAAACCAGGAAGTAAACTTGACATGAAAAGCCATGAGAATAATAAATCTGTTCTTTCATACCACTTCGCAATTAAGGTTTACAAAAAAAATATTGATCTACAAAATTTTTATTTTTACAAGGAAAAATGTTTTAAAATATTGCTTTGATTGGTTCTAGGTTCGACCTGAACAGTTATTTTTCATTGCTTATTCAAATTAGCTATACCATGTCAAATGGTGTTATTTTAGTTTATTTAAGGAAATCGATAGGATGTTGATTAATATATTGTTAAAAGTATTGACAGCACATGAAATTATATGTTAAAGAACTTTATTTATTTTTTGGGGAAAGGTTCAAAGTTAGGCTTTATGTCTCTTTCAATAGCTAGTCTCATATCGGGAAGTAAAAGGATAAAATGCGAGCGGACAAAATGGTGGTGGACAAATTGTTGGTCAAAGTGTGCAAAACATAGGTTGATTTGGGGGCAAGGTGAGCATGCTTGATGCTGACAGGGGCCTGGGAAGCAATTTTTGGTTGGGGGCAAAAAACTAGATTGCTCTGGCTCAACTGCCTCAATGATCCCCAGACAGGCCATCCCTCACACCATAGGCATTCACTGGGTATTTTTGTAGCACCCATTTTGTTTGATTGGACTGGCCAATGAATACACATAAAAGAAAGAATAGTTTTCTGGGAAAAATCTTATCAGCTGACAAATTGCTGTGTTAAACCATTGCTCTGTATGAATTTGAAACTACATGCCTAAGTTCTAAATAACTAGCAACACGGTAAATTTAGTGTAGAAGATTACCATATGTTTGATTTAGGTCAGTATAAGTGAAACGTTTCACAGAATTTTACAAATCCTATGACAGGTTAACTGAAAATGTTCCTTTTACAAATCATGAAATAAATATTTTAAAGTTCAAATGGTAGCTTACACAATGGTACGTGTGAGCAGTGAACAAGGTAAAAGTGTAATATGACCACACATTGTTGAGTTACCTGTAAAACTTTACATAAACTTCAAATTTGCTGCTGCCCCCCAGTTCCTAAGCCTATGCTGTAGCTAGTAGCAGTCTGTCTGTTCTTGGATATGCAATTGTTGACATTCTTGTTGGGAGAATTCACGTGCAAATCTCTACTACCCCACTACCAGGCTGTGCTCATATTTTTCAACAATATTTGTAGCAAGTTTACATGTGTGTACACGTACAATAGAATCTAAGAGAAGCTATACATATATTGTGTGATAAATAATCATACTTCATGTACTAAGGTACGCTTCAAAGATGTATACTTTACTTTTGTCTAAGTCATCGGTTACAGCATGACCGGATACATGCTTTCATGTGCTTTTAAGGCATTAAGGCATTCTTTAAGGTGCAGGTATCTGTCACCTATGCGCGGGTTTGACTCCCACAAGTGACAATCCTGTGAACCTGTTCCAATATGAACCTGGCTCTTGAAAGGGACTTCAAACCTCAACTTTGATCATTCACTTTATGTAGAATCTACCAATGGTAATCAAAAGACTTGTCTAGCACTTGGGAGAGCAATTTATATACTTCCACCTCTGGGAACCATATTTCTGGTACATACTAGCGGGTGGAGCACCAAGATCCACCTTATTCAGTGCTCCCAGTGAAAATTGTTCTTGTACATCAATACCTTCGATTGGGTATTGGGGTATTGGTAATTAATATTGGCGCCAAATTCATTTATATTTCAGTCAACATTGCAAAGTCAAAGGGGCAAGATGCCATTTTACATCAGAAATTTTAGGAAGTTTGGACTTTAAGTTTTTAGCCCTCAATGTTTCCATGTGTTGGCATCCACTGTGTGACTTCCCTTCATCAGATCTACAGATTGCGGCACAGAATCCAGGAGGATTAGTGCCTTGATTATTGCATGTCTTGCTCTGGGGTGCTGGAGCCACGAAAGAGGGATGAGTTCACTTTAATTTTATATGTGTCATCTTAATGTTGTTTTATATATATTTTAGTAATTATTTTAGTCAGATTTTAGTCAGATTTTAATATGGAACGTTATGTATAGTGTCACTTTGATTACAAGAAATTTGCTAGCTATTTGAACTCATCCGCCTGTTAGACCTGCAATACTCAAGGAACGGCGTGCTGTTTGTATTAGTTTCAGAAACAGGGACAATAACTGTGATATAATTATAATCAAGATAATAATATCAGTGATTCAGTGATTTATCAGTAACATTAACAGTGACAATGGCTCCAGCCAAGGAAATTCTTTGTAAAAAGTGTGGCAATATACATAAAAGGCCAATCAACAGCAAATGCACATTTCATGAAAATAACAACGATTCTAGTGACTCACCTATTAGTGATATTGAGGCACCAAGTGCCAATGATTCAAGTGCTCTTAACTTGCAAATTCTAGCTGAATTGAAAAGCCTAGGTGGCCGAATGTCTATGATGGAAGATAAGATGGCCACCAGAGATGCCAGAGATGCTACCATGTCAACGCAACAGTCCACAGCTGAAGCTACAGGTGGGACTACTGCAGCAGCCCAGGCAGAGATCCACAACACTTCGCAGTTGGATCAGGTGGTCATCCCAACACTGTCTACCCTGCAAGGAAGTCAACATATTCAAACTGAGGTGGACAAGCGACTCAGGCAACTGGTTGACCTTAACGAATCAGGCAAGTCTAAGTCTCAGAGGGGAGGGAATGAAATTGTCTGGGTAAAGAGATAAGTTCCTTGGCCTCAGAATTTTGTACTGGGAGGGCAGTAATAAGGGCAGAATGTCTTACGATTTACTAAACTGGTGTCAATGGGTAGCTGGATTCGCAACAATTGCAAGGGAGGAGCAAAATGTAGAAATAAAAAATTCAATGTTGGAGTACTTAACAGAAATCATGGAGGATGCTAATCATTTTGGGTGGCAATCAGCAAAAGCCTCTCATGCTATGCTTTTATGCAGGATCGAGGATGGCAAAGTAGATTGGAGTGAAACTAAAAAAATTGATATAATTAGGAGGGCTCATGCCCAGAGAGGGGTTACTCAAAATCAAGGGGGTCAAAACTCAAAATCAATCAAATCAGATTCAAAACCAACTATGGTATGTCGTTTTTATCAAAAGGGATTATGTCATAACCAAAGGGACCACGAAACAGGGGGAATTTTTTATAAACATGTCTGTGCCAACTGCTTCAGTATGGGGAGGGAGAATAGGCATATGTCAAAAGACTGTAAAGTGTCCTCCAGGAATTCAAAAAACGAATAAAGCACTGCCAAAAGGCAATGCAAAGTTGTACTGATAGTGTAAATAGTAGTAAATTACCTAACAACGTGTATTGTGCTAGCAGAGTTGTATATAATAGTATTTTGTATAATGGTACTAGTAGTAACTGGAAAGCTGATTGGGCCAGATTCATTGGAAAATCTTATTCACAGGTCGTGGGCTGTAATACTACGAATAATCTAGTAGTCAAACCAAAGACATGTAGGACTAAAAATACAACACAACTCACCTTGTCAATTCAGAACAAGGAAAGACATCATAACTCTAGTGATAGGAAGCGAATATCTTCTAGATGTTATCCAAACACTATCAAAACTCATTGTTCTGAGTTCCGGATACCACTTCAGAACAGATTTGAACCCATTCACCTGCTGGATCCGATATATCCGAATAGTGAAGCAAAACCTGAACAAGAAATACTGAAATCCCCAGTACATAAACAAAGTACTGAGTGCACAGAGGTCTGCAACGACATTGTACGTTTATGGCATTCAGCTGATAACAATGAAAACGTGATACAAAGTAACACTCCAAATATAGGGCAGGGTGAATGTCAAAAACCCCAAAAATTTGGCTCTAAAATGATTGGGCCACAGGATAAATATGAATTGGCATTGCAGTTTAAAAAGAAAAATAAAGATAAAATCCAACTAGCAAATTCGGATCCGACATTTCAGAAGTGGGCCGAACAGAATCCAGACAATTTTGGTTACATCTCACTGGGTCCCCTTCTTCTACCACAAACTAATAGTAAAAAATTCTGTGGTACAAATCCAGTAAAGCTATATGATATAACAAGAAGGGAAAATACTTTTAACTTCATGTCTAGCCAGATACAGGTCAAGTCCCAGTTACACCCAGACGTTTGGGAAAAATTCCTAAAAGGCTATTGGGACAAGCAACTCCCATACTTGATCAGATACGGATTTCCACTTGACTTTGACAAAAATTCAAAATTGGGTAAAAGCCATGAAAATCACAAATCAGCTTTAATGTTTCCTGGTGATATAGACCAATATTTAAAAAAAGAAATTGAATTTGGGGCTATTGTTGGACCTTTTGGTGAACCTCCTTTAACCAACTTTCACACTTCCCTGTTTATGACTAGAGAAAAACCCGGAGGTGATCACAGGAGAGTTATCATGGATTTGAGTTTCCCACATGGCCTTGCTGTAAACTCTTAAATTAACAAAGATTCTTACTTGGGAACGAACTTCATACTGACCCTCCCCTCCATTGACCAGATTACCAGTAAAGTTAAGAAACTTGGTAGGGGTTCCCTATTATACAAAATTGATATAAGCAGAGCGTTTAGGCACGTCAAAATCGATCCTAGGGACTACTTCCTCTTAGGTTTAAGACACAAGAATTACTTCTTTGATACATGTCTGCCTTTCGGATACAGACACGGATCCGGAATTTTTACTAGACTAAGCGACGCCATCAGATTCATGATGAAAAATAAAGAATATGACGTCATGAACTATATTGATGGTGTCATAGGGTTTGGCACTGTTTCCACAGCAACTCCATCCTATGATGCATTATTTCAACTCCTCCAGAAATTGGGTTTCGACATTAGCATGAAAAAATTGGTACCACCATGTACAAAAGCCATCTGTTTAGGGGTGGAAATTGATACAGAGAATTTCACAGTATCAGTCCCACAGGAAAAACTAGAAAATATTTTAAAAACCTGTGAATTGTGGACAAATAAAAACAAATGTAATAAGAAAGAGCTCCAATCTTTGTTAGGGTCACTCTTGTACATCTCAAAATGCGTTAAAAGTTCAAGATTTTTTTAAAATAGAATGTTGGATATACTTAGAGCTGACTTTGGTAGTAATGATATCAATTTAGGCCAAGATTTTCACAGAGACTTAAACTGGTTCAGAAAGTTTTTGCCACAGTTTAATGGCACAGCATTCTTCAACCATTCTCCAGTGCACATGACCATAGAATTGGATGCATGTCTGGTGGGCCTGGGGGCCATTTGTATGAACCAGGTCTATGCCATAAAAATTCCCAAAAATTATGAAAATTACTCAATAGTACATCTGGAGATGCTCAACATTCTGGTAGCACTAAGGGTCTGGGTAAAACAATGGTCAAACAAGAAAATATTGTTAAAATGTGACAATCAAGCAGTGGTTTCCATATTGAACTCAGGGAAAACTCAAGATATGACATTAGCAGCCATAGCTAGAAATATTAACATGCTCCTAGCCGTGGAGGGTATTGAATTGCAAGTTATTCATATTCTGGGCTCAGATAACAAGATAGCTGACTTGTGAAGATGGAGCATAACCAGTAATCCTGATGTAAAATTACGACAGCTCATTAAAAATCCATTGTGGTTAACGCTATCTAGTGATATCCTTAACTTAGATTGGTCTATATAAATTCAGGTCTTCCACAAACAGTCAAGTGCCTGGCACATAAAGCAGCAAACAGAACCCACCAGGCCTTCAGACCAGCTACACAGGCCTCTTGTCTCAGAAAATTTAGAGTTTTTGTAGCCTATTGTTGTTTCATAAAAATGCAATTGAGGGATATAACACCAGTAGTAGCCCTTTCCTTTTTGGAATTTTTGACAGAAAACGCAGTTTCACACACGTCCATTGCAAACTACATATCAGCAATTAAAGCCAACTTGTCTCTGTATGGACTGTCCACTGTAGCTTTCTTGGATCCAAGAATCGCATATTTTCAACGGTCACTAACCCTTAATAAGCCGTATGCACCCACATTGAAGAAAATCATAGATATTCCCTTATTACAGGCAATGGCAGCAATATGTGACACAATGTGGATGGGGCAAATTTTTAAGGCTTTATACCTCACTGCATTTTTCTCATTTTTGAGAATTTCAAATTTAGTACCACATTCAATACTAGCTTTCTCACCCCTGGAACAAATTACAAGGGATGATATGTTCTTTGCCCCCCCCCCCCCCCCCCCATTGCAAACTACATATCAGCAATTAAAGCCAACTTGTCTCTGTATGGACTGTCCACTGTAGCTTTCTTGGATCCAAGAATCGCATATTTTCAACGGTCACTAACCCTTAATAAGCCGTATGCACCCACATTGAAGAAAATCATAGATATTCCCTTATTACAGGCAATGGCAGCAATATGTGACACAATGTGGATGGGGCAAATTTTTAAGGCTTTATACCTCACTGCATTTTTCTCATTTTTGAGAATTTCAAATTTAGTACCACATTCAATACTAGCTTTCTCACCCCTGGAACAAATTACAAGGGATGATATGTTCTTTGCCCCCCCCCCCCCCCCCCCCCCCCCCCCCCCCCCCCCCGGGATTCACCTCTTGATAAAGTGGACAAAAACCATACAAAGTAGAGACTCTATCAGACTTTTAAAAATTCCGAGCTTAGGAGATTCACCCATATGTCCTGTCAAGGCAATAAAAAATTTGTTGGCCCTAACCCCTGGAGATGAAAATGCACCATTATTTCAAATTAAGAATGAGAAAGCTCAGTGGGTCACCCTTACAGACACCAAGACTAGGCGAAATTTTGCCACCATTCTTCAAAGACTAGGTATGTCGAAGAATAACATGTCTCTCCACACCTTCAGGCATTCAGGTGCAACACTGGCTTTTAATTCAAATACCTCACTGCAAGGTATACAGAGTCATGGCACCTGGACGTCTGACTGTGTGTGGAGATACATCATCCAGGATCACAATGCCTCTCAAGAGGTGGCCAATTCTTTAAAAGGCTACTATCTATCCCCCCAACAGCTACTTCCTAGCTGGGGCTTGGTGGAGGTTGGGCATCTACCTCAAATATACATCTTATTTATTTTTTCTCATGTGTAACTTAAAGTCCTGTTTAAGGGTCACCTTAATATTTGGTAAGAAGTAGGTTTAACCTCTCTTGTTTAAGGCCACCCTAATGTTATGTGATATGGACTATAATTGATTTTATGAACATATAACTGTAATGGTAACGTTGTTTAACCTCAACTTAATTTAAGGGGGCCTTATATTTGAGTTGTCTTCAAATCACTTAAGGTGACCTTAAAGATGCCTGTAGTATTGTATATAAAAGTAGAAAATATTAATTAAAATATTTTATCCCATTTGGGCTTTTCATTCTGTGTTAAATCGTACCAAACTGTAGGGGCACTGTAGCGGGTGGAGCACCAAGATCCACCTTATTCAGTGCTCCCAGTGAAAATTGTTCTTGTGCATCAATACCTTCGATTGGGTATTGGGGTATTGGTAATTAATATTGGCGCCAAATTCATTTATATTTCATTCAACATTGCAAAATCAAAGGGGCAAGACGCCATTTTACATCAGAAATTTTATCCACCCCCCACCCTGGTTCATCTCATTTCATACAGGAGCAAGATTCAGGAGGTTGGCCTTCTGCGAACCTAACTCAACACCTTCTGTGGCACAGGGGAGGGGGTGAGTTCCATGTATGTGCCCCTAGCTTGTTACCAATGGGGTTCACAGCACTGGCGCTTGTTAGCTAGTATGGGGGCCTCCCTCCTTGTCTCCTTGAGTTGACCCGAAAGGGTCCCACTAGCTTAAGTCATTTTTCATTATTTCAGGGTGTGTGTCCCAAATTTTCCAGAACAACTACTCCTGATAGGGGCAGATGAACAAAATTCACTGTAAAATTTGTATTAACTTGTAACAGCATGCAAATATATATAAATACTTTGTCAGGCTGTCAGTTAATGTCATTGTATAATGTGTGTTTGTATCCACATATTGTATTCATATACTAACCCAGTTGTATATAGTTGTAGATCTGTGGCACCCAAGACCTGAGAAACACAACTTGGTCGCCATCACAGCAATAAAAAATCACCTGAATGAAGAATCTGTATTTTATGTTCGATTTTTCGATTATCATTTGCTCATGTAAAATAGGGGCTATTCCAAAACAAAGCACGTTCAACTGTGTCATGTAAGTAGTAAGGGCTGTATTTTTCGGCCAACTAGGCTTGAGATAGGTTGCATCCAGGACTGAACTGTCATGAGTTTAGGGTTTTTCTTTTAGTGAGGAACGTGTTTTTTTATGTTTTTTTTTTATTTTTCATTTTAAATTGCTGGAGGTTGGGCATCTACCTCAAATATATATCTTTTTTATTTTTTCTCATGTGTAACTTAAATTCATGTTTAAGGGTCACCTTAATATTTGGTAAGAAGTAGGTTTAACCTCTCTTGTTTAAGGCCACCCTAATGTTATGTGATATGGACTATAATTGATTTTATGAACATGTAACTGTAATGGTAACGTTGCTTAACCTTAACTTAATTTAAGGGGGCCTTATATTTGAGTTGTCTTCAAATCACTTAAGGTGACCTTAAAGATGCCTGTAGTATTGTATATAAAAGTAGAAAATATTAATTAAAATATTTTATCCCATTTGGGCTTTTCATTCTGTGTTAAATCGTACCAAACTGTAGGGGCACTGAGTTTAATAAAGTGCATATACATGGTGTTATATAGCCAGAAGTAAGACGATTATTACGAAACATATGATGAGATTCTCCAAGGTGTAATAGTTATAATGAGGACAGGGTAGGATTACTTTGATGACAATGCAGCATGCACTAGTTATCAGTTAGGAAGTGTAATGGGTGGGGGTGAGAAAAAAAAACTAAACACATTTGGAGAGGAATCCATTGCCATTGTTTGAGAAGATTTTCTAAGTCAACCAGTCAGTTGTCTCTTGTTGATCAACTTTTAATTTGATTTACTCAACAGTGAATAGGGTTGGAAGTAAAGCAGAGTTAAGAAAATATATAGTTATATGCTATATATTATACAGTGCCATGCCTTATAAATAGAAAGTCACAAAAATTCTTACTAACTGTGGTACTGAAATAATCTTAAAATTCCTATTTATCCCATACATTCAGTGTTCACAAAGTGTTAAGTTAGTGTTTGGAACCCACTAATTCACTCATTCCTTAACAATAAATCATACTCCAGGTGAAAGCTGAATGTCCAAGTCAATGTAGTTGATTACAAGACAAGGGCAAATTGTATAAGCCCATTGCTCTTATCAACAACATTGCACTTAATTTGTTTATGCTTGGGTCAGTATTAATTATACGATTAGTCCTAGATTCCTCAATAGTCCTCCCCCTTAATCCTATTCATACCATGTGGGTCTTTTGTGACCCTGCACAAAAATTTCAATATCTCTTTTACCAATATTTCACAAAACAAGACAAATAAATTTATGTATGAGACGTGCACAAAAGAAAATGGTAATTACTCCTGGGGTCATAAATGACACCGCTGAAATAGAGCATTTTGTACCAATTATTATAAAGCATAGAAGAATTTATTTTTGTCTTGCCAAATTGAAATGTGGCTGAAATACAACTAATAGCTAACAGTGTAGAAGGTAAAAAAGATTTAGAGTAAAGGAGGGCTGGGGGTATGGGGGGGGCAAATGGATGTAGATAGGGAAAGACGTTTTTGCCAGTGCAATAGAAATTTAACCATAACATTCCTGTGCTCTATTAAAACAGTTAGAAAGAGTATAACTTTGTGGGCACGTTTTATTATTTGCATTTTTACTGCTATAGAATGTAAAGGAAGTGAAAACAGTCATATTGCTACTATCCTCCATTACTTTGGTAATACCTCAAGTGATACACTGATGAAGAAATCCTGCACTAAAGGCGAAAGTAAAACAGACTATAAAGATAGTGCAGAAAAGATATAATAGGTCAAAAAAGGGATGCAGTCTGTGTGCACAACCAAGAGAAATGTCAGAGCAGACATTCTCAAAAGAGGTATCATTTCATCTGTTTGGAATTGAACAGGGTAGTCGATGTTCAACTGCAGCAATGTACTATGCCCCAAACAAAACATTCGTCAGAGTAATTCTTTAAAATGTATAACTTGATACAGGTGTTCTCCATCATGTTCAAAATCATACAAGATAGTAAATCTATGCCTTTTTCATTCAACAAATTAGTTTTCAAAAGAAAATTCACAGTTTGATGTGTTATTAAGATAACAACTGGTTTAAGCATGTTATATATTCATGTCTACTGTATTGCAGTTAAGTAAATAATTATTCTTAACACAGTTATTTTTATTTACCAGTAGATATATAAAATATGTTATTAATGTAAAGAAATATTTTCGCTTCTCTAACCTCTAGAACATATAAATTACCCAATAGGTATATGTTTACATAATTCCCGATGTTACTGCCCAAAACTATGAATTTTCCTTCTACATATGCATTATTGTTCTGATATTTAATAAATAATACCAGATTAATCCATGTAAAAAGTGTTATTTTACATGGACTAACTTTAATATTATTAACAAAATAAATATTTTATTCCAAAATGTAACTTTTATCGGAAAATCCTCAAAAATATACATTGGATCATTTATGACCCCACACGGTATAAATAGGTTGTAAAATATGTCTGTATGAATAGGGTATATGCTGATTTTGCTCCCCCTTTTATGTTTATTTATTTTCAAATAATGAAGTTATTAAATTAATTGTCAATATACGCAAATCTGTTTACGAAATAGACACATCTACAACAAGAAAAATGAGATAGGGAGTAAAGTAGTGTTTTGAGATGGAAAAGAGCAATACATTTTATATGGAGCATGCATAATACCATTTCTTATCAAGTGTAGACACATTACAATAAAACAGACATAAAGATCATGCAAAAACAGCTCTTATTACACATTTAACATCGTATACAAGTTTTATTTCATACAAAAATTGTGACAAAGTCTATAACAAACAGGCCATAGTCAACAATACCTGTGTGCTGAGTGACATTAGTTGTAATGAAGCTTTTGACATCACCATATTAGTTTTGAAGCACCTGTTTAGGGGGTAACTGTCTCTTTGACCTTAAGCTGTCATATATGAATATTTTACTGTCCTTTACAGAACAAGGTATCGAACACAATGGGTAAATTCATTGGTCTAAGCAACAACACTTGATTTGTTTGTCTTCAGGTCAATTATTAATTACAGGATTAGACCAAGGTTGTTCCTTTGCTTTCACCCCTGTCCTGTTAGTTTGTTTCACTTTGGGGTGAGTGATGACAGAATTGAGTTAAATGTAACTAGACATAAAGTATTATGGTTATGCAGTTCACATAGAATATCTAATAGTATTCCAAGGTACTCTTTTAGTATTTAAAAGGTTTTAGAAAATGAAAATGTATTTATGTTACAAACATTTCGGCTATCAGCTGCATAACTATGATACACAAAAATACATTTTATGATTCGCTTTATGAACAATTAAGATACACAAAATATGGCACAGGGGATACAGAACATGGCAAGAGATACAAAATATGGCACACCCCCTTTTTCATATTTTGTAACCTGCTACACTGATATGTTATATAGAAATACTCTATAAACTCTGTGAAATGTGAAGGTCACCAGTGACCAAAGTGGGTTAACAGGTTGTCACCTATGTGGGTTCAACTCTTACGATGGACAATAGTGAGGTCATTTCCTAATATGGCCCTGTCTGTGAATGGGACATAAAACTCCGACTATGCATGAGTACAATTTATTACAATGGTAAGTTCTCAAGTTAAAGGGAAAAAAGGACCTTTTAAATTTTAAACAGGGTGAACTCTCACTTAAAAGATTTGACATTTCATGCACCAAATGCATGGAGACTTTTTTTTTGAAATTCTAGATGTTCGTGAATTCATGATATTGACATACCTCAATACATTGCTCAGAAAGCTATTCTATCACAGACATTTCCCATTGCAACCATAGCTCTCTCCAAATTTAGCCATCTTTTTGATATTCAGCAACCAAACTTAACATGAATAAAAGAATATAATGACCGGAATAAGATCATTGTTTCAGTGCCCCTACTATTGCATAGTTATGTAAGACAATGTATAACACAGCAAATGGGATTAATATTTTTATTATTATTATTATTCTTCAACTATATTTATGTACAATACTAAAAGGCATCTATGTGTAAGGTCACCTTAAAATTTGAAGAAACTAAGTTTAAGGCCACCTCAAAGAAGTTTAAGATTATCACAATTTAAGATTACTTTACATTACTGAATTTAGTGTCCATAGTCCATCATGATATCAGTTAGGGTGGCCTTAAATGCAGAAATAAAGATTAAACTTACTTTGTGCCAATGTAAGGTGACCTTAAGTATTTATTACATGATAAAAAAGCATAAAAATAATATTTGAGGTAGATGCCAACCTCCACAGTTAAAAAGCCAATGGTAAGACACGTTCCTAACTAAAATAACCCTATACTCATACATTTAAAGTCCATTGGTCAGCACAGCAGCCTAACTCAAACCTAAATGACCGAATAATACGGCCCCTTAGTACTAACATAAGACAGTATGAACGTGCCTTGTTTCGAAGCAAAGCCCCTACATTACATGAGCCATCAAAATCGAAGAATTCGAACATAAGTTATATATATATGTATGTATTGACTTCTTTGAAGGCCTTAGTAACTTGTATGGCAGCCATCTTGTGTCGTGGTTGCTTTAACAGGCCATCCAGAATCTACAACTACAAACACTGTGTTAGCATCCTGTGACAGAGTATACAACTTACAACATAAATACAAGGTTATTGCCACTGATGCATACAAATACAAAGATCAGACTGTGGCAACAGAAATGCCAAACACCAATGGAGTACCTTACTGGCAATACAGAGTAGCCCCCATCGAACATTGACAGATTGTTTTTGCTGCCCTATGATTTATGACATTTTACTTTATATTGACACCCTGAATAATGAAAAAAAATGACCTAACATAGAACCCTGAGGGGTAACTCAAGGAGACAAGGAGGAAGGCCCCCATACTAGCTAACAAGCGCCAATGCTGTGAACCCCATTGTTGACTAGCCAGGAGCACATACATGGAACTCACCCCCTCCCCTGCGCCACAGGAGGTGTTAAGTTAGGTTCGCAGAAGGCCAGCCTCCTGACACTTGCTCCTATATGAAATGAGATGAACCAGGGTGGGAGGTGGGAAAATTCTGTTACTAAAAATGGCGTCTTGCCCCTTTGACTTCCCAATGTTGAATGAAGGTTCAATTAAAAAGGGCGCCAGAATCAATAAGCAATAATCCCCTACCCAATCGAGGGTATTGAATCACAAGAACAATCTTTTTGCTAGGGGGCACTGAATAAGGTGGGGCCTATCGCTCCACCCCCCACAGTGCCCCTACTATTGCATAGTTATGTAAGACAATGTATAACACAGCAAATGGGATTAATATTTTTATTATTATTATTATTCTTCAACTATATTTATGTACAATACTAAAAGGCATCTATGTGTAAGGTCACCTTAAAATTTGAAGAAACTAAGTTTAAGGCCACCTCAAAGAAGTTTAAGATTATCACAATTTAAGATTACTTTACATTACTGAATTTAGTGTCCATAGTCCATCATGATATCAGTTAGGGTGGCCTTAAATGCAGAAATAAAGATTAAACTTACTTTGTGCCAATGTAAGGTGACCTTAAGTATTTATTACATGATAAAAAAGCATAAAAATAATATTTGAGGTAGATGCCAACCTCCACCAATGCCCAGCTAGGAAGTAGGTGGACTAGGGACGATGGAGGAGACTTTTGAAGGAATCAGCAACCTGTTGTGATGCATTATGGTCTTGAATAATGTATCTCCAGACACAGTCAGACGTCCAGGTGCCATGACTCTGGATATTTTGTATAGAGACATTTGAGTTAAAAGCGAGAGTGGCACCTGAACGCCTGAAGGTGTGGAGGGACATGCCTGAATGCTGGAGACCTACTCGAGAAAGTATTTGTGTAAAATTTCGCCTGACCTTAGTGTCAGTAAGGGGTACCCATTGGGCAGCTTCATTTTTTATTTGAAAGAGAGGATCATTTTTTGTCCCTGGTGTAATGAGTAACAAATTTTTTATAGCTTGGACTGGACATAAGGGGGAGGACCCCAAGGACGGGATTTTTAATATTCTGATGGTATCTCTAGTCTGAATAGTCTTGCTCCACTTGATTAACAAATGAATTCCTGGTGGGGCAAAAAATACGTCCCCTCTCGCCATTTGTTCGATTGGTGAAAAAGCTTTAATTGAATGGGGAACTAGATTGGAGATTCGTAAAAATGAAAAAAATGCAGTCAAATATAAAGCTTTGAAAATCTGCCCCATCCACATGGTGTCACAAATACTTGTAATTGAAGCTAGCAATGGGATATCAATAATCTTTTTCACTACAGGTGCAAACGTCTTATGCAATGACAATGATTTCTGAAAATACGTAATTCTAGGGTCCTGAAATGAATACAGTGGAAGACCATATAGAGCCAAATTGGCCTTCACTGCCGACAGGTAATTGGCAATGGCTGAATGAGAGAGGTTATTTTCCACTAAAAATTCTAGGAAGGACATTGCGATAAGGGGGGTGAGGTTTTGAAGGTGAACCCCTATGAAACAGCAGTAAGCTACAAACAAACGGAATTTCCTGGTGTATGAGGCCTGAGTGGCTGGTCTGAAGGCCTGATGTGTCCTTGCTGTTGCTTTCGAGGCCAACCGGCGAGCTGTATTTGGTACACCTGTATTATATAGACCAATCAACTTTAAGAAATTCATGATTTACAGATAACCATAATGGATTTTTTATAAATTGGTACAGCTTTTTATCTGGATTTTCAGTGATAAACCATCTGGATAAGAGATCAGCGACCTTGTTGTCAGCACCTAGTATGTGTATGACTTGCAATTCAATGTCATAGATCGCCAGTAGCATTGAAATATTTCTGGCCATGGCCCCTAGGGTCAGGTCCTGAGTCTTCCCTGAATTTAGGACTGAGACCACTGCCTGGTTGTCACATTTTAAGAGAATTTTGTTAGTCTTCCATTGATTGCACCATAGTCTTAAGGCCACTAAAATGTTTAACATTTCCAAGTGTACAATGGTATAATTTTCAAAATTCTTGGGAATTTGGATGCAGTAAACTTGATTCTCAAAAATTGCCCCCAACCCTTCTAGACAAGCATCCAGTTCAATAACTTTTCTGATGGGAGTGTGATTGAAGAATGCTGTTCCATTAAAGTATGGTAAAAATTTTAGGAACCAATTTAAGTCCCTATGAAAATTGATATCTAGGAGAATTTCATCTTTACCAAAATGTGACCTTAGGGTGTCTAACATCCGGTTTAGGAAAAAACGAGAGCTGTGAACACATTTTGATATGTACAGCAGAGAGCCCAACAATGACTGGAGCTGCTTTTTGGTACATCTCTGTCGACCAACCCATTCAGTACAAATTTGATAAATATTAGCCAATTTTTCTTGGGGGACTGCTACTGTGAAATTCCTGGTGTCCACTTCAACCCCTAAACATGTAGCCTTGGTACAAGGTCGGACTAATTTTTTGATACTGATGTCAAAGCCCAGTTTTTGAAGTAGATTCATTAAAGTTTGATATGAGAGGTCTGCCGTGGAAATAGTGCCAAAACCAATTACGTCATCAATATAGTTGATGACGTCATAACCCATATTACCCATAATGAAGCGGATAGCGTCGCTGAGCCTCTGAAAAATTCCGGATCCGTTTCTGTATCCGAAAGGCAAACAAGTGTCCAGATAGTAATTTTTATGCTTCAAACCTAACAAGAAATAATCTCTGGGGTCTATTTTGATGTGGCGGAAGGCCCGACTTATATCTACCTTGTATATGAGTGATCCTTTTCCTAACTGTTTGATCTTGTTAGTGATATGGTCAATAGAGGGAAGGGTCAAGATGAAATCTGTGCCCAAATAGGTATCTTTACTGATATATGTGTTTACAGCCCGACCCTGGGGGAAACTCAAGTCCATTATTACCCTTCTATGAGCCCCACCCGGTTTTTCCCTGGTCATAAATGGTGAAATGTGGAGTTCTTGGAATGGCGGATCCGAAAAAGGTCCGACTATAGCTCCGAATCCGATTTCCTCTTGTATGTATGCTTCCACATCATCAGGGAACGTTGTGGCCGACCTGTGATTTTTTGAGTTTTTCCCCAACTCAGAATTTCTATTGAAGTCTAAGGGAAAACCATATCTGATGAGATGACATAGTTGTGCATCCCAATAGCCTTTTAAACACTGTTCCCAGACATCCGGATTTAACTGAGATTTGACTTGGATTTGATCAGTCATAAAATTGAAAGAATCCGAATTCTTGGTAATGTCATAAAGGTGAATCGGATCCGCATCCAAGACCCGTTTAAGATTAGTGTTGGGGAGAAGTAATGGACTTAAAGGTATAAACCCGAATCTTTGTTGATTTTGTTTTAACCATTTCTGATATGTCGGATCCGAGGATGCCTGTTGAAGCCTGATTTTATTTTTATTCTTTACTGCCAAGGCTAACTCGTATTTATCTTCGGGTGGATGATTTTTGGGGCACATTTTCCCATGTTTTTGATCTGCCAATTTAACAACTTTTGGAGTTGAGTTCTGTGGCCATAAATCAGTATTGTGTTGTTTCTGCATTAATTGTTTCGCATATGGGCTGACCTGTTTGCACTGAATACCAGTATTTGACACTTTTGTGATATCTTCTGTCTGTTTATCAGTATTTGACACATTTTTGACAGGAGGGCTAGTATTTGTGTTTTTGATCAGGCGTGAGGACTCTTGTGATTCCTCATAACTAACATTACTGTTGTTATTTGCAGACTCACAGTCTGTGTTCTTTTCATCGAGCACACCTAAAGATTCAAACCTATTTGTCACAGGGATACAAAAGTGTGCATTGCCATGTTTAGGACCACTAATCGTACGTTTACTGACGGAGTATGGTCTCTGGGTCTTGATCCTGTCAGTAACTGGATTACTTTCCCTGAAACAGGTAGGTCTCTTACTTTTGTTACTTCTACCCCTATCAGTAACTGACAAGTTTGTTATCTGCTTTACATGAGTGCTGTACCTGTCTAATCTCGACTTGGGGTTTGAACTCACAACCTGTGCATAGGTCCTACCTAAGAACTTTGACCAATCAGCTTTCCAGTTACTGCTACATCCATTGTGTGTATTAGTATTATATACAAATCTAGTACTAGTATATGATACACCATTTTTTTGAACATTATTTACATAACATTGGCTCTGCACTGCTTTAAAGCAGTGCCTTACTCGTTTTTTGTAACCCTGGAGGATGCCCGACAGTCTTTAACCATGTGCCTATGTTCTCTACCCATGGCATAGCAAGCGGAACAGACATGTTTATAGAAAACCCCACCAGTTTCGTGGTCTTTCTGATGATGGCAGAGGCCCCTCTGATAAAAACGGCAAGCTGTGGCCTTTGGTTCAGGTCTTGTTTGCTTTGTCCCTACCCCCCCTGAATTTTGACCTACCCCCCTCTGAGCGTGTGCTCTCCTGATGCGATCCAATTTATGGGTTTCATGCCACTCTACCTTACCTTCCTCCATCCTGCATAACAACACAGCATGGGAGGCTTTTGCTGACTGCCAGCTAAAGTCGTTGGCATCCTCCATAATTTCACTCAAATACTCTAACATGGCATTTTTAATATCTAAATTTTTTTCTTCCCTAGCAATAGTTGCAAAGCCCGACACCCACTGACACCAGTTTAAGGCATCGTATGAAATACGAGTTTTATTGTTGCCCCCTAAAACAAAGTTCTGAGGCCATGGTACCTGCCTTTTAACCCATACAATTTCATTCCCCCCTCTTTGGGATTTTGACTTGCCTGCTTCATTTAGATCCACTAACTGCCTGATCCTCTGGTCCACCTCTGATTGAATGCTCTGGCTTCCTTGCAGGGCCGCCACTGTGGGAACCACCATCTGATCTAGCTGTCCAGGACTAGGGCTGCTGGCTGTCGCTAACGGCTGCTGTGTGGGCTTGGGGTCTTGTGTGGCTTCTTTGGTGGCCATCCTGTCTTCCATAGCTGACATCCGCCCACCCAAGCTCTTAAGCTCAGCAAGAATCTGCATATTCAGAGCACCAGCCTCTTCTGAATTAACAGGTAAGTCCTCAGAAACATATATAGAATCATCATTTTTTGCTGGAAATGGGCATTTACTATTGATTGGACGCTTATGGACGTCCCCACAGTTCTTGCACAAAAATTCTTTCACAGGTGCCATGTTATCAGTCACAGTTCACAGTTTAAGAGTTCAGGCACTCGAATCACAGATAGCAAGCAATGCTGCTGTTAATTTTATTTTTTATATGTTTTTAGTCACAGTTACTGAAATGCAATATATGATAGCACCGTGCTTTTAATAATGCGGCTCTGACCAATGGATGAGTTATAAAGACATTTGGTAAATTATCGGCAACGTTTGCATAACAATTTATATAATTAACTGTAAAATGACTGTAAAATGATAAAATACTAAAAAACTAAAATACATAACAGGATGACAGAATATAAAATTGAAAGTAACTCATCCCTTTGTCGTGGCTCCAGCACCCCAGAGCAAGATTCGCATTATAAAAAGCAACTAATCCTCCAGGATTCTGTGCTACAGAAGATTCCTCTACAGGTCGTGAAGATACAACATAACACGCCAGTTCTATCCAACACTGGAGGGCGAAAAATGAAGTTCTAAAAGTTCAAAATTCTGTTACTAAAAATGGCGTCTTGCCCCTTTGACTTCCCAATGTTGAATGAAGGTTCAATTAAAAAGGGCGCCAGAATCAATAAGCAATAATCCCCTACCCAATCGAGGGTATTGAATCACAAGAACAATCTTTTTGCTAGGGGGCACTGAATAAGGTGGGGCCTATCGCTCCACCCCCCAACTTAGCCTTGGAACCTACAGAATTCACATGCATTTTCCTAGACAGGAACCCTGAGTAACATGATCAAGAATCATATCTGAAAATAGCCAAAGTTATTTAACAAAACAGGACTCACTAAAGAAACTTTAAAGAAAGAAAATTGAGGAAAGCCGACAGTATTTCATAATAGAGAAACTTTCATTTAGTATTGCATCAACTGAGGAGATGGCGGAAGATTACGTCAACAAGCTGACTGAATTACTCAAAGAACTAGGACTTCCCATCAATGCAAGCTAGTGTCTCCCGTGATTTCCAGACGACTGAAAAGACTAGGATATTCCACCCAAACAATAATATTCTTCGCACTGACACATAAAAGACCACAGAGATTTATAATTAAAATGGCAAAGGTCAAAGTTTTTTTGTTTTAACAGCCTGAATGAATATCAGAAGCACAGGTACTTCCAGTAGAATGGATTCCAGTCTTTACTAGGAAACCTAAATGTGCAACAATGCGTTTCCTCTGCTGGACTTTATATTAACAGAATGTACTCTCTTTGTTCAGAAATAGCCATAATTCCAAGAAAATTATTATGACTGAGGATTAACCCCAAGATATTGACTTCTCTCTTACACCTGCGACTTTATTTCTGATCTCACTAAAATTAAGCACCCACGTATGTAATTTCAGGAAATTCAGTATCGACACAAATGCATACCTCAGCAGGGTAACATTTTCAAAAAGCCATAAAAACCCCAACATCCTAGAATTAGCAAGAGAAGGATGTAAACTTTAAATGAAAGAAAAACAAAAGCACAGCTAAGCTAAGAAGTGATGTTTAATGAAAAAAAACTAACAAGACACATGCAATTTCACTGATTATTGATAAGTCTGCAGTTAGTTTATTTACTTTTATTATAAATAGTAATGGCGCCATATAAGTAGCTATTATTATTTTGTTAATCATTCAGGAAAGAAATTACATTGGGTAAACTATACAAATTTTAAAATCTGGTATATACCAACCCAGGTTTGAAATCATTAGCCACATATATGACACTGTATACCAATATAATCAAAATAGTCTCGCTAAGTTTTGAAATAAGTTTGCATAATATTCATTATTTAGTTATCTAAATAATACTGACATATGAACCACTTCTATCATTTGTAGCCATATCTTCATCTTCAGTAATACTATATCACCATTAGACAAAAAAGGTTCAAGTTTATAAAAACACAATGCTTCATTTATAATTGTTGTGGTTATCATCCCTAAGAATTGAGCTATTTCCACTAATTCCCTCTTCTGAATCTGTGTATGATTAAGGTATACAATTTTCTTCAGTTTCCAACAGATGAAGTTTAGGTTGAAGGTCAAATAAAGGTCAAAACAGTGTTGTATCTGGAAATTTCATTTCTGTTCATAGAGAGGTGTATATGTGGGTTAGGATAACACAAAGGTTCAGGTCTGAGGTTCACATGACCTTCAAGGTCAGATTGGGGTTGAAGGTCAGATGAAGGTCAGAGGTCAGGGTGGAGAGAAAGAATTCCAATTGGGAATTTTATTTACATGTTAGTAATACAAGTGTAGGTTAAAAGACTTTTAAAAATTTGGAATATTAAAATTTTTAAAGCACCACCCCTACAGGCTCTTTGATTTATTTAACTCATAAAGCATAGTGGATAATAGAAGTGTAAACCATCCCACATTAGACATATACAGAAAAATATATCACTCATGAAGACTACACACTCATATAATATCATTATCCTCATTTGTGACATTTTTTTTCTGTATATATGATTTAGGAAGTTTTCCTGTTGTATTTAATTATTAGATTTTAAGTAAAAGGAACATACTATACAATACACATGTTTATATAACTATAAAATTACAGTCATATGTTACTTTTTAAAGCTATGAAACTGCCTCACCTTAGCATTGGCCATTAAAATAATATTCGTTCAGTGATAATTAACAATATACAACCATCTGGTAGGTTTATATAAGGTTCATATTTGATATCTTATCCGATGCTGTTTTTTTTTAATCTAGTGTCATCTCTCAGTGATAATTCAGGTTGGTATATTGTGCACTCAAACATTTTTGCATCTGTTGTACATTTTTTGTACATTCGCCAACAGTTGAAGTTGTTCAGTTGGCTTGTGTAGCCAATTATTTACACAGTTATCCATTTCCCACAGTTTGGGGGATTATATTGTTGTTTCATCAATATGAGTTATTCTCTGCAAAGTTCAAAATTGGCAAGATTCACTGCCATGCAAACGAAACATCTGCCATTTCTACTGGAAATAGTAACTCAAGAACATTGGGATGTGCCCCTGACGGATTTAGAGCTGGTGTACAGAGAGTATGGTGAATTTATGACAGTTGCTTTAAATGAAGAAGGCCAAGTCTTGGGTAAGTTAATAACATCAAGGGAATGGCTATTTTTGGTTGTACAAAAAATACAATAGTACCTTTCTAAGCCAAGATAGGAACTCTTAAAACCAATTTCACAAAAATCAGTGGGAAAAAAATAGTTCAAGTAAACAGCTGTTTATACCAAACTTAAGCTGATTCTTGCTTACATCAGGGGACCATGGTTTCAGCTGTGTGCTCATTTGCCTGTCCTCATGTTGACTACAAAAGGAAAAGACGGATCTTTCTACCATTTTTTATGTGAGTAAGGCCTGACAAAGTAAAAATATGATTAAATTTTTAGATCCAGATCACATTCTGCATACAAATAGAATTCAAAATTTTCAGTAACATGCTCTGGTGGTGATCTTCGTTGTAACAGGGACTTTTTGACTTTAAGAACTTAATGTTTTGATGTATGCCAAGAATTAAGAGTAAAGGTGACAGGAATTGGCAATGTGTAACAGCATTATCATATTGTCATATTGAGATAAGCAAATGCTATTTTCCACAAATGTAAGATTGCATAGAGAATGTACCTTATCATCCGTCATGAGCCAAACACATATGTTAAAGTGAAAAAATGTGAAAGTTTCAGTAAATAGGCATATTTACTGATTTGGTCAGTAAATACACGTATTCCCTAAACTTTTTCAGTAAATATGCATTTATGACCTGTGTTATTTCACAAGTTTACTGGTTTGAGATTCAGTAAATATGTGAGATGATACTTTGATGTTCAATGATTGTTAATATGTAATATTGAACTGTAAACCAAAGTATACATTATATAAGAACATTTTACATTATCATAATGACTGTTAGACCATACTAAGCATATTTCATTTTACAGTACATTAGATGCAAATATTATATTCAAAATAGCAAATAGCACTGTAATTTTTAAGGTTTATGTGTACCAACTTTAGGTATGTGCTTTGTGTAGATATTTCATTTAAGGTTATACTATTTTCAATCAGACAGCTACTATCGACCTAGGACATCCATATAAATTATAAAAGTTCATAAAAATTTTAACCATTTTTATGTGACTGATACATAAAAAGTGTATTTTATCAGAAATAAATAAAAGTTCAGACATTAATTTAAATTTGAGTTTCAACATTTTAACATATTTTTACTATACTTTTACTCAACAGAAATTAAATTTTACCATGTCATTTAAGACAAAATCATTTAGACCCAAACAATCTGAATTTATTCTTTAAGAATCTATTGTTCACAATATATTTTTAGTTAGTGGTTTCTTTATTTTAATATTTTGCCATTTTAGATATGACTTTAATGTTGATACTGGCTACTTGATCAAAGAAATATTAGAAACAATGAAAGGACCAGTTAGCCCCTAACTGGATTTCATTAAAAGCCTTTCAAAGGGACTTAATCCTTTTAAGACATATGTGGTTATGGTGTGGCTTCCTCTATTAAAGGGACAACATTAAAGGGAGAGTATTAATCCTAATTATATATCCACATTTTATTGGTGACCTTTGCAACTTTAGCAAAACACTCAAACTATTGCATAAGAATTACATTGTTAAAACTGCAGAGAAATTCAGTTCTTGAACTGGACCTATGTCTTAATGTTATTTTCATAGTTTTTGTTCCTTATACATAAAGTATCATAATTTGACATATATTTGGTGTTATTTGAAATTCATTTTAAATGCAAGAACATATTTCAAGTTGGTATCACACGTAACTACTTCAGAAATCACAAAATAGTTATTCCAGTGCTAGATTGTAAACATGCATCAAACTTTGAAAATGATGAACCCATTTAAAGTTCTAAATAACCATTAATATTGATCAATACATAGCAGATAACACCCAACTGTTAACAATTTAAGGTCTTCATGATGATTTTAGTAAATACGCTTATTTACTGGACCAAATAAAATACAGTAATACACATATTTACTGAATTTTCATTGTCTTTTCATCTACCTTATATTGTATGCAGAAATGGACGAGTGTGGGCAATAAATAATAACTGTCATAAAATATTTTTCTCCCTGTTTGTTCCAAGATGAGGTTTGTGGCATAATATGGCACCCGGCAGAATATGTTTAATTTTTCATCACTAAATGTTTTTCACCAAAATCGCATTAATCTAAGCCATGATAACATTTCTTTATTCCTGGCACCCAGTTTGATGGATATATTTTGTCGATTTTACGTAAACAAGACCGTCATTATAAAAACTATGCACCCTACAACTGAGTTTTATATATTTATATCATTTAATTTTCATTCTAATTGGACTTTTATAGCGCCTAATCTCCCCTTTCAAAAGGAGCTCTAAGGAGCAACAGAACTAAAACAGTAAAGCTATCTGAATTAGTCTCACAGCCAATTTCTTGTATTTTAGTTAAATATGTAATTAATTTTGATTTATTCCAACAAAGTAGTGCAAAATAAATGTAAAATAACCCTTGTGAAGTATATTTTTGAACTTTGTCTCTTCAAGATATTTGTACAACAGAAAACTTGTATTCATTCATCAAATTCTATCATTTGAATATATGTATATTTTTTTGTTTTTACAGGTCATATTTTTGCTAAAAGAGTTAGCCAGCAAACGGTTGTTATTGACCTTGTATTGGTCCATAAGGATTGCAGAAACAAAGGTATTGGTACCAAACTAATGCAACATGCAATGGATTGCTTCAAAGGATATACATTTAGTCTGGTATCAGTTGAAGATACAAATGGCTTCTATGAAAAATTTGGGTTTAAAGTCACTGGACAAAAACTCTACAGAGCTAAAACACACCCACTAAGCAATAAAGATGTTAATGTATGTGTACCAACTGACCTCCATAGAGTAAAAGATGTTGATGACAAAATGTTGATGAAAGTAATTTCATTTGGAACAAGAATTTTCGGCCAAGAAACCTGTGGTTTGTTTCAGTGTATGCGTAGAGATGAATGCAATAACTGGTTGTGTGTCACTAATGGTGATGATGTGGAAGGCGTTTTAATTTTCAAACAAGTAAAGAAAACATGTAGAATTTGTGTATTTGGTGCAAATTCCTTGGAAATTGCCAAGTTACTGCTGCAAAAAACCATTCAAAGATCTCCAGCAAAAAGCAAGTACCGCATTGGGTTCAGTTTGACCAACAAGGCCCTCTGTTCTGAACTTTACTCCATTGTGCTACAGAATGGTGTGGAATGGGGCACCACTGAAGATATCCTCTCAACCGGGGAGTATATAGAAGACCCAGAAAGTTGGTCAAAGGTGTTTGGTATTTTCCACTATTGCTTTGTCAAGATCCATTTGATTTGATGTTGAATTTCTTGCACTTGGTCATTCACCACATGCTTTATTTGACATAAGAACTGGAGATTTAATAATGAGTGATACTATACTACAAATGTGTATTGCTGGTAACTTTTTGCTGATTTTGCATAAACAAATGCCAATGTTTATCCAATATTTCAAAAGCTATGTAACCTAAACATTCTAAAATTCCATAACCTTTTTTTGCATTTTTTGCATTATTTGGGTAAATATGGACTTACTTTACTGATGAATAAACAAAGTTGTGGGAAATAAACATTACTCTATCATGTTACAGATTAGATGGAATGGGATGCTACTGAATACAGGCAGACATATAAAAGACCCAGAAAACTGGTCTAAGGTGTTTGGTATTTTTCCATTATTGCTTTGTCAAGGTAAAATTGCTTTATTGTGGGATTTCTGTCATTCAATCATCCACCATGTGCTGTATTAGACTCATCTACTGGGGTATCTAAGGCAACATTATACTGCAGATGTTTTGTATGCTTTGGGTAAATGTGAGCTTTGTAAGAGTTTTGTAAAACGTCCCTGTCCTTCAACTGCCGTCTGACGTCTGTATGCGAACATGTAACGCAGTGGCTAACCATCCAATTCCTTGAGTGTCCTATGGAAATCTTAAAATGTTTAAAGTTTCCACCCTTGTCAGGCATTGTCTCTTTTGTATGCTATCACTGTCCTTTTACACAAATATCTCCATCCTTGACCTTGCATTTCAGTGACCTTCCACAGATAAATTTTTAAGCCAGAGCTCTGACGAGGCTTGCACTTCTATAGATCATATTTTGAGGGGTTTTGTCTCCAGACTTTCATGAATTGTGGCACAGTATGATGAACAACTGTCTATTCACTGAAGTTAAGCGGTGATGGGCTATGTTAGTACTGGGATTAGTGACGGCTTCAGTGTACTACTCGTGTATCTGATGGCTTTGTGGCTTGTGCTAGTTGAACAAAATCCCATTAGGCCTTGTTCATATGGTAACTGAAGGCTTGGTTTACAGTTTATGAAAGGTTGGGACTCATTCTGATTTCAGTAGCACATGTTTATCTCTGAAGGCTACCAAGGGTGAGTTGAAGTTAATGGAGGTTGCCTCTCAGTGACCAGCATCAGTTTGCTTCAAAGGTCATATTAGATGAGACCCCGCTTGGCCATATGAAGGTCATAGCAAAGTCAGGGTTCAAACTGAGGACTAGGTAAGAGATTCAAACCCCAGAGTGGGTCATGTGCATTGAAAAGTAAGTAAGTCAATAAAGCAAGGTTTGAGACATTTATTTTGAATGTTACTAATATATACAACAAAACTTTCCCCCAAAAGGAGTTTAAATATTTGTGGTGACAAATTTTAAATCCACCATACACACAGCAAGGTCTCCCCGGAGGGAGTTAAACACAAAATGTGTAAAATCAATCCACTAATAAAGTACCATAAAAGGTCAATATCAAAGGCCCAACGTAAAATAGTCAAGGTTATACAATGTATATAAGCATTATATTCACAACTTTCATTTGTTGATATGATCTACATAAGAACACACAATACAGAACATCATCATTCAGTGTGCACAATTAATTTTTATAGGAATATATCTGTCAAATTAGAGAGGGGGAGCCAGAGTTTGCCTGGACAGCCTAATCCATTATCAAAGAAATGACCCAGAGGGGATCAGTCTCATGGGATATGGTTAAAAGTTCGAAAATGATCCGAAATCTCAAGGAGCCACATTAATCCAAAGGAGACCTCCACTAGGTCGATCAGTCCGAGGGGGGGGGGGGGGGGAAGTTCCAAGATCGAAAGATACCAAGTGCACCCTTGGCGTGGTAAGGTCCAAGGGGGAAAATCTTAGTCAAATTTGGTAGGGGGATACCACAGTCGGTCTGGTCCGCCTGATCCAGTATCACATGAAGCTATGTCAATCCATTTAACGAGACCTCCCTCAGGTGGATCAAGACTGGTGGGGTAATCAGGCTTTATGACTGACAGAAAGTTTCATACATGTGGTTTCAATCACTACCACTTTTAAGTGAGGTTTGAAACCCCAAAGTATGGCTTCATCCAACCGAAGCCAATGAATGATTGGTGTAACGATTCAACAACATTTGTTAACTTAGAAACCAATGCACATGAAACCCTAGAATTAAGGTAGTGACAAACTGCCACAACACGCTCCTAGCATGGCCATGCTTATCACAGTTTGCTTCAAAGGCCATATTATGTGAGACCTCGCTTGGCCATATCAAGATTATAGCAAGGTCAGGGTTCAAACCCAGGACCAGGTAAGAGATTCGAACCCGACAGTGGGCCATATGCATTGAAAAGTCAATCAAACAAGGTTTGAGGCATTTTATTTATATGTTAGTGATGTATACAATAAAACTTGCCCCCAAAAGGAGTTTAAATATTTTTGGTGACAAATTTTAAAGCCACTAAGCCCAATTTAGAAGGGGGAGGCGATGACAGAGGCAAAAGTGGAGGGAATAAGGGCAGAAGCATTGGTTCAGTTCTGAAGGAAGGTCGAGACAGCTGAACTTCGCCAGAGTCCATAAGCCATGATATTCTGAAGGGGAACGCTGTGGTCAAAAGCTCAGGTGGCACCTAACCATCGAAAGGTATGGAACCCATGCCCAATGGTGGATGTTTTCAGGGCCCTCAGAGTGGTTTTCAAGACATCACGAATATGTGTATCAATTATTTGGTTATAAGAGGAAATTTGTTTTGAGTGCTCGTACAGGACTAAGCCAAATGTTATCAACCTCTGGTACTTGAATAAGATGATGGGCATTATGATCCTGCATTGCCTTGGTCCAGGAGATGCAAATAAAACATCTTGCCTAAGAAAATGCTTGGAACTGTTGAACTGTCTGGAGCTATGGGGGCAATGTTGGACATTCGGAGGAATGTATTAAAAGTTAGCAAGAAGATGGCTCTATATAAGGGGGGTCAGGGAGGGACTCACATTGTCTGGAAATCAAATTAAGTGTTTGAATATCAAAGATCCCCCCTGGGGTGGGGCGGAAGGGTGAGTTGAGGGAAAGGGCTCTGAGATATCTGGCAACAGAGGGCTTGGACAAGGAGTCATGGGGAATGTGGTAAAATTTAAAAAAAAATAGCAATGGAGGAAAAATAATTTTTTATGACCTTGGGAGAAATGCCATTTTGATGGAGAAATTCTAGAAAACTGAGGACAGTATGCAGTGTTATTGAAAGGGTATTGAAAGGATGCATGAATACTAGAAAGCTCAGGTAAGATTGAAAATGCGCCCTATGTGGTAGTAGAGGGAGTGTAAGCTCTCTGATTCTTCTGCCAAGCTGAGTTCAGTAGAGGCAGGGTTGTATCAGTAGAACCTGCAATTATATTGACAAACTAGTATTGAAGAAAGATATGGGAATTTTGTCTGATTATTATCTTGCAAATCTCGCAATATGTTCCAATTAATCACTTTGTCTACAATAATGTTAGTTACCCCTTTATAATATGTGAGATCCTTAAGTCAATATCTAGAGTGGCAGTAAGAGCCAGATATTGCGTACTCATGCTGCCAGGAAAGGATCTCTGGTTTTGCTAGCAGTGACCACTTGGACTACAGCAGGGTTGTCACAATGCATCAACAATAGAATTCCTCCAGTAGTGGCCTTAAACTCTAAACGCTAATAAAATATTAAACATCCCCCAATGCACGATTTTCATGGTGAATTTTGGCATATTATAATTGGAAGTACTGTATACTTTATTAGCCCAGACCCCACCCAGACCTGTAAGCTAGGCATCAATGTGCAGAGTGCGGGAATTTTCAATGCATTTCTTGTTTAAAATGGTGACACCATTGTATGCGGGTAAAAATTTCAAGAACCAAAGAATGTCCTGCTGGAATTCATCTGTAATTGATTTTTTTTACTTGTACTATTCCTGAAAGTCATGAGAATACGATTTACAAAGACCCTAGGTTTAACACATTTGTGTAAATAGAGTAACTTTCCTAACCAGGATTACATTTGTCTTTTTGATTTGAATTTTCTAGTGACCACATTTTCACATACATCATAAATTACCTGGACTTTATTACTATCAATACTAAGAGTATTGTTGAGTATATCAATATGTATACCCAAACATGTGAGTTTTTAAGTAGGGGTACTGTTTTATCCTCATTCATTGGGAGACCTAGTTCTGTGAAAAGGTTGTAAAGTGTGTCGAAGGGCTTTCTAGCCTTATGTTTATTGTTCACCAGAATGAAGTCAGCAATGTAGGCAAAGACTTGAAACCCTTTCTGTTTCATAATATGAGTAATTATGTCAGCTATTAATTGAATAGATGACGATCCATTGATCCAGCCAAAAGCCACCCCTTGATCCAGATAATAATGATCTTTACAGCATCAGCTGGGTCAACCCTAACATTGCGAAACGCTCTTGAAAAATCAATTTTAGAGAGAGGGACATCAGTATCACTACCAGAGATGTGTTGAACTATATCGTCAATAGAAGGCTAGTTAGTTAGTTAAAAATTAAGGTGCAAGAACACCTTGGTGTCATTCTGCACCAATAAAATTTATAAATACCTTAAGTGTAAGTGAATCTCATCCACTTCCAATGGTAGCCTCACTGCCTGTAAACACATTGAAACTTGAATGTTCCAGTGTGCATTCGTCTGAATCTCTCAAGTTTCCAATACAAATTAAAAATCAAATAAAATCGAATGAAATGAAAATTTTAAAAGTTTTTAGGTGTTGCTGGTTTAGTTTTCAGATTGCAACTGAAGAAAATGGTGGTTTTGGCGGTAAGGGTGACCCAAAGTTCAAAGGTCAACCGATCAGAAATGGGGCCACCCACAGCAAGAACAATCTTACCACTAACACTGAAAGGTGAGTCACCTATTGTAACTGACCCCCAAAGATGAAGTTACAAGAAAACCCCTGTTTGATTGAAGAACCAGCGTGAGGTTAAAGTAACCTCAAGGTAAAAATTAATTCCCAAGATCTAAGTCATTTACCTTTGAGTAAAGAAAGAATTCACTAAAAGGCTCTAGAGGAGTATTCTGAGAATGCCTAAAATAATCTGGGCCAAAGTAATTCCATTCTCAAGAAAGAGTAAAGGAGATGAATTGTATCAGGATAAATTATATCATAACACCATCATGATCAGTAATTTCTACTCCAAAGAATAGCCTAAAATTCAACATAACAAAACAGAATGGTCATGAGTACACTGATTTTTAAACTTGTTAAATATTTTTGGCAAGTCACTGTGACTATCTGGATTGAGTATCTGACCTTCATACATAAAAAGATAAGAGGTATGATCAGAAGACACACTTTTACAGGTAAACAAGAGTATAGATCCAAAATGAACAGATGGAAAACATCACGAATCTTTTGAAGTGAATGATGTGTCACCAGGATATTGGAAGATGTCAGAATGTAAGTGATTAATCACTGACTATATAAATTGAAGAAAAAGCATAGTTCAAATGGCAGAGGAAACCGGTACATACAGTTGATCAAGGTAAGCTATTGACTAAGGACAAGCACCTACCATTTTTCTGAAATGAATCCCAACTGTGATTTGAAATCTGATCTATGGAAAGTAAGTGCTGATTTCTCACTCTTGACACTTGGGTTTGAGCTTGGGGTTTAACATCGCTTTCAACACTGACTAAGGACAAGCACCTACCAGTTTTCTGAAATGAATCCCAACTGTGATTTGAAATCTGATCTATGTAAAGTAAGTGCTGATTTCTCACTCTTGTCACTTGGGTTTGAGCTTGGGGTTTGACATCGCTTTCAACACTGTCAACAAGTCAGAAGAAACCAGTACCTATAGTTGGCCAAGGTGCTGTACCATAAATTCCTGACCATTGGTAATAAACTACCACCTTCTCACATAGGATTTGGGTTTGAACCACTGTCCTCAGACGTGGGAGGCAAATGTGTTACCACTGTGCCACCATGGCCCTTGCTACCGCTTTTACCCATAAGTTCATTTCACCAGACTTTATAATGATGACCTCACTTTGACCTGTAGGTCACACTTAACCCACTCATTTACCATCTGGCATTAGCTTTTTAGTTTGATATTCAAGCCTAGAAACTGTAGCTAGCATGGTCTGATAAGGTCCTGCTGACGTAATGTATAGGCCACAACCTTTGCTAGGCAATGTATTGGCCAAAACCTCTATTAGGCAAACATGGTAAAACAAATGAATCAAGTTTCATTTTATGCAGGTGGCAGCCAAGTTTATGTGCATTTATCCCAGAAGAATACACCTGCTGCCTTTGAACAGTTGAACAGGTGCCTAGATGTTAATAAAGATTGGATGTCAACTAGTAAACTGAAATTGAATCCTGACAAGAATGAGTTTATTATCTTTGGTTTCGAAGAGAAAGGAAGAGGGGCAAGTTAAAATATTTTCCAATTGATATCTTGGGTAGTTCTCTTTGCTCTATTGTGTGAGTCAATAATCTAGGCTTGGGTTCTGTGGAATCTATAGTTGGATTCAATTTTTCCTTGTCCACACATGTTCAAAATGGCTGCAAAAGTTGTTTTGTGCAACTGCATGATTTTAGACATGTCAGTCGGTTTCTTACTCATGATGCTTCTGTACTTGTGCTCTTGTTAGTAGTCAGTTGGATAATTGCAACTCACTTTTCAGGAGCCTCTCCAAATCTAAATAACACTGCATCCAAAATAGTGCAGCCAGAATTGTTTCAAACATCAGTAGATACACCAGTATCCTTCTTTTTGAACAACACACATCTTTTAAAACACTTGCGTACAAGTTTCTTCACAATGATCTCCCCAATTATTTTGCTCCATAGTTTTCTTCCTGCTGCAGTTCTTATAGTTCTTTGTCATTCCAAAGTTCTACCCTTATATTCGTAAATGTGTCAAACTGTTTGGTTATAGTTTTGCTTTTGATGTTCCTACTGTTTGGAATGTTCTTCAACATGAGATTTGTGCATCTTCCCCGTAGCCTTTTTCAAAAAGCAGCTTAAGACCTACCTGTACACCAAAGCATGAACATTTTAGTCTTGATCATCCATTGGCATTATCTGTAGTGCATGTTGTGCCTTAGAGTCCACTTTGTATATGGGAGATTAAGCACTAGAAAAGTCCATTTAGAATTACAAATAGGCAATACTTTGAACTAAATTTTCAATTTATTTACCCCTTTCGACCTATTGGTGTTTTCTTAGTGCCAACACCCATTGTTGTCACTTTTGTCACCTCCCACCTCTAGTACATGGTTTTCATTCCTTCTACATTTACTTATTTGTTTATTTGGGGTTGAACATCACTTCCAACACTGCACAGGTCATATCTCAATGGTTAGTTTTGTGGGAAGAGGAAACCAGTACATTTGGCGAAGGATCTGTACTATAAAATGTAGACCATTGGTAAGCAACTGGCAACTAACACCCTCTATGGCATGATTTACACCCTCCATGACATGACTTTACAATACTGATATCTAAAGTTAAGTCTCCCATGAGTTTGGATAATCGAGACTGCAATCCTAATTCTTTATTAGGGTCAAGCGGAAAAAACAGTCAATCAATTTTAATATCCAAGGAACAGACATTGATGTATAGGTAGAATTTAAGCAGCTTTGTAAAGGAGGCAATAAATGGGAATTGCACGACTCTCATTGGGAAGAGTGTTTCAAACAGTGGCATAATGAAAAGTAAAGCTATAACCAAGAGTTTTTAGTGGAGGGTTGGAATGTTGGTACAACTAAAGTTCCAACACTCTGAATGAACCCGGTGCTATAAGAACTAACTTAAGAAGACTGACGGGAGTACTGGCCACACGGAAATGCGTACCATGAAATAGAAACTGCCTGAACAATGTGAAGTTCCTGAGTTGTACTAAACAACTTAGGTGAAAATTTTAAACATATTTACACAAGGAAAAATTAAAGTAGAATCACAAAGCCATGTTCATGAATGACTCAATTAGGAAGACATTGCTCCATATGTGAGAATTGTCTAAGAAGTTATCATGAAAATTCCGAGATTGGGATAATATATATATTTTATTGATATAGAAATATCAAGATTTAGGTACAATTATAAGGATTTTATGACTAGTGATAATTATATTCTAAAAGTTAAGGCCACCTTAAGTGAATTATAAGAAAAACTAAAATTAAATTAAAATAAATTAAGGTCTGAGGTGGCCTTAGCTTGAGGAAAATAGCTAATCAGAATGTATGTGAACCTTTATCGTTAGGGTATAAATGTCAAGAGATTGTTAACATACTAAGTCAAAAGGTTAAAATTTTACTAAAAATATTTAAGGGGAAAGATCCCCACACAAGTCCATTGGTCAGTCCATTGAGGATAATTTACAGTAAAGAAAGAACATGAGAACATTAATGACTACATTGTAGTTAACTGTATCAAAATAAAGGCAAACCACATTATTTAACTTTGTAAGGTAACCTTACTCTATTGAGATCACAGTAATTTGATAAAATACTAATAATTACAATACCAATCGTCCAGGGCATCCACAGGATGCTTGAATGTACAAATAACTAATGAAACTGTAAACCATGTTTCTAATATTAGATAACAAGTATTATGTAGAAGTACCGTGATACATGAAGGCATACAATAGTGCATTGTACATAATTTATCAGCACTTTAATATGGCATCTACAGGAACGTCAAGTTAAAGTTATAAAAGAAAATTCAAATCAAGTTAAAGTTATAAAAGAAAATTAAGTCCTGGGGTAATTGACATAATTGCTTCTAAGCAACCACAATAAGATGCATGAACTTTGCAAGATGCTATACAAGCATATTTAAGTTGATTATAAGATATTTCTTTACAGGTTTGTATCTTCATGCCAGAAAATATCAAAAAGTACATTATGAATTATTCAGCAGACCTTGGTAGACGACATGTGGCAAGTTACACTAAAAATATTAAAAGAAGTACATATACAACAGACACACAGGAGACAACTTACAAATGAGAATTATTCATATTCATTACACTTAAATTAAGTTAATCATATAAAATAATGAGCATAAATAAATGTATCACAGCATTAAAATTGTAAACAACAGCCCATATTTTTACATCACAGACATTATCAATTAGTACACCAACCTCTTTACGGCATTACTGCCCATATGTACAACTAACATACAATACAAAACATGACTATTATGATCAAGTATTACATAGCGAGCAATAACCACAATAGTGTATACATAGTCAGTGGATAATAAAGTTTTGTAATCGCACACAATCACAGTATACGTATCTAAACTTAAAAGACAGAATCAAGCATCAATGAACTGCACAGATACTTCACATTTAATCATGAGCAATATATATACATACTAAACAAAGCCACACGACTTTAGTTATACAAATACTAAGATGAAAGAACTAAGAGTAATTAAAAGAGACTAATAATATAAGTTACAGTTAACAGTACACATCCGAGTAATGCCAGTGAAGCCTTGCCACACTAATGTAACCAATATACAATACTCTATCCTATAACATTTCATGTGTCATAATGACTACTTTTAAGATTACATGTGAGGCTAAACCCAACTATCAATCACTACGGACATGACATAAAACTGCAGAAAATAAAGTCAAGACTTGTACTTCCTAAGGCAGCCAACACACATTAAAAATACCAGATTTTAATTAACAATAACACTGAAGAGACACCGAGAAATACCTGTTATGAATAACCCCCCAAATTGAAAATGTATTATTGCTAGTCCCATCCAAACAAGAAAGAATGCTGTGAGGGTGTGAGGCGTCCTCCAGGACCTTGGTCGCGACTTCAAGACTGCTGAACCAAGGAGACGAGGAGCAGCAAGCCTAGGGTAAGAACTAGGCAGGGTTGTAGCAAGCCCGGGCAGAGGATGGAAGAAAGCACTTGACGCAGAGAATGATGCTGTTGGAGAGGAATATATGTCAAACGTGTGGGCACACCCATGGGTTCAAACCTCCTTGGGTAGACTCTTCTTGAGGCACTGACCAGTTGTCCCTCGGGGATTGTAGAGGTTGCACCACAGGGAACAGCTTGACTGACTATCTTTTGCTGTGAACCAAGCCTGAGGTCACTCAACTGAGGTCAGGAGCACAGAGGCCAGCAGCTGAACCCTATCCCACCTGGGGACGTGCAGTGACCTGAAAATAGAACACAATTAGTATTAGAAGATGGTGTAGGGTGGGTTTGGGGATAAAAATTTGTACAGAATTTCAGAAGTAAGGTATTTAAACTTTCTATGCAAGTATCTAAGATATACAAATATCCAGATTTATGTACAATTATAAGGATATAATGACTAGTGATAATTATATTCTAAAAGTTAAGACCACCTTAAGTGAAATATAAGAGAAACTAATAGTTAATAGAGTTAGGGTCAACAAGGTGGCCTGAAAACTTTAATAATAGAATAAGATAGATTAATTTTGATGGAGTATAAATTAAGGTTTGAGGTGGCCTTAACTTGAGGAAAATAGATAATCAGAATGTATGTGAACCTTTATCATTAGGGTATAAATGTCAAGAGATTATTAACATACTAAGTGAAAAGATTAAAATTTTACTAAAAATATTTAAGGAGAAAGATCCCCAAACCCCAACTAGGAAGTAGAAGGGAGATGGAGTTGGCATTATAAAGTAAGGGTCAAGCGATCAGTGACATCATGGTCAGTAGTGATGTATTTCCAGATGCATTCCAACATCCAGGTGCTATAACTCTGGATGTGCTGCAACTCAACATTAGAATTGAAGGCGTATGTGGCATCTGAATGTCGAAAGGCATGAAAAGTGATGTTAGAATCTTGTAAATTAAGCTTTTTAAGAATGGTGGCAAAATGACGCCTGACCTGACTGTCTGTGAGGGGTTGCCACTGGGATTTAAATTTGTATTGAAACAAGGGGCATTGCTATCCCCAGGGGTCAGTGGCAAGAGATTCCTTATAGCCTTGACTGGACAAATGGGATTTGTACCTAAAGAGGGAATTTTAAAATTTTTACTGCATTACAAGCCTGTAAGGTCTTAGACCATTTAATTATTAGAAGAAGTCCTGGGGGGGGGGGGGGGGGGGCAAAAATAAGATCTCCTCTGGCTAATTGGTGGGCAGGGGAAAAAGTACGCCAAATGTGGGGGGCTAAGTTTGAAAGCCTTAAAATGAGAAGAAAGTTAACATATAGACGGCTTTAAAAATCTGTCCCATGTAGGTAAAGTCACAGGCTCTGACTATCAAGTGCAAGGTGTCAATATCTATGATTTTCTTTAATGAAGCCTTAAAAGGCCTATGTAATGTGACTGTTTTCTGAAAGAAGTGGATTCTCTGGTCTTGGAAATAAGCAGTGGAGAGACCAAAGATTGACATTTTTGCTTTGATTGCAGACAAATGGTTGGCCATTGCACTAGAAGAAATGTGGTTGGAATACAAGAATTGGAGATAGGGAATTATTGTGAGGGAGTTTAATTTATGGATGTTAGTATTCATAAATATGAGAAATGCAAGAAAAAGGATGAAACATACTATTGTATTGACTTTCTGTAGAGGGTCTAAATGTCATGTGTGTCTTCTGGAGGCCTTGTTGCAATAGAGATGACATGGATGGGTGAAAGCCAAGGAATACATACAACACATACTATCATATAGCCCAATCTATAAAAATGTGATCTGTAGATATTGGGACCCACAAATATGATGTGGGAGTAATTTTGCAAGGGTTTGTTGAGCACATGGGGTACTCTGTGATCTAGACAGCAAATCTGCCAACACATTAATTTTGCCTGGAATGTGGGTAAACTTTAGTAAAATGTTACTTAAAGCTGCTTGAAAGTGAATATTTCTGGCAATGGCAGCCAAAGTTAGATCCCTGGTATTGCCTGATGTGAGGACTTGCACTACAGCCAGAATTGTCACATGCTATTTCAACCTTCTTATTAGACCATTGGGTTTGCCAAACTCTTAAAGCTGCCAAAATATTGACCATCTCAAGGTGTACTGTCTGAAAGTTCATGTAACCCAAGGGAATAGCAAGAGCATATATCTGAGAGCCCCATCTGGCCCAAAAGCCCTGTAAACTGGCATCTAATTCAATTTCAATGTTTATTGGTCATTGATCGAAAAACTTAACACCATTAAACTTTGGCAGAAACTGGAGAAACCAGTCAATGTCCCTTAATGCATCGTTTGTGAGTTCTACTTTGACGCCTATCTTCCATTGAGCGCAAAACATCAAGAAGTCTATTCAGAAAGAACATAGATGTATGAACCCGTTTACTTATATACAATAGGCTTCCCTGGAGAGACTGTTCACGCTTTGTACAATGTGTTTTTTGATGTGACGCATCACAGATGCCCCAAATTTGGTTTAATTTTTCAACAGGTATAGAGAGAGTGAATTTCTCAGTGTCCACTAGTATGCCAAGGCAATTGAGTCTTGTGGACGGTTTCTCTAACTTCTTGAGAGAAATGTCAAAGCCAAGGACGTTCAGGAGTTGACTCAGGGCATCAAATGATGTGTGAATTTTGCTAGGAATGTCAATTTCAAGGATATCATCTAGGAAATTTATGACATCAAAATGACGTCAACACATTATATGACATACAGCGTCGCTTATGCGCTGAAAAATTGAACTTCCATTTCAAATACCCAAACAGCAGGCAAGTGTTGAGATAATGACGGTTCTGACGCAACTCTAAAAGGTCATAATCTATAGGGTCAAGTTTGACATGCCTAAATGCACGACGAAGGTCGACCTTGTACATCACACAGCCTCTACCTAATGCTTTAATCTTATCAGTGACTGTGTCAATTGTAGGGAGTTTTAACACAAAAGCGGTGCCTAAGTATGTATCCTTGGTTACCCCTGAATTGACTGACGTACCATGAGGAAAGCTAAGATCAATAATGACCCTACGATGAGCTGAATTTGGCTTTTCCCTAGTCATCATTGCAGAAATATCTAATCTAATCTAATCTAATCTACTGCTTTGCAAGCGCAATATCTTCCCCACAGAGGGGAACTCAGTGCGCTAATTAATCAAAATCATTTTCCTAAGGAGAGTCAAGAGGCGTTCAAGGTCAATGATCCAGGATTATGGGTGTGGCCGGGAGGGAAGAAAACTAAGTTGGGAAACTAGAGCTGAAGAGGTGGGTTTTGAGGTGCTTCCTAAAAGATGGAACAGAGGGGCTGTTTCTAACATGAAAGGGGAAAGAGTTCCAAAGGACAGGGGCATAGTGACAGAATGAATTAGAGAAGTGTTTGATTGATTTATGAACTCTACGATCAAAATTGGGGGTTTGAAGGAACTTGAGTTTGGGGGAACTTCGCCTTGTATTTCTAGAAGAGGTGTACGGGTGGATTAATTCTCTTAGATAAACTGGTTGACCTTGGTTGAGAATTTTGAGAGGGAAGGGCCAGTTTAAGCTTGGCATCCTTAGGTGGGAACCTAGCCTGTCTAATGCAAACATAGGTGGTGTTGATGGTATTTGATGGTTGATCAACGCCATTGACGCCTTGCAAAACTTGAAATCTATTTTGAGTTTGTGTATCAAATCTTTCTTCACTTACCTTTTTGGTTTTTTATAACTCTTTGACAACCCTTTGTTTTAATAACAGGGGGATGGACGACTGAAGGTAAGACAGGGTGGGGCAACACTTTGTTATAAACCTTGTGAACCCGAGGTTTAATAACTGGTTTAACACTAGTACTTTGGGAAGAAGTGCAGTGTGTAGTACTGTTAACCCTGTCAGTTTTTATTGCAAGTTTCAAGACTTTTGCACATGATAGTTCTCCATACTTATAATAGTCAAGTCTCAAGTTAGAGCTTACAACATGTGGTAAGTTAGAGTTGTGCAAAATCCTGCATTTGAAAGGGGGACCAGTCCCTGTACTTTTAACAGAAGTACAGATTTGACCATTATGAAATTGAGAGGAGAATTTACTTTCAGGCACTGCAAAACTGCAGTACCCTACTCGTTTTTTTATTTATTTTCTTTCTTATTACGGCAATTCTTAAGTGCATGAGGAAAGTGTTTACCTAAGGTGACACAATGTGCACAAATGTGGGTATAGAGCAGGCCACTGGTGGTGTGGTCACCTTTTTGAGTGCAATTTGAAAGTATCTGCAAACCATACCTTGACTGTCCACCTTGCCACAAGCAGTCTGTGACGTCGAAGGATTGGTCATAATTTTTTTAGCATGAGCCCTTCTTAATCTGTCTAATTTTTCTGACATTAACCAGTTGAACTTACCATCTTCCATATAACACAAAATCAGCGCATGAGCACCTTTGATGGATGGCCAGCCAAAGTCCTGGGCATCCTCTATTAAGCCTGTTACATAGTCAAGCATGGCATTTTTAATTTTTACATCAGATTCTTCTGGAATTATAGTACAGAATCCTGACATCCACTGAAAAGTGGACAAACTATCATAGGTTATCCTAGCCTTAGAAGTGCCAGCTAACACATGGTTTTGTGGCCAAGGAACCTGATTTTTTACCATAACTTGATCTTTACCACCACGATGATACTTGTACATACCTTGGTCATTAATGCGGGACAACTCCTGGAGTCTGTGATCTACTGTATTCATTCTCCACGTCACTGTCCTGCTCCGACTCTTCCTAACAGGAGGCACCCAATCCGGCAAATTTGATGCCGTCAGACCCAGACTTAGTTGTATTCTGGAGCTGCTCCTCAGTCCTCTCAATTCGCTGTTCAATCTCTGTGAACCTGGAACTCATAGCAGAGAGAGCATTCAATATCTGAGTATTAGTATAATCAGGACTACTAAGTCCAACGTCACCTATAGCGTCATTATTTTCTACACTTTGCATTTAGGGGCCACGGTGGCAGAGTGGTAACACTCTCGCCTCCCACCTCTGCGGCCGGGGATCGATCCCCGTCATGGTCGTAAGTGGGAAAGCTGGTAGTTGCTTGCCGTTGGTCGGCAGTTTACAGTACACAACCCTAGCGAACTCTATGTACTGGTTTCCTCTGCCCTTCCAACTACCCGTCGTGATATGACCTGTACAGTGTTGAAAGCAACGTTAAACCCCAAATAAATAAATAAATAAAATAAATACACTTTGCATTTGACATTTTGCCCCCACTGGTCGCTTATGTTGATCCCCACACGCAGAGCATTTAAATACTTTAGGCATGATAAAACTAACATACTAACAACACAATCAAAAGCTTTGTGGAAATCAACACACAATCATTTACATATACACGAGAGTGCAAATGGAGGCAACTTACATTAAAAGTATTGTCAAACGCCTTGACAAAATCAATCAATTAACCCACAGAAGTTACACAACACTATTCATGATAAAACTAGCATGTGTGGTTGCAAAACAAGTGGGTAAAACAAAGCATAAAATACCAAAACAACCTACATATTACTAACCCGCTAAAACAATTTACATTACTTAGACGCCAAAATAAAACATAAAACCAGTTACCAATGCATAAAAACTTCTGCACTTTATAAAATGGCGTCCTCACTGCTTGACTTTCCTTTCAGAAGTGAGGTATTTAAACTTTCTAGCGGGAAAAATTGATCTAAGGTCATGGGTCAACCAATAGCTAGGAGACACAAGTTAACAAGAAAAACTGTGTTTACAAAACAACTTGGGCAATGAGAAGTGTACAACTTTTTGGATGTACACCCACAGACTGCTACCCAAGATGTCAATTTGGAAACATATTTTCAATATATATCAACACATGTTTAAGGACCAGCAAGTATAACATTCAATCTAATTTATTGCCATTAAACTACAAAGAGTTTTAGCAAATGATCAAATGCCAAAATTGCAAACCATTTATCCAATAAGAACCTCAAGGAAGTAAAACTTGTCCAAAAGTTGGGTTACTTTGAGGTAGTTCCTTAGAGTTTACTGGTTAACATTCTGTCTATTTTATTGCCATTAGACTCCAAAGAGTGGTAGCAAATGATCAAATGCCAAAATTCCAAACAATTTATCCAATAAGAACCTCAAGCAAGTGAAACTTGTCCAACAATTGGGTTACTTTGAGGTAGTTCCTTGGAACGTTCATCCCCGTGAATTTGTAACTTCTGTCTAAAATGACATATTGACATTGACAAGTGCCTTAAAGCACATTGTTTAACCTTTGTTTATGTTATCATCTCTGTAATTCTGTGGGGTTCAGTGGTTTGACTTTGTTTCTTACTTATTTCACTTGTAACTATTTATATAACTATTTGCTAATACAACAAAACTACATCTACCAGCAGCCTTCTACTTTTCAATTGGTCTATATTGTTTTCCATAACTTTATTTTATAGCGCCTAATCTCAGCATTTAAGCAGACTCTGGGGCATCATATTGATATCATATTATTGCTATTTCTGTAAAATAATGATAAATAATGTCTGCAGAATGATAAATTTGGACTTTTTTTATCCATAAGCTTTTTTTAGCTTCCTGTGAGAGTTATTATGATCGGGCATGTTCATAGCTGTCAGTTGTATAGGAAACAAACACAACAACAATAGCCACAATGGACCTACAAGTATTACCATTATTCTTATTTTGCAAGTCAAAATAAAACCTAAGCAATTTTACAACTGGTCCTCTGAAATTGGGAGACAACACTGCTGAACCACCCAATGTGTCTGGAGTTAAACGATCAGTTACGGGGAGTTAATGTAAATGCCCCAGTAAAAACCAACAGATAAGAAAAAAATTAGTTTTAACCAGCATAGTTATAAAAAATACTGATAAAATTTGAATGAACCTTATCCTGCCCAATCAACGAGGCAATAGAAGACAGTGTCCTGTGTTAGATTCGATAACAAATTAAACAGTTGAGTGAAAGACATCTGTGGGATAAAAAATAATTTTATTTTATATTAATATCTCTATAACTACTAGTTTATTTACATACACTTTATTATACACTTATGGAATCACCCTAGAAATAGTTACTTTCCACACCTAAGGTGATCTTAATCTAATATGCACTTTTGTTTAATATATCAGACCATACATGAATTAAAGATCAGACTAACAACATTACATTACCATAAGGCCACCTTAAGCCCATTGTGAACAAAAGCATTTTCAACTTACAGACAGATTAAGATACTTTACTCTAAGCAAACCTTAAGTTAAGAGTAGATTTACATAGAGGAAGTTTAACTGAGGATAGTTACATACAGGATTAAGGTGGACTTAAATTAAGTTGTGGTTCAGTTACTAGCCATTTGGTTGTTTGTATAAATTAAACAACTGTTAGTTTTAGTTAAGTACTGAAGCTTTAACAGATAATTATGTATATATTTGAGTTAAACTTAGTACAATAACAGTATAGAATAGATGTATGGTGTAGATGCGTATGTAGTATAGAATAGTATACACCCAAACCCCCAATGTAGACTAGGGGAGTAGTAAGGACTTGAAAGCAAGAGCCACCTTATCAGAAGCCTGGTGGTTCTGTGTAATATAGGACCATACACAGTCGGAGGTCCAGGTCCCTTGGCTCTGGATATCCTGGATTGGTACACTAGTATTAAAGGCCAGGGTGGTACCAGAGCGCCTAAATGTATGGAAGGTAATCTTGGAATTTTGCAATTGCAATTTTATTAAGACCTGCTTTAAATTTTTGTGGAGCCTAGTATCTGTAAGAGGCACCCATAGCTGGTGACATTTGATCTGAAACAAAGGTTTGTTTTTGCCTTTAGGTGTAATACTCAGTAATTTTTTTAGGGCTGCCACAGGACAAATGGAAAGGGAGGGGAGGGTGGAAATTTTAATAATTTTGATTGTGTTCCTGGATTAAAGAGTCTTTGTCCATTTGACCAGGATATGAGTCCCTGGGTCTGCAGAAATTATATCCTCCCTACACAGTTGCTCTAAGGGGTTAAAAGAAGACAAGGAATGGGAGACCAAATTGGAAATTCTAAGAAAAGAACAGAAAGCTAGGAGATATGCAGTCTTAAAGACCTGTCCCAAATACATAAAATCACACTGGAGGGCACTAGAATTTAACAGTGGACGGTCAATAATATATTTTAGTGTTACTTTAAATGGAGGTTTCAGAGTGAGGGCCTTATAGAAATACTTAATCCAAGGTGAATCAAATAATGTGGAATCTAACCAAAAAAATGATGAACTTAGCTTTGAGAGCAGAAATGTAATTGCCAACCCCAGAGTTTGTAGAACCATTGAAGACCAGGAATTCAAGGAAGGCCAGCATGGTATCAATGGTAACTTGAAGTTCTTACTTGAGCAAAAACACAGAAAGCCAAGAAGGCCCTAAGCATACTGTTGTAGGCCTTGGAGGTAGAGTCCCTGAAAGCCTGCTGTATTCTATGATTGGCCCTTGATGATTGGTCAGCAATAGCCGAATTAGAACCTGAAATCATATAGACCAGTCAATATAGAGGTCAACCTCATTCGGATACACCCAGTAATGGTCTGGGCATAAAGAATATAACCTGTTGTGATACTGAGGGCCAAGTGCCCATCTAGATAATACATCAGCAATGCTATTACTCTTGTCTAAAATATGTATAGTTCTGAGGTCAATGTCATATGTAGCAGTGGCCATGGCAATATTTCTACCTAATGCGGCTAGTGTGAGGTCTTTTGTTTTGCAAGATTAAATAACAGATACAACCACCTGGTTATCACAGTGGACCAAAATAGCCTTACCAGCCCAACAGTGGCCACAGGTGCCGAGGGCCACCTAGATATTGAGCATCTCCAAGTGGACAATGCCAAAGTCCCTGTAACCACAATGAAGTACTACTGCATAAACCTGATTGTTGAAAATGGCCCCAAGACCTTGCAAAGAGGCATCCAGCTCAATTTGACCTTGTATCTTGTTATGCTTAAAGAAGCTGGTGTCATTAAATCTGGGTAGGAACTTACAAAACCAAGCCAGGTCCTGGTGAAAGCCAGCAGTCAGTTGTATATTGTTAAGCTTGTCAACAGCCCTAAGTATATCAAGCATACGGTTTAAGAAGGGTCTAGAAGCCCTAACACACTTGGATATGTACCATAGCTTCCCAAAAAGGGATTGCAAGCTTATTTTGGAACATTTAGTGGTAAGGGTCCAACTTTTGCAGGTATACCTAATTTGGTATAATTTTTCTTGACGTACTGATATTTCAAAAGTCTCTGTGTTTATTTTAATTCCAAGACACACAGCTTTGGTAGTAGGAGTAACCAGCTTCTTTTGACTCATATTAAGGCCAAGCTCAAATAGCAAGCTATGTAAGGTGTCAATGATGTCATCAATGTATGTGACGTAGAAGCCCTTCCTGGCAATGATGAAGTGTATAGCGTCGCCTAGGCGCTAAAAAATGACCGAACCATGCCTAAACCCAAATGGGAGGCAGGTGACTATGAAGTAATTATCAAGCCTAAGACCTAATAGATGGTAATCTGCAGGGTCAATTTTGACATGTCTAAAAGCCCTGAATATGTCAGTCTTGAAAATTTTTTAACCTTTGCCTAATTTTACTATGTGATTGGTCAGATGGTCTGATGGTCAGTTTTTTTACCACACGTACCCCTTTGGTAAAATTTACAAGGGGTAGGCTTGTCCTTGCTCTGGTTTTTAACATTTACAGACTAAGATTGACTGGATCTCTGAGCATGAACTCTATCAATTTTTTCTGTGTCAGACCAGTTATTTTTTCTTCTTCAATTTTTACTAACAAGACTGCATGGCAGCCCTTGGCTGCCTGCCACCCAAAGTCTTGACTATCCTCCATTAAATCTGCAAGATAGTCAAGCATGAGATTTTTGATACCTAAGTCAGTTTCTTCTCTAATGATCCAACTAAAACCCGAGACCCATTGTGACATAGTCAGGCTGTCATATGTACTACAACTTTTACTGCTACCACTCAAAATAAAATTTTGTGGTCACTAGACCTCTTTTTTACACCATACTACATCATTACCACCAAGTTGTGACTTGTACTTGCCTTGTGACTTTAACTGCTTCAGTTCCTCCAGGTGCCTGTCCACTTCTCCCTGGACTCTAACATAGCTTTTGATGGTGTGGAGTGATGGCAGGACCATGTCTTTGTTGACTGCAGCAGAACTTTCTGTGGACTCACCTCGGCTAGTACTGGCAGTAGGTGTTTCTTGATTTACTTTACTTTCAACTTTTGATAATCTACCACTCAAACTTTTGAGTTCTGATAAAATTTGCATGTTAATGTCCTGATTCACAGTTCCATTTTCCACCACGTCCTCTTCATCACTGTCCTGAATGGGTTTCATACATTTGGAATTAATAGGCCTTTTATGTTCATAGCAACATTTCTTGCAAAAGAATATTTTCTTAGGCATGTTGACACTAATTGAATAACACAACAATGTATGAAACGTGTTTGTGTAATGGATAAGAGGGTTGTACTTGAAGTTGATGACAAATAGTATGAGTTAGTATAAAAGTTTATATCGCTCTAGAAATCCCATAGCTACACATGCATGTGTTAAATAAAGTATGACGGTGTCACATCACAGTAAAACAGCATCAGACAGCATCTCATCGACTTCCAATGGTAGCCTCACTGCCTGTAAACACATTGAAACTTAAAAGTTCCAGTGTGCATTCGTCTGAATCTCCCAAGTTTCCAATACAAATTAAAAATTGAACAAAATCGAATGAAATGAAAATTTTAAAAGTTTTTAGGCGTTGCTGGTTTAGTTTTCAGATTGCAACTGAGGAAAATGGTGGTTTTGGTGGTAACAGTGACCCAAAGTTCAAAGGTCAACCGATCAGAAATGGGGCCACCCACAGCAAGAACAATCTTACCAGCAACACTGAAAGGTCAGTCACCTATTGTGACTGACCCCCAAAGATGAAGTTACAAGAAAACCCCTGTTTGGTTGAAGAACCAGCGTGAGGTCAAAGTAACCTCCAGGTAAAAAATAATTCCCAAAATCATTTAAAAAATCAAAGTCATTTACCTTTTAGTAAAGAAAGAATTCACTACTCACTACTACAAAAACAACACTACTCTAGAGAAGTATTCTGAGAATGCCTAAAAATAATCTGGGCCAAAATAATTCCATTCTAAAGGAAAAGTTAAGGAGATGAATTGCATCAGGATAAATTATATCATAACACCATCATGATCAGTAATTTCTACTCCAAAGAATAGCCTCCAATTCAATATGACAAAACAGAATGGTCATGAGTACACTGATATTTAAACTTGTTAAATATTTTTGGCAAGTCACTGTGACTCTCGGGATTGAGTATCTGACCTTCATACATAAAAAGATAAGACGTATGATCAGACAACCCATTATTACAGGTAAACAAGATTATAGATCCAAAATGAACAGATGGAAAACATCAAGATGAATCTTTTGAGGTGAATGATGTGTCGCCAGGATATTGGAAGATGTCAGAAGGAAAGTGATTAATCGCTGATTATATAAATTGAAGAAAAAGGGCAGAGGAAACCGGTACATACAGTTGATCAAGGTAAGCTATTGACAAAGAACAAGCACCTACCAGTTTTCTGAAATGAGGCCCAACTGTAATTCGAAATCTGATCTATGGAAAGTAAGTGTGTTCCCATTGCACCACCATGGCCCCTAATAAAAAAGAACAGTTAACCGATTGATAAGAGTATCAAAATAATCAGTGCAAGCATAAAGTAAAAAGTTAAAAATTTATATCCCTTTTAATAGCATCAGAACAGCCCTTCAACAAATCCCACATGTTGGCAGTGGGATAGTAGCCATAGCCATATAGTCACAAAGGTAGAGGCCAAAAAATTCATTGCCAACGTGGTTTGCTCAGTGGAATGCTGAACTGCGGTTGATAGCACTGTATTGATAGAAATTTAACCCTTTTAATTAGACATAAAGCCCCCTTCTCATATCAAAGGTAGTTCAAGGCTGAGATTTAAGGTCAAATCACCAATGTTTTCCTTGTATGAGCTTTGAAACAGATGACCATACTTTGGCGTACCTCGAAGGGAGATGTCAGAAGTGCTGTTCAAAAACTAGGTGGAAGTTTTGAGCAAAATTTCTGTTTCAAGGACAAAGTCAAGGAGCATAACAGAAAGTATGAGTCATACAAAATATCAAGAAAAATGTTAAGAAGGTTATGCCTTAGTCACACTACAGGCGGTACATCCCGCAGTTAAAGGCTTTAATAATAATAATAATAATAGTAGGATTTATATAGCGCAAGATTGATACAAATCCTCTAATGCGCTTGATTGGTGGTTGAACTGCCTCTAAGGACACCTCATAATTTCCAGGATTTGGCTCTGCACTACTAATCTTTGGTTTTAGGTACTGGTTAAAATTCCTTTAACTACTTCCTGCCTCCACTTTCCTTATGTCTCTGTATTACACTCAAAGGCGACCAAGTTGCAACCTTACATACACCGTGGACTACACCTTCACTTACCACAGCAAGAATATTCATCTGCACATGCTCACATTCCTCTGCACATGCTAACAGTGAGGTGGTGAGAGACTTTTTATTATGTAGGATACACAAGGTATTGGATGGTTCACCACTATGTCATAAGTTTTTATACAAACCTCAGATGGTAGTTGAAGGACATGGATGTTTTGTCTAACACCTAACCATGCAATAAAGTTCATCACACTGTGCACTCAATTGTGGAAAAGACATCAAACAAAATTTGAATTGGGGTGTAGGTTTATGGACGGACCTTCTCTGTAGAGTAGGCTTATTGCAGTTTGTCTACATTTACAAAGGTGGCAATTTTATAAGGGTACAACCTCTTCTAAGTTGTTCTCATTATACTGTTTATCATCTTAACCTGGAACACCCCTCAAATTAACACAAACATGAACAGAAAAAAATTTAATAAAATTGTTTGTCGTCATTAAAACTCATGCATTTCTAAAAATCAATACCACATAAGGTATTTGAGGGATTTAGATTTACAAACTATCCATAGCTCGGGCAATGATTTTAAGGACAAAATATATTTAATCTCTCCTTAAGGGGCCTGTATCACTCCTGTGATATATCGTAAACCTTGCTCCTTATCATAAAAGTGAGGGAATTGAGAAAATTTTCTATGATTGGGTGCAGATGTCAGTATTAAAGGTTTGTGATGGGTTTGCAACCAAGTCACTGGTGTAATTTCAGGGTTTAAGATTGCTACAACTTCTGCCCAATAATCTTTGTGACAGGATCCCAATCTAACAAAAAATGTATTCAATGGCTATACAATCTCAACGATAGGAATAAGACAGAACCGATTGGGTATACAATGCAAAAGATTGGAAAAATCACTTAATTTTGCCAATTCCCCCTGGTGATTTACCAGATTTGTCACATCCACGCTGGATCCCTACATATAGGGGTCACTGGACAGGTCAAATTCATTGACCATTTGGATTTTGAGCAACACAAGTTAAGTAATAACTTAAGTACTGCATATCATGGTTATATGTCTGCAACTATTCAGGGAGGTCTTGGATTTATATGAGACGATTTTGAGGTTCAGACAGTATTCTTCTACAGCGCAGAAGGAGGAGGTCCACAGTCAGACAGTGACTGAATATTTAATCTTATTGCAGAGGTCTACAAAGACGATTAGCTTGCTTTTACCAATTTTGTGCAGATGTCTCATGGGATATTCACTGAAATTGAGCACTGATTAACAGCAGATTTCCAGAGGCAGAAAACCCCTACGCAGGCGCTGCCCAGCCACATTAAAACATCTGGCCACATTGAGAGCTATGTCCCCTTCAATTCACCTTCAGGGTGGGGAGATTGACCATTAACTGCATCATCCCTGAGGAGTATGTCACCATAATCAGGTACTACCATTATGAGGTTGTTGCTTGTCCTACCCGTCTGGTTGGAGATAGAGTAGGGATTCAGGGAGAGGTGGAACCTACCCCATGCTGCTGGAGCCATAGATGAGAAACACATCCGTATCAGATGTCACAAAGGAGCAGGGAGCAATTATTTAAAGTACAAGAGCTTCACTCCTTTGTTCTGACAGCCAGATTTTTCTCTATAGTGACCTAAGGTGAAAGATAAAGGATAACATCATTGGCTTCCTTTAAGAGAATTACTTGTGGACCACAGACCCCAAGTAGAGTACTCATGAATGATGACGCTTATCTCCGCTGAACCTGAATGATGAATCCCCTCTCCTGCAGAAGCATCGACCTAAATGCATGGGTATTCAACTATGGATGAGCCAACGGAGAAGGGTTATTGAAAACTCTTTTGGGATTCTTGCCAGCAGATTTTGGGTTCTGTAATCCACCATGCAGCAACAACGTCGGATTTTTTACAATTTACTATGTTTACCTCCAGAGAAGTTCTAATGTTTCTTTTCATTAATATGTATTGTTATTTGTCATGGCTATTTCATTAAAGTATATGTGATACTGTATCAATAAATATATGGGTGGTTTACAAAAAAATTAATTGCATTAAATTAACTGTTAACTCTGCAGTAAACTTGAAATTTGTTTGGACTTTGGCTGAAAGAGCGGTGGGAGGTAACATTGAGATTCTAGGTGACAATACAAGGTAAAGGTTTGAACCCTAAATTGCATTTTCCTAGTAACTAGGGAAATGGACAAAAGTGTTAGATAATGTGTAAAAGTTTTTGTGTATTGTTGGATAGGCTGCTGCATCTGCTGTTGAACAGGCTGCTGCATTTGCTGCTGAATGGTCTGCTGCATTTGCTGTTAAACATAGGCTGCTAAATCTATTGTATCAGCAGGGGCATCTGCTGCTGGATGAGATGTACATGTTGCATGGGCTGGAGCTGTTATGTTTGCATGGGCCAATGCTGCTGCTGGACCTGCATCAGCTGCAGGGTCAGTATTAGTTGCGTAAGAGTTCTGTATGCAGCCACTCACAGTTTGTAGCTGTGAAGCCACTTCTGGGAATTATGGCAGATCATTCCAGTTTGTCTTCAAACTGTGTCTAATTTATTCCTCCTTTCCTGGGCCTCCATCTGAAACTCTGATTTACTCATGGTGGGGGTTGCACAAGGTTGGGTGCTTGCTGGGTTTGGGGATGGGGTTGGGGAGACAACAGATAGTTTTAGTGGTTTCTTGGTCGCTCCACATCTGCTGTCAATGGAAACTGATCCCACTGAACTAGGCTCTCCTACTAGGGTTTTTTCATTCTTCTGATGGACCAAAATTGGATCGCTTTGACACTGTGACTTCATGGGTAGGCTGGAAAACACTCTACGAGGAATGATGGCACATAATGTGGGCGTGAAGGAAGCCAAAGTTTTCCTTGAGCCAGATCTGCCAATCTGTGAGATCTAATCTTGATGAGGTGCTGCCTGAGCAGACTTTATATGTGCCATCTTGTCATACATTGTGCTGTGGCTATGGAACCATCTTTTACAGACAGCCTTGTCCATGTTGTTCTAATCACAAAATTGATTCGAAATGGCCTCCTTCTTGTTTGGATCTTTATAGTCCACGAGACTCTTGTTATACAGCAGTTCTTTGTCTTGGAGAAATTCAACCAGCTTCATCTCACCTTCTTCTTTAAAACTGTCATCTTGCTCTCCTCTGTAGCCTCCTTTGTACCCTCTTGTGTAGCCTCCATAGTAGTCACCTGTGTAACCTCCATAGTAGTCGTCTGTGTAGTATCCATAGCAGCCTGTGTTTCAGTCAAACGCCCACTCTCACTCTCTGGGCTTCTGCATCTTGTCTGCCTGTTGTAGCAAGCAGTTTCTTATGTTTCTTCTTTGGTGGTATTTTGAGAATAACATAACTTTTAATATCCTAATTTAATATAACAATCAACTCAAGAAAAACCTAACCACTAAGTGATATCCAAACTTAAGCACTAAATGTCACTAAGTGATATCCAAACTATAACAAGTCCAATGAAAATATGTCCAAAGACATCTCACAAGTATGTGTACTGCTCAATTGCTATAGAATCGCATTGCTAGAGAATCTTTTTTAATTTGTGCTTGTATCAGTGCATATAGCAATCAATAAAAATCCATATTTTTTAACTTCAAAGCCCAAATGAGGCTCTTGTGGTCAGGTCATATAACATTAGGACAACATGCAGTATATTATAACGTGCAACCATCTACTAATGGATGTGAAAGGCTGATAATCATTGATGAAGGTCCATTTCTACAGCATATTGCACATAAAAATTACATTATTACTATTATTACTAGCTGAATTTCATATAACTGGACGTTGTGTTATTCAAATGTAATGTTGTGACATCATATAGTATAGGCTGATAAAAATACGTCACCATGACGTTTTGTTTTGAAGTGGTTTTTGTATGGTTTTTTTTGCCGTAAACAAGTGACATTTTTGTCACAATGATCAGTTAACCCACTAACAATTTTTTATATCACTAGAAAGATATCATTACACTGCTTTTTTCGTTTTTGTTTGGTTTAAATCCGTGGAGTAATAAGTGTGATATTGCAAGTTAAAAATTTCAAGTAAGAAAACAATATTTGTAAACAAATACTTGGTGACGTCAGAACCCAGTCAATAATACTCATTATTGGACCACGGACCGGCTAGCAGTAAAATACTGTGTTTTTATAGACTCAATTCTGCACTGATAATCCCCTAGTAACGCACACTCAGCTAGTAATAATGCAGCATATAATAAAGAAGGAAGCTCTGTGGAATTTTTTTTCTTTCCACATAAGAAATAGACCCTCTGTTTCATCCTTCCGGAAACATCCTAAAACTCACCTTTTTAACTCAAGCTTCATCAATTCCTATTTTTCCCTCCGGTCACACTCATAACTCTGGATTATCAACCTACGTCAACTCTCAATACTTTTGTTAATCTAGCCCATTGACTTCCTCGTTGTAGGGCCGATATGAGGGGACCTACCGTTAATTTATCTTCTTATTACCTATATTATATTTTTGTCTGGGAAAAACACTATATTCCTAGTTAACAGCCTGCCTTACTTTTAGAAAAGTGGGTAAACAGGCATCATTCCACATTGCTTCCCTTTTCCAAAATAAGAAATGTTCTTACTACCTTTTTTATGTTATGCATAGAAAAACAGAAAAGCAATGGCTGATAACATAATTAACAGTTGAACTTTGCTGAGGGGACCAACTGTTAATTATACTCCCTACTAAACAAAGTCAAAATAAAATGGAAAGATAAGTTTACTTCGTGTTATCCTTTTTCAACTTCCAAAATGAAAATAGGTAATAGATAGAGCAGAGTGTTACTTATTACTGATCCAACTTTGAAAATAAATCATACTTCAGCTTCCAGTTACCTATTTCTCTTTTTTCTCTTTTATATCATAGGTTTTTTTTGTTTTTTTTTGGGGGGGGGGACTTAGGCATGTGTTCCTGAGAACACGTTCAAACGCCTGTGATGTCACACATATTGATGATGTCACAATGTAGTTGACCTTACAGCATACATAGTTATTTATGAAAACATTTAATTTCTAATAGATGTGAGCCATATGTGGAACATAAGTTGATGTAATACTTACTCACCTTAAAGTCACTAAAATCAATTTCCTGTTAGTTATATGTAACCTTAAACTAGTGTAACTTTAGAAACTATGTACTATCTATTTGTGAGCCTTTAACTAAGTAACCTTAAAGTCATTATAACGCCAGTATTTAGCGTTTAAGGCCACCTTGCCACCAATGTAGCTTTCTAAGTAACACCCATTTTCCAATTGTAGCTGAAGTTCACAAAGTAAAGCTTAAAACTCACTAGACCTGCGTATGCGTACGCGTATGCATTTGCGTATACGCAACAAAAGCTTTCAGTGTAAATTATAGTACATAAACTCACTATCTGCGTTGCGTATATTGCCTTGCGTTGCGTGAATTCTCAACGCATTGCGTTGCGTATCAAAGCTACAGGGGGGCTTTTTTACGCATACGCAATGCGTAGAAGTGACTTTCAGACCTGATATACTACAGTATATATATATATATGATATACTGATACAGCCACCCAAAGTTTTATGGTTTGAATAAGCTATGGAGAAACTATTTTACGATAGACAGAAATAGTATTTATGTCTTTATGTGCCTTGCTGGAGAGGGAAAAAAACATAAACCAATATACTGGTTGGGTGGCTGTGTATATGGTTCCTTCAGTGCTTTTGTTTAGGGGGCTGGAGGTGGTGTTAAATGCATAAGTGAATGATGTATTTTTCCCTCTGAATAAACAAAGTCTGTACTGGAAATCAATATCAAAACTTAAATTATGCATAATAAATCTACGCAGATTCAAAACAGGTGAGTTTTTACTGCACGCATACGCATACGCAAGGCTATGCATACATACGCATACACGTATGCATACGCAAGTCTAGTGAGTTTTAAGCTTAATTTCTCTTACTGGTCTTTAAGTGGTAACCTTAAAACTGGAATAATAGAATTATTGTTAGGACTTTAAGGTCACCATAAAAATGCATTCTCCTAAGGCCTTCAGATATTTGAGTGCCAATTATGATCTGAACCTATATAGCAGTTTTCAATTTATTCACTGTTTTGACAATACAAAATGCCAATCTTGCATTGTGACATCACTAGCAAACATGACGTCACAGACCTTTGAAGTGTCACAACAAGTACTATTTCTCACAACCCCCCCCCCCCCGAACTTCAATCCAATACAAAAACTTTCACACACACACAAAATAGGTAATGGGTAACAGGAAAAGAGAAGTAATGTTGTTATTATTCTATCACATTGATATAAATAACTCAAGATTAACGTATTCTGCAGGGCAGTCTAAAACACTGTAAATGGCTGTTTTTCTTTATACTGTATACTGAGAGATGATGTGATTATTAAATTAACAGTTGGTCCCCCCACCCCATGATTTAGCCCAACTGTTTGTTAATTTACTGATTGCCACATTAACTATAAGAAATCTGTATGTTTGTGGTAATAAAAGTTTGGTTAGAAAAACAGTAAATGATACTTTCCCAACTTTTATCGAATGAAGTCATAAGTATTGAATAGGTAGACCACACTTTTCAAAAAATTCTAAGAATATGGGTAATAGGAAAGCAAATTAACGGTAGGTCCCCTGATATTGCTCTGGCAAAACAGTAGTCTAAGATTAGATTGGTACAGGGAATAGAAGACTGGCTTTTGGTGGTGATCTCAACTGGCTATCTGTATCCTTGAATTTTTAACATTTTTACCTCTGACACAGAGCTATATATAATTGGCATCCTTTTTTTATGTGTTTTTTTTAAAAAGAACAGAAGAAGCAGATTATAAAATTTTGGTTGTGATCTGTATCATTTAAACTCAAAAGCAATATTGGATGTATGTGTCCTTAGTGGAGAACTGCACTCTCTGTCTGCTCTTTTTGGCTCCTTTTAAGAATGCAAAGCAGTTTTGAAAACTGCGAATTAGTTTTCTCTGGGGTCTGGTATCACCTACTTAAAAGGTCAAAAATTCAATTTGCAGTACTTCAGCTTACAAGTTCAATGGTACTTGCCGTCTGTTTATATTTACACATTTGGTGATTAAAAGGACACAAGCTGATTATACCATATAATAGTATACAAATGTGCGCTATTGCTGTATACGGTTTCAGCAGGAATAATACAGAGATACGAAGTGTTGCCCAAACATATATGATATGATATCTACTTTTTATCACAAGTCCACACAAATTGTTAAATTCTAGGTTTGACTTCTAGTCGACATTTTCATTAAAGGGAGATAGACATGGATGGTAAAATAACAAATAGGAAAGTCAAAACAATCACTGCTGTATCCAAGGAACAGCTTCCATACATCCATGACATTGCATCTAAAGCAGGGTGGGAGGATTCTTTTGATGTATTGGAGAGAATATTTTGTCAATTTGGCAAGTACATGAAAGTGGCATTGAATGATAAAGGACAAGTACTAGGTAAGTTTCATCTCACTTTATGTTCAGGTTTCTACATAAGTAGCAACGTTGGCTTCGCATTTATTTCAACCGTTTTGGTTGTGGAATTAGATGGTTAATTAGATTCCCAGTCACCCATTATATCTATGACATTCTCTTAAATTAACTTCTAGCAGGAACGTGCACTAACAAATGTAAAATTCATTGCAAAACATGAAATTTTCCAGAGGAGATCTCACCCCGTAAAAGAAAGACAAAACTATAAAGTGCTCAAACAATGAACATAGATTCTTTGGTGAAATTTTTCTAACTCCCCGCATATGCATGGCCATATTTTGGATGTTTAAAACATCTGGGAATCTTTTATTCCAGCAGTCTAACCACAAGTTACTGATAAGCCTATCTGATCATATCACAATTACTTTTTTCCGTAAAAGGAGCCTTGTAAATTTAGATATGTCAAAATACGTAAAATTGATAAAAACTCAGCCAGGAATCGCATAAGATACTATGCTGCTGCTATGCTTTGCAATTTCCTTCTTGAACAGGCTAAAAGCAGTAATTTTTCACAAATCATAGCCAAAAATGAAGGAAAATAGGAAACACTGTTGTTGAACAACAAATATGATCGGACATTTTCTTCAGTTGGAAAATTCAGGTCTGGTTTACAATCATCATCACAAATTCCAGTCACCAGATCCAGCCCTATTTAAATACATTGTCTTCCTTTACACCAGTACCTGGGAATGATGTACTAAAAATTCTAGTGTCCAAAACACGTGACCTAGTTCTTTTTCCATTGGTTAAGGAATGTGTTGATATACTCGAAACTATCACTATCATGATGAATCACTCAATCAAAGTAAGGTAGTTTCCCAATTCTTTAAAAACTACCCTTTTCACCAAGTCTAAACAAACACATTCTGAAAATTTTAGAGCTCTGTCCACAGCTCCACGTGATAGATCACTTCATTTTACATGATTTCCTAAAAGACTGCTTTTATGGTACTGTATTGATGTGGATAAACTAACCACAAGCAGAAAATTGAACTGGGACACAGTTCTGAAGCTTTTCATCTCCTTTTGAAGTCCCCCAAGGTTCTGTTCTAGTCCCCATTCTTTTCACCCTCTGTACTAATTCCCTTACTCAAGCCATTTCAAGTTAAGGTGGCACGCCATCTGTATGAGCTGACTGCATATTTTTTCTATGCAGGAGTGGATGAATGGTGTCAAATTGAACCTTAACCCTGCCAAGACTGAATTTATCATCATTGGCGATAATACCACAGAGCAACTTGTACCAAATTTTCCTGTTACATTCTTTTAAAGTTCTGTTAAACCAGCAGAGAATGCAAAAAAAATCTAGGTGTCACTTTCAACTCAGAAAACACTTTTGACATTGGTATAGCTAAGGTCCGCCATGTTGTCTGTCATATTGTTGTCAGATTGGACAGAATGATTCATGTCATACCCCAGCTAAAAAAAATCTACTGTCTTTCAGTATCATATTGTATCCTTTTTAAATACAACTTCTTCTGGATCTGCGCAAATTTTAATGTGTTCAGAGCAGTCTTGCTAGAATTGTTGCCAACACTACCAAGTTTTCACACATCACTCCAGTTAAAAAGCACTACATTGGTTGCCCATGGTTACCGTTCTATGTTTAAGACTGCTGTGCTTGTTTATAAGTTTCTATACAGTGGTAACCCCAAATACTTTGAACCCTTTCTGGTACCCAGATATAGGGCATATAACACTTGTCGAAGTAAATCTGATTTATTTATTTATTTATTTGGGGTTTTACATCACTTTCAACACTGTACAGGTCATATTACGACGGGTAGTTGGAAGGGCAGACGAAACCAGTACATACAGTTCGTTAGGGTTCTGTGCTGTAAACTGCTGACCAGCGGCAAGCAACTACCAACTACCATCTTTGCCACTTGAGGCCATGCCGGGAATCAAACCCCTGACACAGAGGTGGGAGGCGTGAGTGTTACCACTCTGCCACCGTGGCCCCAAATAAGTCAATCTTGAGGTTCCCCACTTTGCTTCAGTTTTCAAGTCTCGAAAACATTTTGGACTCAGTTTTGCTTCTGACGCACCTATCATTTGAAATGACCTTCCTGACAAGGTCCGCTCTGCAAACTCACTTGCCTCCTTCAGGTCAAACCTGAAGTCATACCTCTTTGTCCTATCTTCTCCTGCTTTCTCTGAGGTGCTGACCCCTGCAATGTCTCTGGTTTATAAATATTGAACAATGTTTTTGTGTGATGCACCTTAGAGTCTGTCTTTTGACAGAGATTAAGCGCTATGAAAGTGCTATTAGAATTAGAATTCCTAATTTCAATGCCATAAATTTAGAAGCCAACTTATCTGTCCAGACTAGCATACCCAGGACCTTAGTCATCCTGCCCTGGCAGGCGCTAACTGGGTTACTGTGTTCAAGTTAAAAAGGAACCTGAGTAATTTTGAAACAGGAGGAGGTTAATCATTGAAATCTGGCAATGATTGTACAATTGAGATCTGCACTTTCTGGTGGCCTCTTGAATCATAACGGCTGGGAGTAGGTTTCGAGGCCCATCTCATCTTTTCACTCAGTTTTCACACCACGTGAGATTAAACTAGCCTAGCTTTGATGATCAATCAAAAATGCAGAATTGGGATACAAAAAAAAATAAATTTTTAGGATAAAATATTATCAGATTATAATTCAACTAATGTTGTCCCAGACTGAAAATGTGCATCATATTAAAAGACCATATCACTCATTATCACCCACAAAATACGATTTTTCCGAAATTTAAATGGTAAACTAAATAATCATTTAATTTCATTGGTCATATTTGATGTTATAATTCTGATTATTCATTTTAAAAGTAATTTATCAATAAAGTATTTTTAAAAGCTTTTTTTTGGATTCAGGGCCACAATACATTGTAGTTCAGAGGGTCTAGGTGAAAGTCACCTTAAGAGATACTGTTGTTTATTTGCAGTCTGGGACCCCACCTGACTGCCAGTTTGAAGTGTCAGAGTTCTGTTAAGGTTACCACAATTCACATTGTGGTATATGACAATGTTTAGCAAATCTTCAAGTGGTTATTAACTTTGTGGTTATATATTATTAACAGCTGGCTTCTGTGGGAAGTTTGTTGGGTGATCCATATTCTTTTGACTTATCGAATAACATTTTCCAATGCAAATCTGTTCTTGTTACGGGAAGCATATTTTCTTTTTGAACTTCACAGGTCATATTTATAGCAGAAAGATGAGCATCAACACTGTCCTCATTGATCTTGTTATGGTTCATGAAGACTGTAGAAAAAAAGGGATTGGAACCGAACTCATGCAACATGTAATGGAGTTACACAAAGGGTGCGTGTTTTGTCTGACCTCATATGAAGATGTCAATGGATTCTATACCAAGTTGGGCTTTAAGAAAACTGGCAATCAATTGTGCAGGGTACTTACATTTCCAGTCAATGTAGTTTCAGATCCTGTGCCAAATGATGATGTGGATATTACACTGGCAGATAATAGCACAATGCCCAAAGTTATTTCACTTTCTAAGCACATGTTTGGTCATCATGCAAGAGAGTTGTTGGAATGCATTTGTAATGACAGATCAAATACTTTGCTTTATGCAACTTCTAGAGATCAAGGTGAGGGTTTCATAGTTTTCAAAGAAATTGGAAATGTCTGCAAGATCAGAGGGTTTTGCGCAGATTCTGTTGATGTGGCAAAACATTTATTACGTAAATGTATCAGTGAGGTTGCTCCTGAAAGTGTTTATTCAATAGGCTACTTATCATGTGATAACAATTTCCACAAGGCATGTGGGGAGCTTTTGGAGAATGGAACCAAATGGAAAACCGTGGAAGATATGATGTCAACAAGTGAGAACCCAACCCAACCTTTTGTGTGGCAGAATCTCTATGGAATTTTCCAGTACTATTTAACCTTGCCTTAAAATAAATTTGCGTTGTCACACTATTGTTATCCTTGTTATTTCAAAGAGGAGAGAAGTGGTTATTGTGAGTATGTCTGTTTGATTGCCTGCAGACGTAACTTGAAAAGGTGCACATTTGATCAGGGTAGGATTTCAACCAGTGCCTTGGTCCACCTCAGAATCATCTGTATCCACATCAAGAGTCCATTTTTTAAAGAATCTTTTGACAATATGTGCTCCATAAGTGAAGCACACTTTTCACACAAGGTGGCGTCTTTACCTGTTTCAATCCTCTACAAAAAATGACCCGCCTTTGGTGTCCACTTGATACGTCTGGATTCTAATTCTCCTTTCTGGCATCATAGAATTTGACTTATGTTTGAGATTAACCAGTATGGTGGTACTTATTACGTTATATTATATGGGCAATTGAAAATATTTTAGGGATGTTTCATCAATTTATGTCATTGGAGATCCCACAGAAGGGTATTTGCTCCCTAAAGCACTGCTTGTAAATAGCATACATAGTATTACAGTAACTGTATATTAAATAATATAAACATTTGCCTCTTTCCCAAGTTATGAAGGTCTTGATACTTTCTCTGAACTTTCATAAAATACATGTAGCCAGTGTCATAGCCAAGTTGTGCATATTTTAACCCTTTTTCCGAAATTTCTTGAAACACATATAGGGCCAAGTTATGTCTTAATACTTTCTCCGAAACTTCATGAAATACATGTAGCCAGTATCATATGCATGGACAGAGAGGGAAAAACATCAACAGAACATCAAGGGACAACAAGAAATTTAAGCTTAATGGCAGATTGTAAGCAATTTATTTCTAATATACACCCATATCATTAAATATGAAGGTCTCTACCGGAAATACCCGGCCAATAAAATCATTGTATTTAGCCTAGCATAGTTTAAGTGAATTGTGGATACAGATTCGAATTAAGAAAATTAAGATTAAACATATTTATCTGTGTCTGTGCATGGACACATTATATAGAGAGATTACAAAGTCGATACTTTACAAATATACAGAATTGACCAAATCTAAAAATGATTATATAAAGATGATCATACGTAACCTTGTGGCACAGCAATACTCTTTGTTATTTTCAAATATCATTTAGTTGTTTGATTGTGTATGATATTGTAGTGTCTCATTGAATCCCTCGATACTCTTATTGATTATCCTTTCTTTATTTGTTTTTGTTTTAATGCTATGTCAGCCCTTGGAAGGAGTTTGCTATAAATATTGTACTGAGTATATTACAAGTTACATCGGTATAAGCTCAAAAGTTGTAGATATTGCATTAAATGTATAAATGTATAAATAAATAATTGGAGAGGTACATAAAATAAAACTAAATGTGAATTATATATAAGGTAAAATGCAGTCAAAAACAAAAAGTGGAATAAAATGTTCAGAAAAAAATTTTATTTATGTTAAAATATTGTAAACAAACACAGAAAAGGTGCAATAGATTAAGAATAAAAGTGAAATAAAATCACCAAAGAAAAAAATGAGGGAAAAACCTGCAAAGCAACAAAAACAGGTTATGTTATATATACCCCAGTTTGTTGGTGATGAAAAGTATTTGGATGGGCACACTTGACCTTTAGTGCTTCCTGAAATGGAAATAAGCCTCATCGGACTTCTATTTGTGGAAAATGTATGTGGATGAACAAACCTACACAGATCTAAACCAAGAAGTAATTTTCACATGAAAAACTATGGGAATAATAAATCTGTCTTTCGTAGCACATTGCAATTACGTTTTAAAAAAAATATGTATATGGATAGACAAAGTTGTTATTTTTATACGGAAAAGATGTTTTAAAATATTGCTTTGAGTGGTTCTAAGTGGGAGCAAACAGGAGCTTTTAGACCTGAACAGTTATTTTTGATGACTTTTTAAATTAGTTGTGAAATGTAAAATGATGTATTTGTAGTTTCTGCCAATTTGTATTTTAGGATATTGTTAGGACGTTGATTTATAGATTGTAAAAAGTGTTGACAACACATGAAATTAGATGTTGAAGAACTTCTTTATTGCAAAAAGTTCAAAGTTAGGGCCTTACATCGTGTTCAATAGCTAGTCGCATATTGGGAGGTGAATGGATAGTAGAGAAACTCCCCCATGTATCTATAGAAAGATAAAAAAACAAGTTTGGCAACCTGCCAAAATTTTATTTCCTACCTGCTTCCACTTCACCTTCAATTACTTGCTTAAAAACAACTTTTACAGCTTCAATTTACTTTGAAAATTGAAATGTGTGGTTGATCTGTGAATTCATCTTGTACTCAACATTAATATATATGCTGTATTCATTTTAAAAAAATAGGGGGCTCGGTGGTGTAGTGGTTAGAGTTCTTGCCTCCAACCTATGTGGCCGCCAGTTCGAATCTCGGGCCGGGCGCTTCATGTTGGAAAGTTGGTAGTTACTTGCCGATGCCCGGTGGTTTACAGTGCAGTGTGCACTGGTTTCCTCCACCCGCAAACTACCCGTCGCAATATGACCCTGGCTGTCAAACGCGACGTAAAACAACAAATAAATCTAAATCATTTTAAAAAATGAGTCTTTAAGTTCACTTTTTATCTGTTTCTTGGTTTTCTGCACTTGTCCTTGATCATGTAACCAATGTTTACAACATTGAACCAGTAAAAACTGATCTTCTGCAGTCATGTGAGCAAACTGATCCAAACAGAAAGAGGCCCAGATGAAAGCTACTTTTTTGTTGGTTCTCATTTATAAGCAGTGGTCACATGATAAATAACAGGTGCAGAAAACCAAAAGATATGGGAAATTCAATTCAATTCATTGGTTAGTGATAAATACTGCATAAACTAAATGAAAACTTTAATTGAGTAACAAAAATTGAAAACAAAAGTTGAATTGAGTGTAGCTAGGAAATTTTATATGTTCATGTTGCCAAACTTGTTTTTTAATCTTTCTATATATATATGTTATGACCCAAATGTGAAATTGTCCACTTCGTGAAATGGACAAGGAAATTGTCCATTTCATGAAATGGACAATGCAACTGTCCATTTCGTGAAATGGACAAAAAATATACTGACCATTTCATGAAATGGCCAACTAAATGTACAAAAGTTTTACTCTCATTCAGAGTGAAAAAAAAACTCGTTACTTTTTTATTGAAACATTGTATTGAATGCATTAATGGTTGTACTTTAACCTTAAAGTCTACTGTTGATGTGCAGGTTATTATAATTCCTTTAACATTTTCTTATAAAATTTAACATGATCCTACTATGATTAAGCTGCAAGATTAGTTAAGTATTTGTTAATATTTGCATTTACATTTATTAAAACTTTAAAAATTTGAGATAGCATCTAGGTGAGACTAAACTGCAACATATATTTTATAACATTAAGGGCTTTTAACACTAAGCCACATTGGTAGTTTATTTACATTAGTAATTGCAATTGTTGATATCACTGTTATTTGCTTGTCCACATTATCATAACATTTATGACAGGCACTGAATTAACCCTTAGATCTAATCCTCAAATGTGTGTCTACAATCCTCAGATCTCATTAAAGAAAAGCCTCACCACTAGTAAGTTGGATTTAATTGTAATTAGCCCACTTCTTTTTGTAATCTTTGGGATGGCTTCAACCTTTCTAAATTGACAGTTACTTTTAAGAACCATTAGATCTAATCTTTAAAGGGTAGACTACAATTCCTCAGGTCTAATCATTACAGGAAAGCCTTTTAAAGAAGATAAGTGCATAAAAGAGACAAAGCTCTATTATATTTCTTTTAAGCAAACGTTAAAAAAATAAATCAGGTGCCAAATGCTTTTTGAAAGTGAAAGTGTAATTTTAAATAATTATCTCCATTAAAAAGTATGCTTTACATAATTGACACTTGTATTTCAAATATATTTCAAATATTTTAATTATTTAACTATTAACTAACTTAATGTAAGGTATATAAAATACACATCATTATTATAGGGGAATAGAGTGATAAATTAAACTAAAAGATTGGCCATGAATGAAAGTTAAACTTTCATACATGACTTTGTCCATTTCATGAAATGGATAGCAATATATATATGGATTTGTCCATTTCACGAAATGGACAGTGAGGCTGTCCATTTCGTGAAATGGACACACCTGGGTGGTAACATATATATATCCACTATCGGCGATGCGCAACAGTCCCCAATGACTGTGGTTGAACCTACTCACCTTTGATTAGATGCCAAACTTGAAAATCTACAAGGAGATTCATAATTAGTGTAAAAATATGATATGTTTTACAATTTTGAAGGCATTTCAATGTACTTCTATTTCTTATTTTTGTTTAAAGAAGTATATTGTGTTTATGATGGTACATAAACTAGAGTGTACACCAGAGGAAAGTCAGCTGTTACAAAATAAAATATTTAGGAATTTTATTTTTTGTATCTGTTTGTAGATTTTAATTCAAGCACTATTTGAATCCACTTCCAATAATATGCAGAGTTTTTGGAATTATTTTGGAAAAAATGAGGACCTGTCAACACCCGAAATGTTTTGCCAAGATTAAAGTAAAAATTATTATATAAATGAGCCTATTGTGTAGTATTTATATGTGGCATTTCTAACATTTTTAGAGGCAAATTATTGATTCTGACAGTTTTTATTTGGATCAATTTGTTTAGATATTTGGTTATATAATTAATGTTTACCCCTTTCCCTACCATGCTCCTAGAGTCTGTCTTTAAAGTAGGACTTTGACACTACTAAATTTTTGTCATTGTATGAGTCATTTGCTATTTTTGCTAGCTCTGTAATGCAGATTTATTAATGTGTGGGAAAAGGAAGTTTTGCACAACTGTACTGTGCATAAACTGCATATCAAGGCTTATGGCTCAGAAAGAGTACAAAACAGGGATGGCAATTGGATATCAAACTTTTAAATAGGGATGGGTCGGTACCAAAAATGTGTACATTGGGAGGTCGTCAATGCAAAACCATACCGATTCCGGGATTCCGTGTTTTAGTACATCCCAACCAAACATGGACGTTCCTCTCAATGACATCACAATAAAAGTCCATAAATACACAAAATATGAGATAAAAGTGCAGGATTTCATCAGATTTCTGGTTTGTTTCCAATATTTTAAGTTTTCCTTCAATTATATGTGTTGACAAGTGACATTAAGGTTATAAAGTGTCGTAACCAAAACATGGCAGTTCTGCTCAACGTATTTGCTACTTAGTGTAAGAAAGTCTGCAAAATGCAGATAAAAATGGGATAAAAGCTTACAATTTCTTCTGATTTTTGGTATGTTTCTAATATTTTAATCCTTCCTTCCATTATATGTGCTAACAAGCGAAGTGGCGATTTGGAAATCTCATCACACAGTATTTCATTAAAATGCTCTCGATACTGAGATACTGGACCTACCGACCCATCCCTACTTTTAAACAAATCACCAATGCAGACAAGGCAATAAGGGATAAGCCACTAAGGATGCCAATTGAATATCACATTTTAAAATAAATTGCCAATACAGACAAGGGGATAAGGAATAAATTATCAAGGATGTCAATTGAATATCACATTTTTAAATATATCACCAATACAGACAAGGGGATAAAGAATAAACCATGAAGAACGCCAATTGGATATCACATTTTTAAACCAATCACCAATGCAGACAAGGATATAAAGAATGAACCGCCAATGGATCCAGATCCAGATGGAAGATTGACATATTTCAAATTACAGTAGTTCAGATCAGAACAGTAACATCCAAATATTTCTTGGGGCTCATAAGCCACTTTGTCAGTGCCATAAGTTTTCGATAAGAACTGAGCTAGTGCATCAATCTCATAATGATCTGCAACTGCATTGCCACTGCCATGGAAACAGGTGTCCCTGACTTTTGAGCGCTGAAAGAAAAATAAAATGATAAAGATTATTTTGTACATCTTAGAATAGATAGATTTAATTTGACTGCATGTAATATGTGCAAAACTATTTCTTTAAATCCGTGCAATGGGCAAATGAGATGTTTAATAGATAGATTTGGTTTAATCACAGTCATATGTTACACATTTTTAGCCATGTTTCCACCAAGATCTCTATTCTTCAAGGTCAATTTGGGATATCGGTGTATACGTAAAATCACAAAACTAACTAAATACAATACGTTTCAAGTTAAACAGTAAGGTTGATTTATGTTATTTGTTTGTACAATATTTTCACCAGAAATAGAAAGTACTTTCTGATTATTCTAGATTTATAGAAAAATATATTACATTTCTTTTTTTTACTTTAATACCCATCTTAATTCATTCTTCACTATTATAAACTGTAAACTGCTTTTCTCAGTTTAAAGAAAATGACATTAAGATATCTTTGTGGTACTGTAAATGTTCTCAACAGTATACTAGGTCTGTAATAAAACCTCTATGCACATTAAATACTCAAAACATTATTCACACGACATCTCACAAAAGAATGCCAGACCTTGGTAGAAGTTATTTCAAAACCATCCATCATTTCTTTTATACGGAAGAGTATTAGTGCCAACAAAAAAAGTTTTTTTTTGAATTGTCGACTTAGTATCTCAACATGTTGAGTTAGATATCTCAACATGTTGACTTATTATCTCAACAAGTCGAGTTAGTATCTCAACATGTTGACTTAGGATCTCAACATGTTGAGTTACTATCTCAACATGTTGACTTATTATCTCAACATGTTGAGTTATTATCTCAACATGTTGAGTTAGATATCTCAACATGTTGACTTATTATCTCAACAAGTCGAGTTAGTATCTCAACATGTTGACTTATTATCTCAACATGTTGAGTTATTATCTCAACATGTCGAGTTAGTATCTCAACATGTTGAGTTAAGATCTCAACATGTTGAGTTATTATCTTAACAAGTCGAGTTAGTATCTCAACATGTTGACTTAGGATCTCAACATGTTGAGTTACTATCTCAACATGTTGAGTTATTATCTCAACATGTTGACTTATTATCTCAACATGTTGAGTTATTATCTCAACATGTTGAGTTAGATATCTCAACATGTTGACTTATTATCTCAACAAGTCGAGTTAGTATCTCAACATGTTGACTTATTATCTCAACATGTTGAGTTATTATCTCAACATGTCGAGTTAGTATCTCAACATGTTGACTTATTATCTCAACATGTCGAGTTAGAATCTCAATATGTTGACTTATTATCTCAACATGTTGAGTTATTATCTCAACATGTCGAGTTAGTATCTCAACATGTTGAGATCTTAAAACTCTTAGAACTCAAAAAGTAAACATTATATTATTCACATTCATGTTGTTTTATTATATTCATATTATAATAATTCTAGATGGAATCTGTATAAGATTTGACAATAGCCCTCAGTTATGTATTAATGTATGTGTCAAACCCTGCTCATTACAGAATTCTTACACATATGTGGAATTCGCTCATCTGCAACACATTGTCTGCCTGCACAGATAGACCTCCCATGTACTTATTTTGGACTTATAAGGAATAATATAATATTCCCACATCCATTTGGGTATCATATGAAGATATTATTCATATATTTGTTATAACCTGATGACCACACAGTATTCAAACTATTATACCCATAAATTGGACTTATGAAATTCATACTTATTGATTGACCAGTTTCATTTTGCCCTCAGTCAATACACTTGATCCAAATGTTTGTACTACAAATAAAACACTTTGTATTTATTTTTTTATATATTTTATTGAAATGAACTAAAATATTTCTTTTGGTCTGAAACATATCAAATCACATTTCCTATTCACATTACAATCCACTTGATTTATCATTCATGTGGCTTGTAACTGGCCTGGGTACTTTTTTACACAGGAATACTCCTTATAAGGATAAAGCTTATTAAAAAAGAACTATAGGCCCCTACATGCATTATTGACCCTCCTCTGGGCTATTTTTCACTTTTAGCAATTGTGGATTTTTAATGCCAGAAAAAAATCCCCAAAATTCCCAAATTACTCCTTGACACCGCAGGACCATAGCAGAGACTCCCCCTATCCGGGGGAGCCTGGGGGAGCAATTTTTTCCACCTTAAGAAGGAAAATGGGCCCAATTTATTATTGCCTCTGATGAGAATACTAAGTTACTAATACTAATGTTAAGATCTTAACTCAACATGTTGAGATAATAAGTCAACATATTGAGATACTAACTTGACATGTTGAGATTTTAACTCAACATGTTGAGATACTAAGTCAACATGTTGAGATCTTAACTCAACATGTTGAGATACTAACTCGACATGTTGAGATAATAACTCAACATGTTGAGATAAAAAGTCAACATGTTGAGACAGTAACTCAACATGTTGAGATCCTAAGTCAACATGTTGAGATATTAACTCGACATGTTGAGATATTAACTCAACATGTTGAGATAAGAAGTCAACATGTTGAGATAGTAACTCAACATGTTGAGATCCTAAGTCAACATGTTGAGATATTAACTCGACTTGTTGAGATAATAACTCAACATGTTGAGATATTAACTCGACTTGTTGAGATACTAACTCGACATGTTGAGATAATAAGTCAACATTTTGAGATAATAAGTCAACATGTTGAGATACTAACTCGACATGTTGAGATAATAACTCGACATGTTGAGATAATAAGTCAACATGTTGAGATACTAACTCGACATGTTGAGATAATAAGTCAACATGTTGAGATAATAACTCAACATGTTGAGATAATAACTCAACATGTTGAGATAATAAGTCAACATGTTGAGATATCTAACTCAACATGTTGAGATACTAAGTCGACAATTCAAAAAAAAATTTTTTTTCATTGGCACTAATACTCTTCCGTACTTTTAGGCCAAAATGCAGATTTGTAAGTTTTTACCTTGTATCCAACATGCACCTAGTTGTAATTGAGCAAACCTTTTTATGAAAAAAAGCATACCTGGCATCTTCGAATGGTTCCAGTTAAAATGAGTTTTCCTTTGTTTTTATAGTTATCGTTGGTCAAGGTCATATTGATGTAAGCACATGATTCAGCGCAGTAGTTATTGTTCTTAAATAACTGAAGATCTTTAGGATTTGTACTCATGCAGGATTCATGAAATGACAAATTAGTGAGAGACACACCACCAATTGTCTTTTTAATCTCATCAGTATAATTATTTTCTGCTGCATTTATAGTTGCTCGCATGCCTGCACAATGGTAGCACTCCAATGCCTGTGCAAGATTTGTGAAGAGTAGCCACGACAATGCCAAGAACAGAGTTTGGTTCTTGTCCATATTCATGCCTTGGAACAAATTGCTTAATTTAAACAAGTGCACAACTATGCTTAATATTGTGAACTTTTTTTGGTGATTTATTTCATACAAATCAGATGTCAAATGAAATCAACATTCCAGAGTTACTTATGTTATTGAGATATACCTTCAAGTGACAATAACACAACACAGTGAATACGATGCAATCTGCCCCAAGTGTGTCAAATCAGTATCTCAACAATATAACTTTGAAGTCAAAATCAAATACTGCAGACTCTAGATACAAATGGCATATCTCAGTCTCCTGAAAACATTATTGGACAAGCATGGAAAACAACAGTCATCATGTTAAGTTGTGTCTTGGTCACACCTAGGTCACATGCAGTTGTTGTTGCATATTTGATTTCTGATTAATGACCTTGATCTTATGGCTCCGGGAAGAGGCCTTGTTTTTGGCTACTGCACATCTATTCCATATATGCATCCTGCCCCAACCCTTCACCCCTTCAAAAACAGTTGAAACTTACCAATTCAGATTAGCCAGGCCTTCACCATAGCCTATCTCCCCTATCGGACACTAACATGGACACTGACCTTTTTCTGGTACTAGACTATCCCAGTTTGGACATCAGCGCCTCAGAGGATGGTTACATCAATTTTGGTGCTTTATAAATAGTTCTCACTCACTTACTTCCAGTATTTAAAGTTTGAGGCAGCCTGTGAGAGGTTCCAGGTTTTTCAAACATTTCAAACTAGCAGTCTCATGCTGTATTCAAAAATTTTGTCAAATTGTCAAACACACATTTCCTGCTGAAACAAGGCCGAAAGGGATTTCAGTTCCCTAGCTTCAGCGCAAGGCCATCAGAAACATGAGTAGTTGACTGAAGTGGTAACCTAATCCTAGTACTAACCTATCCCATCACTTCTCAACTTTTGTATAAGACAGACAGTCATTGTGGCTACAGCACAACCTCTGTAAAAGATAACCGGGGATTGTGGCCACACCACAATTCATGAAAGTCTGGAGACAAAAAAGTGATCTCTAGATCTCACGCTTAAAAGGATTAGTAGCAAATCCCACAAAGTGTTCCATCTGCAATACAAGATGGACAGAACAACAACTAAAGGTTGATGAATAAGCATGCTTATGGCCCTAGATCGGAAAAGTGTTACCTAGGCATTACAGGAATGACAAATTATCTGAGGTATTATGCTTTGCAATTTTGATTTTTAGATTCTGTTGAAAAACACTTTGATGCCAATAAGCAAATGTGCTGTGTTATAAATAATACATTTGTTCCATTGATGGCGGCAATTTTAATGCAATGTTTATTAATTACTTTTGCTTACATTGTAGATTCTTCAAAGCAGAAACTTAATTTAGAAAATGGCTTATAATGTATTACATAGATTTCAATTTAAATGTTAAATTAGAAAGCACTGCTGGAAGGCAAACTTTTACCAGTGGTTGTTCCTCTGAAAATTACATACAGAATATGAACCAGATCTCTTGATTTTGGAGTAATGTCAACTATAAAGTCATAAAGTCATCGACAAAATATCTTTTTTGTATCCAGAATATGACTAAAATCTTTTTAAAATTACTTCCAACTTTGGTGAGACCCAACCCACTAAAACTTTTATAAAGATCTGTTCATTATTTTTGGATTAAATCATCATTTAGTTCTTTATTTATTTTGGAGTTTTACATCATTTTCAACACTATACAGGTCATATCACGATGGGTTGTTTTATGGGCAGAGGAAAGCAGTACATACAGTTGATGTCAAGGTTCTGTACTGTACACTGCCGACCATCGGTAAGGAAGTAACAACTTTCCCACATAAGGTTCGGGGTTTGAACCGCCAACCTCAGAGGTGGGAGATGAGTGTGTTACCACTGTGGCCCCTGGATTTAGTCATGAACTCAGCCAAACAAACAGACAAGCAAATGAAGAAACACACTCAAGCATATATGGTGGAGGTAATCAGTTGTTATAAAACCTGTTTTTGACAGTGACCCTTCATGTTAACATGCCGACTTTTGAGTAAATACCAAATTATTGTAAAAGCTGGGATTTTTTTTTGGTATTATAAACTGTGTGAAAATAGCAGACAAAAGCAGAACTTATAATAGATGTATGTTTTTTTTAATACTCACTTGTGGCAGTAGGTATGGAAACGTTTCACAGCTATGTGTTGTATTCTTGTAAATAGGGTTTCATTTTGCAATTGACATTACAGTTTTTCTGTCATTTTTGAATGGATTTTACTGCAACAAAGACGAATACAGGATGTACAAATACATTTCTAATAATATAACATTTCATTCAAAAACTGACAAAAGTAAAACTCGGTAAAATGTGTCGACACTAAGGTGCCCAAATGGAATAAGTAAATATTACATGCTTTTTATATCCCAATATATTTAGGTGAAGTAAATTGTGTGATCAATCAACACCCTTATCTACCAGGGCAACACATCTCAAAATGTTTGTGTACATAGTATATGGCATGATATAAAGTATCAGCTATTTACAATTCCTATCAGCTTTAAGGCCATCAGGCCTCAAATCTTGGTGAAAATCATTGTGGTAATTGATTCGCTTAAATATTCATGATTTACTCATGTCAACATGGACGAATTATTACAAAGCATTCTGTGTTGGATCTACTGTTAATTTAAACAAATTGCAAAATATGCTGTTTTATACATTATATGTGTTCAATTTATAAAATTAACTATTGCTGCATTCAAACTGATTAGATTATTCACAGCAAGTTCTTTCAAGCAGTAATTCTCTTCAGAAAAGTATGTTTCAAATGATGAAATGGACTTGAATATAAGTTATTCATTATCATTATTCATTAAAATGTCATTTCAATGTTATTTTATGTGAGCCCACGGCTAAAGTTAGAGCCAAATTTGTGTAAACATAGATCATTATAGTTATTTTATGTAGGATGCAATCATTGCTTCAAATTTAGAAAAAAAAACTTGCAGGTCACAAAGCCAAATAATACAGATTTTTCGGCATAATTTTTCTGCAGTTTTAAGTCTGTGCAGCTCTGAGCATTAACATGGGACAACTTGGATATAAAATCTCTATTAAAGATTATTTTCAATGTAAAAACATGGAGTTCATTTGATTCATATTTGCCTTAACACAAGCAAAAGTTTTAAATGTACAATAACCGCATGATGTAAAGTTTTCTGTGGTGTTTAAAAGTTTTATTCGGTGGCGGAAACGCCTCCCAAGACTCCTCGTATCTTCCAAGGTTTGGGTTATCCATAAGGTATGATATACAAATACCTACATACTAACTGTCCAAAATATTTCAGCCCATTTCTCAAAGTTAGACAATGTGCCTATAATACTTGGTTGAGTCAATCTGATGGTATAATTCTACATGTTCCTCAATACCAACCATCTATTTACATATCCACAAAGCAGTTTGGTCTAAGCTTTGCATATGATGCTCCCAAAATATGGAATGAACTCCCTGATGATGTATGATCTGCCACTTGTGTTGCTTCCTTCAGAAAAAAACTTAAGGCATACCTATTCTGCCAAGCTTATCCTCCTTTGTATTTTCCACCTCATATGGCGTTCTCCGTGATGTCGACCATTGCTATGGATAAGGACGATGATTTTTGTGATATGCTTATGATGTTGCGCTTTAGAGTCTGTCACTTTGGCAGAGATTAAGTGCTATAAAAGTAGAATTGGAATTGGAATTGCATGGCCACTGATTGGACACAGTATGTAACCATAAATAACAGTAGGATGGCAGTAGGAAGAAAGTAGTATAAACATGTATCACAGAGACAACCTCCATTTACCTCCACTCAGCTTATGATGCTTTGACACTAATGTGTTAGATTGAAACACGCCAAGTCACAACCTTATATAAACTAGCATCCACACCTTACCATATGAAACCTTCTCCTGTACATGCTCACAGTTCCAAATTGAGAGATAGAAATTTTAAACGTTTTAAAATATCCATAGGACACTCAATGAATTGGATGATTGACCACTGTGTCACAAGTTCACATACTGACGTCAGACTGTAGATGAAGCACAGGGACATGTCGCCAAGTGCCTACTATGGTGGAGTACACCACCTGTAGTGTGAATGGGGTATAGGGGATAACAAACTCTTTCACCGGATTATAGGACCAAACAATGGCTAATATTCTCTGAACGTTTCTAATGTCTTTGTTCCACCAAAGGATTAAGCCCCGATCCTGTCGGCGACCCTTAATCGTGGACAGTCGGTGAAAAAAAAAAAAATGGGCGGGAAAACTGGATCGGTTTCAAAGTCTGGGATTAAGTACAGATCGTCCTCAGGAAGCCTCAGGACGCCTTAGGCGGCCCCAGACAGTCCCTAACTGGTCTGGGACTAAGAACCGACTAAGCCATTTTTCTGGTCGGTTTGAACCACGATCCTGTCGTAGACAAACCGGCGGGGATGCCTGGGGACGCCTCAGGCCTCCTGGGACTAAGCCCCGACTAACCCACGATTAAGTCCCGACCCCACAAGGTGCCCTGAGGCGTCCCCAGACCAAGATAGCTGATTCTTGTTTTGCAATGGGACTAAGGGTCGCAGGAGGCCTGGGACTGAGATACTAAGGGTCGGGGACTTAGGGTTGGCGACTAAGGGTCGCAGGCGGCCTGGGACAACATACGACTGTGTAAATTTGGTCTGAGGAGGCCTGAGGAAGCCTGAGACTGGACATTTTGTTTATGGCGGGAAAAAATAATTGGTTGGAGTCAGGAGAAATATCAAACATGTTTGATTTTTCACACGGCCTCAACCGACCACAACCGACCCTTACAGGACGCCTGGGACTAAGCAAATTTTTGAAACCGACCCTCAAAAACCCTTAATCGGGAGCCTTAGTCCTGTGGTGGAACATCCACATAATGTTTCTATGCAGAGCCGGATCATCTTTGACCAAGGAAATTGAAAACCTTATCTTTTTTGGCGAAAACATAACGTAGATCTGGCATGTAGTTTTAACTTAGAAAAAGACAACAAAAAAAAAACAGAGTTCAAGTACAATCATGTTAAAATTTCAATTTCTAAAATGGATTTGTATTAATTAGAATACTGATTTCATACATGATTGAATTTAATATATAGTTTAAATACAATGTTATTAAAAGATCAATTTCTAAAGTGGACTTAAATTAGTTAGAATGCTGATTTCATACATGATTGAATGACTGGTTTTAAGTGAATAAGAATGCTGATTTCATACATGACTGAATCTAAAATATAGAAAAATTCATGTGAAATGCTATCTTCTCTCGTTTACATACTTAACACGGCCACAAATTATAAGTTTATGTTCAAGTTGTGGCAGCTTACTGCAAAGATCAATACTTTTGTCAATATTGCTTACCCATTCCAGTTTTCGGAGCTCAAGCAATCCCTTCCAAAAACTGCTGAGTAAATATAAATTTGACCAATGAATGGTCATGCTTCAGATTACTTCATACTTTGTTGCCACATAGTAATGAACCCATGGGTTGCAAATGCCTAATTTGGTCACCTTGACTATTTGTAAGTCTCTTAGTGAAAGTTGTTACAGAGAACATAATAATATATTTCTGTGCATCTCTATCAAATGCTTAAGCCACATTAGGCCCAAACCAACTGTAGTACCCGTCTGTGACCCTGATTATAAGGAGCATGATAGAGATATTACACAGGTGGCTTTGAAATGGCAAGGGCTTGATTTTCAAATTCAAATGACGTAGATTCTATTTTTCTAGCATATGGATAATATTTTCTTATCTGTTCACTCACCGACCAAATATCTGAATATATTTGCAAATCCCATTTCTAAGGAAGTCTTTTAGAGTCAATGAAATGTAATAAATGGTATATAAATGGCATGTATGTACTGCACATACCATGTATCACATTGAATTTCATATATTTCCCACGAAGCCACTTTGGTCTGTTATTGCAGCAATTATTATTGTTATAATTTCTGACCCCTGAAAAGCCTCTGCTTCTGTACCATACACCTAGAATCTGCCTTAAGATGGAGATTAAGAGCTACAAAAGTAATATTAGAATTAAATTACTAAATTAGAATTAAGTATTGAGGCTTTTTTAAAGTTCTGGGTTACTTTTCTCATTTTCTCAACTTAGGAAGATTACCATTGAAAGATTAGGTACAAAATATCCATTTTCATTGTCTATGGCCAAACTACACACAATGGTATTAAAGTATGAACTCACCAAGAAATGTCTCCGCAGTTTCTTGGTTAATTGTCACCCCACAGCAACACTTGACAATATGAAAACTTATTCTATTTATACTGCTGTATTTATATACTTAAATACACCTGTGCTGCCAGATGATTAGCAGCTGACCATTATAACTATTTTGTCACTTCTGACCATGTGCGTAGATTGTTTGAGTAAGACTGATGCTATATTTAAAAAGGCCAGACAAACTCACTTCTGTGTCCTTGACCCCTGACCTAATTGTTGGGAAGCAGTGTATACTAAATATCAGGCGCCGAAACACCAGATTTCACCACATTCCGCCCTGTTCTGAAAAAGGCCAAGGACAACTGTTTTCAGGTCACCACAGACTACCCTAAATGCATTGGATTCTTATCGATGCAACCTATTGCTCCTTTACTTTAATCCATAGAGGCGGGTTGCGATCTCAGACATCTTCGTGAGAACTTCCACCAAGCCTAAACCCTTCAGTTCAGCAACTCTCCTGGCTATAGCCTCAATGCAAATGGGGAATTGAACCTATTGGAGAGATGTTCTGGAGCTTTTAAATATGGAGAGTCCGTTTCCAAGAGTATTGTTTCCATTACCAATTGTTTGATGACATTATCCACTTGTATATGTCTTTGTCGCCACAATATCAGATCTCTGAACCCAAAAATTACACTAGGGAAGCTGTCCCTCCATTTGATCATTTCCCAGACTCCTTCATTGTTACAGTGTGTGTGGATTCTAGTATTTTTTGCCACATCGTCTTTTAGAACAAATGACATTACAGCCAAACACATGTCACTAGCATCCCTTGACTTATTGTCACCTTCATGGCAGTGGATCACCAATACTTTTGATCATAAGTTTTTGTCAACGTAGAATCGGAATAGATCCTTTAGCACCCATATTTGGTGGTCATTGAATTTTGAGTAGCCTTCAGATTACTCCATGCCCATCTCGCCAATTCCTATGCAAATGATGGGGGATCCTTTTCTATGGAGGACTTTAACATATCAAGTTGTCTTTTAGAAACCTACTTTGCTTCCTTTGGATGTACACCGTAGGTGAAGGATAATCGGTGATCCCGTTTGTCTACAACCATATCCTGCTGACTTGGTACCCGATGGCAGAAGTTACACACTGCATATTGCAGGCAAACAGGTGTCTGTGGCATGGGCCCGATGTTCAAAATAGATTAAAGAGCAGGAAAACTAGCCACTGCCCTGATTTTGTCAAGATGTAAGTGTGAGTCCAAATCCAATTTTCTGTGATTCATCACATGACAACAACCTCTGTTTTCTTTGTTCCCACTCGTGATCACCATATCTTTCCCCAATGTCTTTCATCCGTGGTTGTGAAACTGGTTTTGGAGCTGGTTTGGCCAATACTTTTTTGAAGGTTGGTTGAGGCGGATCCTCCCATTTTTCCTCACGCACCCTGACGTTGTTCTGTCTTGCAGTTGTTTGATGATTTCAGTACTGGTCATCACTGGGGGCTGATATGGATGGAAAGTTGGTGGTGGAGTGTGTTCTTCACTTTCAGGTTTTGCTAAAAGGGATGTTTTTGTGACCTGTGATATTGCACTTGTGGAGGCTGATGGTTGATTCTGTGTTTCGTCTAACATCTCATCCACCTGTCTGCAAAGCTCATCTGCACCCAGAACTTCTGACACATCTTGTTCTGTTTCAAGATCCAACTCCATTGGCTCTTCTGTTGGTGCATTCTGAGCTGAAACAGTTGCCTCCTGAACTTGAGCTAGAATGGTTTTCTTGAGAATGTTCGTCTGTCCAGAGACAGATTCAACCTTTCAGTCACTTGACTGGGTTGGCTCTTTCACCTTGTGGACCATCAATGTAGCAGTTGTTTCAGAGGCGCTCTCTCTCAATCCAGTTATTTTACCTCAAAGTTGGGATTTTTTACCTGAACACGTTTGTCTCCTATTTGGCTTTAAAAAAATGTTGCCAGGAGCCAGTGAGCCAATGACGTGACACAGTTGGGTAAGCTGACTTCAGATGTCACTGTTAAATTTTCCTTTTTCACCCACCTGTTAAATTCGTGCATCAGACCGCGATCTTTATCAGTGGTAGCGATGATCATCTATTTTGGGTCAGGGTAGAGCTTGTTCTTGCAAATTTTTGCGATTAGATCATCCAAAGTCTTACACTCCAACAGATTTGAATCGTGGTTGTAAAGTTCAGAATGGATTCCACTCTCACCTCATTCGACATTCCGACCCCTGTCATGAATCCCTCATGGAGATGATGTCCTATGATATGAGATTGAGGCTTTCCGCAACCCTTCAAAAAACACACCAGCCTTCTCTTCGGTCTTTTAGGAACTTCATCTTCCCTTGATGGCTCTGTTGCCCTTCTCTTTACCGGAATTTTAGTGGCACTTGAAGCTTGGCCTTGGGCATCTGTTTTTCTCAGTTGTTGTACTGGATTTCAGACTTTTCTTTGATATGCCCCTGCATCAACAGTCCCTTTGTCAGGTAGTGCCATAGTATAACTGCTCTTCGCTTGTGTCGGCCTAGCAGGCAATGACTGTGGTCTCGTTTGGGAGGTAACATACTCCCTCCTTGCTTGGCGAAACTCGGCTTCTTCTTGGGCAACACCATAGATTTGTCTCGGTGCTGTTGCCCACTAGATTGGGATGCTCGAGCAGCTGCTAGAACCGGTGTTACTGCTATTGCAGCTGATGCAGCCGGTTGTACTGGCACTGCTTGAGTTACCTATATGAAGCTGATGGTGCCAACGTGGACAAACCCTTTCGAGCCATCCTGCTGCCCATATCCCCGAGACAACGCTCTATCAGGAGAGCTTGGTTAAAAGGTTCCATCCTACTTGAAGGATGGTACACTCTTTCCCTAATCTTCTCTATACTCGCTAAGTCAAACATGTGATGCTGCATAGAGACCACAGCTTCATCCTGTCCTGGCATTGTTTGACCTACCATTGGCACATTAATCTTGGTACACTCATTGTTCGACCTACTATTGGACCACTTGTTGTAAGTCTTATTATCGACACTGTTTCTGGTGCCCTAGTAGCACCAAAATTTTGGTTCCACCTGGTCCAATTACTTTGTGAAGGGCTGCTTACCTGAGACGTTTGACCATCGCTGTACTGGCGATGACTACCCTCACCTGATTGGACAGCATCGCTCCCTGGACTATGATAACTGGAGGTTACCTACCTGTATCTTTGATGATCATCTGCCTCCTGGCGAGGATCAGCAACCCCTCTTTCTCTCCTTACCTCCAAATCCCTAGCCTGACCCCGATATACATCACTGCAACGACGTTGTTCCCTGCTTGTCCTATAATGGCCAGTAATTGCCTCTGCGACTGTGCCCACCACAGCTCCTACCTTGGACAAAACACTGTCCATGCGGCATCTGTAGAGTTAGGAATAAAGAGATAAGACAACCCTTAAAAAAGTTTTCACACTGAGTGCACAAGGAATGGTTTAGTATCTCATTATATTCCACAATCTGAACTGAACCATGCAACAACTATTTCAGTTTGGTAATCTGCCAGGTATTCATCACTCTCAAAATTTATGCATTTTTTCTCAAAATGAGGCTCTGGCTGGGACTAGTGTAATCAAAACAATCTCCACACATCATCTTTTGTTTTGTGCGAAGGAATGTTAACTTAATTAGCAAAATGTCTGTTAATAAAACAAACTGTAGTTTGCCCCATTTTGCCACAACAATGCAAGTAAAAATGCAACTTTGGACACCAAACTCAGTTTTCACAGATTTCCAAAGGATCAAGTACTTAAAAAAGCAGTGGATAATAGCCATCAGAAGGGATTCAGGAAAAAACTTCACTGTAAGTTTCTGTTAAGTTTTTTCTGATATTTACTTAAACATAATCTATATTTTATTAATGTCATTCCTACTTTATGAAATAATAACAGTAAACTGTATTTATTTCCAAAATCACTGGAGTTTGTGTTACTTCATTCAACAGTGTCATCAAATTCTGTTTAGAGACTGTAATTTCTAAAAGATAGTTTATGGTGACCTGTTACTTACAACAAGAAAGAGACCATGATTTCTAGCTTATCTGATCCCTGCATTGTAACCTTGTTATTTGATCCTTTTTAATCCTAACTAAGGGGGTCACTGTCAGTTTTCAACTTCTTTCAGATCATAAGTTCCACATGTGTGTGTCCAGCCCACTTTAAAGCCAGTGATTTTAAGTGGACACTAAACAATAAACATTAAAACTTAGAAGTGTACCATCAGTTTTCAAATGGAGTAGTGGGGGCACCAAATTGGAAGGCACCAAAGAAAATATCATTTATTGAATCTACAAATACTTCAGCTGAGATATGGTGTAGTGGTGACAAGGACAGTTCAGGCATAGATGATGCTCCAGAAACAGATGCCTTGATGAAAATTCAAAGATTAGAAAAAATGGAAGATTATAAACAAAAGCTGAGGCTAGAAAGATTTTGGCTAAACAGATTTTCATATGATTATGAGAATATTAATTTCTACACAGGATTCCCCACCTACAAATCTTTCCTAAAGTTTTCAAAAGCCATGGAACCCACAGCTTCAAATATGCAAAGTGCATATTATCACCCAAGTGAAACATTAACTTAAAAGGAAGGCCAGGAACTATGATGTTGGTTGATGAATTGTTTATAACATTATGTAGAATAAGGCTCAATCTCCTTGAGGAGTTTTGGTATCTTAAATAACAACATGGGTGAATTATCTGTATTTTGTTCTGGGAAAAATTCCTATTTGGCTAGACAGAGATGTTGTTCAAAGACTAATGCCCAGATGTTTTCAAGAAGAGTATCCAAACACACGGGTTATCATTGACTGCACTGAAATTTATACACAAACCCCTTGTTCATTAGTTACAAATTCACAACTTTATTCAAATTATAGGTCACACAACATTTAAAGCTTTAGTGGGCATTGTACCCCATGGAGCAATTACTTTCATCTCCCAACTCTATACAGGCAACATGTCTGATGTAGAAATAACTAGGGTGAGTGGTCTTTTGTCATTGCTGGATGCAGGGGATTCAGTGATGGCTGATAAAGGGTTTGTTATAAGAGAAGACTTGGAGAAAATTCACTATTCACTGAACATTCCTCCTTTTCTGTGTGAAAACAGACAGTTTGATGCAAGTGAAATTACTGAAACTGAAACTATTGCAAGATTAAGAATTCATGTGGAAAGAATAATGAGGAGGGTCAAGGAAAATCGTATATTTAGTTCAAGCTTACCACTCTCACTTGTTGGTTCTGTGAACAAAATATGGTCTGTGGCATGTATGCTGGTAAACTTCAACAACCCCATTGTCAGTGGATGGGGTGTATAAGCAAAACAACTCCAACAAAATACATACATGCAAAAATAATTGTATTTGTTGTGAAATCTTTGTTAAATGTATATCAAGTATGCAATTTTGTTGTATATAACAATGAAAGCAAAAATGATCAAGTTTCTCTTTTGTGCCCTTCCATAATACTGGATCAAAATATATTGTCTCTACAAAGTCCTCTACAGTACCATTGGACTTTTCAATGTACACATATAAATCACACCAGAATAATCCAGATACAGCAAGTTTGTACTTGATAATAGTAAACATGATTTTTTTTTCAATTATCTCAGTCCATTATGGGTTTCAAGATACATAACCTCATCTATTGTTTCACCTCATCTATCTCATTTGATTTCTAATAGGCCAAATTGTGGAACTCTCATTGGATTGTACACTTTCCTGTCAGGACTTGCTGCAGTCCAAGGTAATGCTGGAGAGAGTATTATGCCACTTGGATATACATTAACTGTATTATTATGTTGTTTACAATATTCAGTGGCTGCATTTGGCTCCTCATCTATTCCATGTTTAAAAGCAACAGTGCAAATATATTTCTTTTATTTCAGCCTAGTAACCAAGGTTTCATAATTTGTGTGTCTTTTAGCAATCTCTCCTACAGTACTGGCAGTAATTCTATATTTGCTTATGCCATAAAGCACATTTGCTTTGACTGTAAGTCATGGCCTCAAATATGTGGGCTTTCCTCAAATTCACTGATATGTTATCAAGTACAAATGGGTACAAATGCAAACGTATTTACCATTCTGTTGTTGTTTTCGCAAGGTAATGCAGGATATTGAACACCGTCATATATGTTAACAACACATTCTACCTGCAGTTCCTGTTGAGTGGCTATAACTGAACCTTTTGCACATGGTCTAAATTTTGTGGCAATTTTGGGAATCATTTCCATTTGCTTCAATGTTGGCAAAATCATAAAACAGCTCCTTCAAATGCTCAAAATCAAATTTACTTTCTAAGAGGATTGTAAAGAGTTGATTTTACAGCCTTAAACTCTTGTTCATCATAGTTGGCATCTGTATCAGGCTTTCTCTTTTTGGTAAATTTAACCACTTCTAAGGACTGTACCTCCTGACCTTTATCTTCTCACCACGAGGCTTATGCCCACTCTGTGCTTTGGATGTACAGGCCATATAATCTTGTAATGTAACCTTTTTCCTCATCTTTAAATCTGCTAACATATATAGCAATGCTGCTACATGTCCACAGGCTCTGTTTTCCCAATAGTACATGTGCACTCTGCTTCTGTCACTTTAACCTCTAGTTCAGATGTCATTTGCACCTGGTAGAATACAAATATGTTTATCTTAATTTATCAAAAATAATCAAATGTTGACAATTCTGCAATGCAATGACAAAATGTTTGAACGCCACCCCCCAATAGAAAAATGTAAATTGTGAAAAATACATTTATACCCCTGAAATCTCAATTTAGAAGGTTTGTCATTTAAAGAAATCTTTTAAAACTTTAATTAGAGTAATCTAGATGATAATCAAAGAAAAATGAAAAAGCAAAATGCAATTACTTTATTACAGGATTTTTAATACACAATTTTTCAATTAATGCAATGTTAATGAAATGAAAGTTTTTAAATTAGTTTTACCATTATATATCATGTGGACTTTCATGCTTTTTCATTGATCTGTAGCTTTTGGCAGTTACTGTACAGCCATTTTTACAAGAGTTATCTGTAAAAAGTAAAAATGACTTATAAGTGACCTCGCTCATTTTTGTTTTGCTTTTTGCTAAAATCAACATTAAATAGTATATATAGTAGTTATACTTGTTTTTTGTCTGTTTATGGTTACATTTCTTCCGAATTAACGTTTGAAATGAAAGGAATTACTGAAGATTCTCATTACTGAGGATATCTTTGTTGATAGAATTACATGACTGAAAACAGAGAAAAAATACTTACCAACTGATATCTTCTTGATAAACTCTTCACGGAAGTAAATGTATCCTTTATCCACATGACTTTTTCCTGAAGACTTAGACTCAACACTTTTCAACAAAAGCTATGGTAAAATAGGGAATACTTGAAATATCACACACTCTATCCATGTGTACTTTGTTTCCACACTTACCAGCCAGAGCTTCGCTGTGGATTTTTTGGGGGGAATATTAAGAGTGGTGAATTGGGGCCTCTTGCGCTCTCTTTCTACTTTGGTCGGTGGCATAGGATCTGGAAAATATGCATTACTCTCTGAAGGGTCTTGGGTTTCAGATAAAGGGGTTTCTTCTAATTTATCTAATTCATTCAATTTAACTAATTCATCTGGGCTTATAAGGTCATTAGATGTATTTAGATGTATTTGTTGTTTTACGTTGCGTTCAACAGCCAGGGTCATATTGCGATGGGTAGTTTACAGATGGAGGAAACCAGTGCATACTGCACTGTAAACCACCGGGCATCGGCAAGTAACTACCAACTTTCCAACATGAAGTGCCCGGCCCGATATAAGGTCATTACCATCCACAGAACAATCTTCAAATAACTTATCTAAACCAAGAGATTCTTTATCAGGCTCACCATTATCTCCATTTACACCTTGTAATAAACTGCTCTTTTTTTCTCCTCAGCCAAAGTGAAATATCTCAATCCAGGCATGGTTTTAACCTGTCGTGATGTAACACATTGTGATGCTATTCTGAAAAGTACTGGAGAAACAACCTCTACCACTAAGAAAGGTCCCTTCCATACTTTTTCTAATTTTGGGCTTTGACCAACCTTCTTAGCGGAATCAAGTTTGTATACTAAATCTCCGGCTTCATAAGATTGAGTTTTGATCTCAAGGTCATAATCCCTTTTTTGACGCATTTGAGATGACTCCAATGTGTCCCTAGCCAAAGTATGCACTTGTTTTAATATAGTTTTTAATTTAATTACATATTCAGCGGTGCTGTCATACTTTTGTTTTAGGCCCCCTATCATTAAATCAATTGGTAGCTTTACTTCCCTACCAAGTATCATTAAGTTAGGAGTGAAACCAATATTCCGATTAATGGTAGAACAGATTGCTCCAGCTAACTGCTGTGGGTGTTCATCCCATGTTTGTTTGTTCCCACATAAAAAATCACCTAATTAACTGAAGTATTGTTCTATCATATTGTTGAATCTGTTTAGCTTGACCTTCACTTGCCTGGACCCCTTCTGGCACTCCAGCCGGAAGGGAGTTCTCCTGATGGATTGGGCTAGTGTGACCTTGGGATAGGTTGGGCCAGGCTGACCCTGGTCCCCCATTGCTAATATGACCTTCGGACCTCGATTGTGACCTTTTTACCCCAGTTATCACATTTGTACCACACTATGACCTTTTGACTTTCAATACCGAGCTGTGACTATCAGGCAACTTACTAACACTTCTAACTTATACTAATATCTTTTTTCATATTTTTACTTTGCATGCACTTTGCTGTGATATTATGTTGTTTTAAAAATAAATTTTATTCATTGCAACCATTCATGCCCCCACAGTTACTGACCATAAGCGTAAATGTTATGTTTATTGTGTAAGTTACAAATATTTTATTTACATCCTTTTACTGTTTTTTTTCGTTTGTTTGTTTGTTTTTTAATATTAAGCTACAAAACATTGCAGAGAATATCAAGTTAAAATAATTTCATTTTCTTATATTCACTTATATTTTATAGCTGTTTTTTATTGCTTTGGTATATATTGTCTTATTTCACTTAATATTGAATCATAGTCCTTTTTTATAAAATCCCACATTGTGCATATAGTCAAAGCTGGATTTTTACGTCCCATACAGTGTCATATTGGAACAGATCCTTAGCATTGTCACTTGTGCAAGTCGAGCACACACAGAGGTGACAGCCTGTGATTAGAGGCCAAAACTGCTTACACCCTAGGCAACAGTGGACCTAATGTTGTGCATATAGGAAAAACACTTATATACAATTGTATTTTCTGGCAATCTCCATTCAATATATTTTATTTGTATATATCATTTCGGAATTTTTACTTTTAAATCTGGCATGCAATATAAATCAATGATACCAAAAAATTTAAAATGAAATAAATAATGTTTCGTAATACAATTAAAATAAAAAATACATAAAAGCACAAAAAATACTAACACAAAGTTAATATGAAGAACTAAATATTATGCATATTTTATGAGTAACATGAATATAAAAGCTCTTGTTATTAACTTTATATTCTCTATTATTTGTGAATTGATTTTAATTTGACAAAGATTAACAGAAGCTTTAGAAATACATTTCTCATGGTGTAATATTTCACAACTTCCATAATTTCTAAAGAATTTATCAAAAAATGCCAAAACTAAAACTCGGAAAAATATTTTTCTACAGTAAGGAGGTCAAGGAAATAAATAATTATTCCATCATCTTTATATCCAAATGTATTTAGGTGAAGTAAATTTTGTGATGAATAAAACATCTCAATATCTTTGTGTACATAGTGTATGGCAAAGATATAAAAATTTTGATTTGTTTTTTGTTTCATGTCGTGTTCAACAGCCAGGGTCATATTGCAATGGGTAGTTTACAGGTGGAGGAACCAGTGTATTCTTGCTGGTCAATATTCCACCCTGTAAACCCCCAGGCATCACCAAGTAACTACCAACTTTCCAACATGAAATGCCCAGGCCAAGACTCAAACCAGCGACCTCAGAGTTTGAGGGCGGGCACTCTGACCTCTATACCACCGAGCCCCCTGCAAGATAGTGATACTTCTTTACAATCCCTATTATATTTTGGGCCATCAGGCAAATCATTGCTAAAAATGATTGTGTTGTTTTATTACCATAATCAGGATTTATTAACTTTAGAAAATAAAATTTTATCACCTACAACATAAAGAAATAGTTCAAATGTTGTAAATTTTTAATTGTTTGTAACTGGAAAGTATTTAATCATAAGATATTGCAGATTATCTTAATAAAGGTAATAGTAATGTTAACCTTTATTTTAATGTATTTATATCAAGAATGGAAAATCAAAATTGTCTTTGTTGGATTTATATCATTCTAAATATATTGCAAAATATGTTGTGCTATAAACAACATGTGTTCTATGTATAATAGCTTGGGGTGTAAAATTAACTTTTGCTGATTTTGAAATTGATGAGATTATTCACAGTCAGCTATTTCAAGCAGAAGCTTTATTCAGGAAAGTCTGTTTCGAATAATGAAATGGACTTAAATATAAATGATTCATAATTACTGTTATCATTAATTTAAATATCAATTATTTCCATATCAGCCAATTATAGTTAGTTTGTGTAGGTTGCCACCATTGCTTTAAATTGAGCAAAACCAGCAGGACACAAAGCAAAAATAAGGCAGATATTTTGCTATAACTTTTCTGCTGTTTAAGACTTTTCTGCGCCTCGCTATAACTTTATGTACATTTGCAAGCTACCCTTCCCCCAAGACAGTAAAATGCAATATGGGATATATAATTTTACTATATTAACATTATTTTATTTATTTTATGACTATCACGGGGGGTACTCAATATTATAAAATTCTGTCACTAAACAGACAAACAAACTTTTGTAAACACAACCTTCCCGATAGAAAATTTTAAAATTCACGTTTCCTGTATAACTCAAGGCTAATTCGAGTACACAAATGCGTTTGTTAACCCGAAAGCCAAACATTTTCAATTTTTCAGTTACCCCCCAGAAAAATGTGACAGAGTGGCCATTGACATAGCATTTCAATGTCAGGAATAATGGCCATTATATACCAGCACATTGTGCATTTAAGTAATATATTTTCAACACACTGTCACTGAAATCATAAAAAAGACATATAGTAACCACAACCACAGCGGAAAGAAATTACAACCCCAATTTTTTTGTAAAACATCCCAAGCAAAGGTAAAATTTTTCAGACATTTTTATAAATTTTGAGGTGCCCAGTTTTCTTGTGTCAGAGAAGACATTTGCAATGCTGGTAATTTACTTAAAATTTGAGAGAAGAAATGTGTGACTTATTAGATCACTGTATTGTATTTTGTATGGTTTAATATAGTAAAATATGGAAATATGTAAAAGACCCTCAAATGCCAAACTAAAGGAAAAGATGGCGGGAAACCTCAGACGAGGCAGATGGAACGGATTTGATATATCTCAACACTGCTTCAGAAGACCAAGTTCCATGTTTCATAATTTGTTGAAGGGAGACCCCAGACCCCAAGTTGTAGCAGATCTCCTAAAAGTATGAAAAGTTAAGTGTGGAGATATATTCAACAAAGAAGAAACCACCTTCAGGTGCTTCCTAGCTGCGGAACCTGAAAGTGGGAATACAATACAATTTCTACAAATTGAAAACAAAGGCGAGTTCTTAGAGACAGAGATCAAAGCAAACATATTCTGCAAAGCTGTGATGGATCATAGAGAGGATTTTCCAAGATCTGGAATTGAAATTATAGTAGTTTCTTTACGATCTTGCATAGTTTTGACCATTTTACTATCACTGTACAGAACGTCGGGCCAAAAATCACATCTCCCCTAGTAAGATGCCTTGTAACATCAAAAGCTGCAGATAAATCTGGTAGGACATTTGACAACCTCATACAAGAGAAAAGAACAGAACGAATATGACGCCCTATGTATAATTGGATGTTGCAATTTACTACACACTGCAACAATCTGCTGTAACATATCAATAGAGACCAATTTGATGGCTTCTGGTCTGAAGTCAGCATTGATCTTAAGAGACTCCATATACAAAGGCACCTTTCATCCTTGAAGGGTTCTGTGTGCAAACCATGCACTATAAACATTGCCCTAATGGCAGATATATAGTTGGAAATATTAGACTGTGACAAAACTCCATGATGGAAAGCAATGTAGTAGTATTCACTTATATGAGATGTCTTTTTCAGGAAAGTATGAAGTGTGTAAACATTCTATGATACTGAGCACATGTAGCTGGCCAAAAACCCTTCTGAAGCCTATGTAAGGTCGAGGTTGCAAACCTTGAAGAAGTTTGCATAGCATTTAAAAATAGAAAATACATGTTAGACACTGTGATTAAGCTTCATATGGTCCAGATAAACCAGCATTCATTTATAATGAGGAACAAGTGTGGACAGTGCAGTGCATTGGGTAGCAGTACCCTTCCATCTAGACAACAAATCTGCCGTTTCATTGTGCATACCAGGGATATGGTTAACCATCAATTGAATATTAAATAATGAGGTAAGTAGCCAAATATTTCTGGCTGTCATGGCCAATATACCATCTTTTGCTTTACCAGACCTCAAAACCTCCACTACTGCCATATTATCGCATTTGAGATCTATTATTTTATCTCGCCAATTTTCTGTCCAGACTTTTAAAGCCAATACAATATTTAGAATTTTTAAATGAACTATTGTGTAATTGATATACCCTAAGGGGATGTGAAGGATGTAAACTATACCTTTGAAACAACCTCCCAAACCAGTTAAGCATGCATCTAAATATACAATATCATGCGGTTTCTGATGATCATAGAAGGTAACACCATTATACTACAATAAGAAGGTCTTGAACCAATTTAGATCTCTATGAAATTCAACATTTAATTTAATAGTGGATTTTGAAGCATGATCCCGCAACAGTTGAGCATTCTATTCAGAAAAAAATCTCGCTTGCTTCACACATTTAGTTATATAAAGTATTGAACCCAGTAGGGACTGTAATTGATTCTTGGTTACTTTAGTTTTGACAGCAAATTGTGAACAAATTCTTTGAATTTCCAGTAACTTTTCAGAAGGTATTTTAAGGTTTGATTAGTGGTATTTATTTTGATTTCCAAACATACGGTGCAAGTGGTAGGTGATACCAGTTTGGATTTCCTAATGAGAGTATCATAAGAATCATTAATATCCAGTGGTAAGCCAGTATACACCAAATTGTCAATATAATTGTTTCGGTTTGAAAATTGATACTTATTTTTATAATGAACCGTACTCCGTCTGGAAAACCTTGGAAAGATACAGAACCATGTCTAAATCTGAACGGCAGCGTACAATCAAGGAATAGCTGCTCATACTTAAGATCTAATTGTGATTTTAATGCGCCTAAAAGCTTGGTTGATATTCAGTTTATATAGCAGTTTGACCAAAGATGAGTTATGAATGGCCGAGGTCAGCTTGACATTTGAACCCAAAGGTGAGAATGTAGAGGTCATATGCTTGACGGAGGTCATCTATGGCTAAAACATCATACCTGAGCACAGCCCATCCACGAAGGTTCGAACCCAGAGTTGAGTATACATTTAAAGACAGTGAAACACAACTTGAGGAATTTTTATTTACACGTTAGACATAACTTGGTAGAATCCCCAAAAGAGAAGTTTTTAACCTCTGAAAAGTTTTTTTTTTCAAAAATCACCAAGACACAATATACATATGTAACATAGTTGAAATACCATAAAGGTCAGAATACCATCAAGGTCACCCAAGAAATGTTTATATATATACCCAAAGGGTTAACAAAAACAGAATATAATTAAGATAGGTTATTTGTTTACAAGGGGTTTGTTTGCTTGTCAGTCAGTCATGTCTTGTCATCATAGAGAGGGGGATACCAGAGTCCGTCTGGCCCTGCCTAATCCTATCACACGGAACTAACCCTGACCCAAGGTGGATCAAGACTTGGGGGTACAGCTCAGTGGTCAAAAGCAATCCATATCTCAAGGAGCCACATCAATCCAAGGGAGACCTCCCACTAGAGGATTAATCTTGTGGGGTCCAGCTCCAAGATCGAAAAAAACCCAAATTAAATCCTTGGGGTGGGTTAAGCACCCAAGGGGGGCAAAGCTTAGTCAAATTTGAGAGGAAGAAAGCCAGAGTCGGTCTGGTCCGCCTAATCCTAGAGATTTTCTTTTAAGTTATGTGAAACCAAAAGGTGAGACTTACAAAAGGTGGATCAAGGCTGAAGGGTCCAGCTTAAAAGTTGTAGGTGATCAGATTGCCAGGAGCTATTCAGTCCCAATGAGGAGAACGCTCAGGAAGAGATCAAGCTCGAGAGGTCAGGCTCCTGGGTCGAAAAAGAAGTGACCTAAGTACACTCTTGGAAGGGGTCAAGTACCAAGAGGGCTAAGCATAGTCAAATTGGGTTGTTACTTATGTGTCAGTGGAGGGTAGGTGGGTTCAAATTTCCCACCATGTACATTGCTTGATGCCTGTTTTGAAAGTGATATTGAAAACCCCAACACATGGGGCTAATGAAGCGAGACCAATCTGTGATTGGTGCAACCCATAATATTTTAACTTTCGCCTAGTGATGATGCACAGTATACCCAGATTCTTAAGGTGGTGGACAAACTGCCATAGCAGGCTCCTGCATAGCCATGCTTAACACAGTTTGACCAAGGTGAGTTATGAATCCCCAAAAGAGGAGTATTTTTTAAAAATCACCAAGCCCAATCAAAAACATGTGGAGATAACAGAAGCAAAGGTGGAGTGGATGATGGAAGAGGTTTGTGTTGCATTCTGTAGATATGTCCATACTGCTGTGCTTCTCCAAAGCTCATGTGCCATAATATTCTGGAGAGATATATTGTTGTCAAACGCTAAAGTAGCACCTGACCTTCAGAAGGTATGAAAGAATTTTTGTATATAAGGCATTTGATATTGTTGAGTCGTTACAGCTGTACTATGACTATTTTGACAAGGCAGGACACCCAATTTAGCCCTAGTTCCGTTTTTGTTTTGGTTGCCCCTGAATGGTGAACATTTCTGCTGATTCGTTTTATGTATGGACATACCCAAAATGAACTATGGTTGACAAATTTCGCAGATTCCTTGGACCAGACTTTGTGTTTTATCCGTGGTACAAGGGGCCATGGTGGCAGAGTGGTAACACTTTCGCCTCTCACCTCTGAGGCCGGGGTTCGATCCCCGTCATGGCCTCAAGTGGGAAAGGTGGTAGTTGCTTGCCGTTGGTCGGCAGTTTACAGTACAGAACCCTAGAGAACTGTATGTACTGGTTTCCTCTGCCCTTCTAACTACCCGTCGTGATATGACCTGTACAGTGTTGAAAGCGACGTAAAACCCCAAATAAATAAATAAATGAATAAATATCCGTGGTACAAGAAAAAACTTTAAGAAAAGGCAGTATTAGAGTCCACACAAACCCACAACCTTAGATCGTTCTTGAAAAAAAACGTAGTGTAATTTCAATACAGATAAGAAACAGAATCAACTTTGAGAAACATAAAACCACTAATTGACTCCACTGTGTGTGAGAATATAACTCTGATCTAACAGATTACTCTTTGAGTTGATAAAAAAAATCACTGAAGCTATTCTGGATTTATGATCAAGAAGGTCAGTGTCTGGATCATTTTTGAGGACTGAGGAGTAAACTGTAAAACTATGACCAGATCTAAAGTATTGTTTCATACACCAAGAAACCAACAAACGTAATTACGATATCAATAGCGAAGCCACGGTGGTGCAGTGGTAAAACACTGGCCTCCCACCTCTAAGGTCGGTGGTTCAAACGCTGGACCCTATGTGCAAAATTTGGTAGTTTCTTAACGATGGTCAGCAGTTGACTGTACAGAACCTTAACAAACAGTATGTACTGGTTTTCTCTGCCCACAAAACTACCCATCGAAATATGACCTTAAAACCAAATAAATAAATAAATATATATAATACCCATGCCCCCCATTTCATTAGACAAAGATGAAATAAAATAAACTCAAACTAATGCATACAACACCCATGCCCCTCTGCTTCATAGGGAAACACAAAATATATTATCTTGGTCAGAATTAATTTCTTGTCCGGTGCATCGATGTATTTCTTTAAATATAGATGTTTTTCTTGGTTTTATACGAACAAACGAGTGTATACAATGTGAATCCATCTTCTGGAAAGATACAATTTGAAAAAAATGTCTCTCATAATAGTTATTTGAATATTTATTATCTGCTATTTTATTTGAGCAACAAGTAAAGCAAATACATACTGATCCAGATGAAACAAAATGCAGCTCTGAAAAGTATCCATAGTAAGTTGACTCCAAAACGAAATTCTTTAATGTTTAACTTGCTATTTTGTTGGATATTACTAAAGCCTGGGATACTGTTGACATATGTGACTTTGCTCTGGTATTTACTTCCCTATGCTGATTAGCTATTAGTGCCAATTTTGGGTCAGTTTAGCATGTGCCAACCCCCAAACCCCCATACTGAACTATTTTTATGGCCTATTCCATGATTTTTTTCACACAAAAAATCCATCCAAGTCATATTTTTTTATGAATAACAGTTGTCCAGTTAAACATGTTAACCCGTGGTTATTTCCTGTTTTTTATGAAACCCCACACAATTTATGTTTATTTTGCTTCAGTACAATATACTTCTCTTGTATTTTTCTTGATACTGATGTGGTATTCATGACTAACAGGCTTGCAAAAATCTATCTCTTTATAATGTGTATGCGTACATAAACATATTATTTGACAGATATATTTTAATTGTACAATAATAGATAAGAACAATAAAAGTAAATTCAAACCTATGTATATTATTTTATCACATGTAGAAATAACCAATGATCAAAGACGGATTATTATAATTACTATTATTATTGTGTATTTATACTCAGCTCAATATCTCCATATATTACAGGACTCAAAGCGCTATTTAATACATCAAACTGCACAGTCCACACTCTCTAGTATCTGTCATTCCCCCAATTGGAAGACAGAGGCTCAAGGGTGATCATTTATCAACGTCCTTGAGGTTCTATAACCTGCCACTGGGGATAGGGCCCAATGACAGCGGGCCACCATTTTAAGTGGTCATCCGAGCCATAATGCATCTGCCTGTTTACAATGCACAGCGATATTAGGATTAAAAGACAAATGGGTGATTCTAATGTACTGTGACTTGCAAAATCTCTTATAACTTGGAGATTTGAATCAGTTGTTTCTATTCTAACATCACAAACCTTTTTATATTATATGTAATTATTATTATTGACATTTGTCTGTTTCATCCATTTTAATTTGCAGAGGGTTACTGTTAGAATAGCCTCAATTTCCTTGATAAGCCAACTAGATTTGCTGACACAATCATGTCCTTTTTTCCGAATGGGCGATAGTTCAAACTAGTAAGATATATTTACATTTTGACGAGTTTGTCCATATAGCCAGAAATAAAATTTATTTGTATAAGACAATTTATAGCAAAGCAGTCAGAGGGGTTGAAAAAGAAATCTATGAAATACTAGAAAATATAAACCTATGATACTTGCATCAAGCATTATAGATTCTCTTTAAAAAGAGACACTTAGAACAAGTAAAAAATGCTCACATGTGTACATTTGTATTTAAATATAAATAGTTTTGCAATTATATCAAAATATTAAAATAAGAGTATATACTTTTGAAAGTGTGTATATAAATAGAGATATAAACACAGGAAAATGTGCTGGAGATTATTTGTCTCTAGGCCTATAGACAGTTATAAATTAATTTATATTTAAATGTCAGAGAATATTCAAGTCTTAACTAAGTACTGTCTGTTTTATACCTTGTCCATTGTAATAACGTCTATTTATTGTCTAATGTGACCATTGTATTGTCTGTTCTCTGTATCGTCTATTGTATATTGTCATTGTTATTATAGAAAGAAAAATCAAAAACATATTAAAAAAAAGATATATTTACATTAAAATCTGATCTGTTTCATTATATCCTCTACAAATACCAGCATGAAAATTGAATTCAATAAATTTTAATTACTGTTTAAAGAAAATACACACACAACCTTGAAGAATTAAAATATTTTGGAAATATCACAAACAAAAACCAAATTAAGATCAAATCCTAAATACGGAAATTAATGACAAGTGCAAAGAAGCAGATAAGAGGAGATGCTTTCATATGTTCAAGCCCAGATGCCATTGTGGCAGTAGTTTCCTCTTGGACATTAGTAGAGCTCATGATAATGTTATCATATTTCACATTGCAGTTGTCTGAATCAGAGCAGTAACATCCAAATATTTCTTGGGGTTCATTTGCTCCGTCAGAAGTGCCATAATCATTTGCAAGGCCATAGAACATCAGGGTAATCCCTAAACTACCAGTTATGCTGCCTCCACTGCCACTGTAACAAGTATCCGCATGTGTTGTGCCCTGTAAGAGAATATAGGCAGTAACCAGTAAGATACTCCCGGGCTCTGTGAAAATTGGGTCAAAACATACCCCGGAACTGAGAAAATTTAGTTGCCTTTTTCCAAATGGTTTGTTTAGAATATACCATGGTATCCTCTAATCCCCCCAATATTCTACCATGATATACCATGTCTGAAAGGGATTATGCCCAAACAAAATATTAGAAAAGCTCACATCCTGTGTCTACTGAGCCATTTAATATGCTATTCCTCTCCCAATAAACCCATGTTAAAGTTATCAATAATATCATGATGAAGAGAACATCTCCAATAAGATACTAGGTGTGACATAAATAAAGAAATCTAGAGAATTTTGAAGTAAAAATTTAAAAATCAGAAAAGGTAGACATACTATACATGCACGGATGGTTCCACCAGTTCTCCCTTGCCGTCATAATTCTCATTGGTCAAGGTCATGTTAAGGTAACCGCAATATCCAGGGGAAGAAGAGTTTTCGGCTCCCTCAAATGACTGAAGATCCGCAACATCTGTACTCATGCAGTCATCATTGGGGGACACACCCCCCAGAAAAGGGCTTAGTCTTCGTTCAACTGTGGAAACAATCTCAGCAGTGTCATTAGTTTCATCTCCATTTAGAGTTGCTTGTACAGCAAAGCATTTGTAACATTGTAATCCCACTGTAAGATTGAACAGGGGTAACCAAGATAGAGCCAAGAGTAGAGTATGAATTGTTTCCATATTTAGCCTTTCAATAACATTAAAAAATGCATCTAAAATTCAAACTACCTGCTCATACTTTGATTGGTTTCCCTGATATTATCTCAATAAAATATTTGAAATGATAAATAAATATGATATTATCCTTTAAGTAATAACTGAGGATACGTTGTTATTTGTTATCCTTTGATGCACACAAAATATAACTAAAATAGTTAAAAGCGTGCAAAAAAGATGAGTTTATCATTTGAAATTAATGAACAAAACAGGCATATATTTACACTAGTAAATGTAGTAAAATGAAATGGCTGCAAAACTAATTCTTAAAAGCTTCCAGCGATAAGTACTAAAACATATTAGTAAAATAGTAATAACCAAACATATGATTATGTTCACATGTCTACATATAATAAGAAACAGAATATACCCTCTTATAACAAATAATAATCATCATATATAGCATGCAGTAACAATGGTGCATAATATGCTGTTAGACATGAGTAAACCTTCCATAAGAACGTCCATGTGGCCACTAATCTGGTAGTTGTTTATTTATTCCGACCTTGATCACAGTTACTTCAATGCTGATATATATTGCATAAATTATGTGGGGCAAAACTGTGAATTAATAAACTTTAACCAACAAATGAGAATATGGTATTAAAGGAAAAATTACGCATTTCCAGTGGTACTGCGTACACTATAATCGGTGTTACTAAGAATCTATCGCATTGCTTCTTTTGTTAGGTTAATTTTCAAGGAAACTTAAGGCATTTTACTGCTTAATGATTCCATTATGGAGAAAAGCTTTCTGCACTACAATGAAGTCTGCTAACATGATATATGTATTAATCCTGACCTAAAATAAGGACTTGTCAGAGTAAATACGCTTTGTCCAGTGGAAAACAGAACACACATAAAAGAAACGACTCATTCTGTATTAATTTCTACATCTTTTCGATCATTCATTCATTTTACAGATTAGAGTAAAAGAGTAATGTAGGTAGCATTTCATCGCATCCTGTTGAGCTGCAGTTTGGTGTGCCCCAGAGTTTTGTTCTTGGACTTATCCTTTTTTATCTATATGCAAACCCAAATCAGCTTAATCATTCAGTCATAGAGTAGTATCAAGTACCATTTCTATGCCAGTGACCACCAATTATACATAACAATCTCACCAACAAATTTCTCTCACTCTATACAAATACTCAGGAATAGCCTTAACGACCTTCAAAATTTCATGTTCACAAATGGACTTAAACCAAACCCCGACAAAACTAAATTAATGTTGCTAGACTCCAAAAACAATCATAAACAACTCTTTCCACACTTTCCAATCAATGTTCTTGGCAATGTGGTCTCACCCGCACAAAATGTCAATAACCTTGGAGTGGTGTTTGAGTCTAATTTATCTCTCTCTGACGATGCGTCACAAGTCATAAAATCCACTAGACTCCATACAAGAGACCTTGAAAGAATTCATACTCTCCTGGATCTTTAAAAAACAGTCCTCCTAAGAAACTCTTTGGTGAGCAGGAGGTTGGACTACTGCAATTCCCTGTTTGTATCACTCACTGATTTTGAGTTAAGAAGATTGCAGTGCATCCAAAACTCACTCTGTCGGGTTGTCACACTCACTCCTGTAAGTTTTCTAATATCACCCCAACTGAAAAAAAAACACAAATTAATTCATCCCTACACTTCTTCTAGAAATACCAGATCCGGCAGCCCTAAACTCAAGTTCCTTTACATCCCTACCTTTCACCGCAAAGTTCACAAATGACACAAACATTTTTCAAATTCATTCAGCCATTACATAGCAGCCTATCTGTCACATTTGAAAACTCACCTGTTTAACTCTAGTTTTCCTACTTAACGGCCTTCCCATTGGTCACACCCATAATTCTGGATTACCGACCCTGATCGCCCCTCGACTATCTTACTAATAAATATCTTTGTTTACTTAGCATTCTGTTCCACATTATGAGAAAGATATTGCACCTTCAAAGGAGTAGATTAGATTAGAGTTTATTAAATCTGAAGGAACTATGCAGACTCTGTAGTGTAGTGGGTAACAAAGTTGCCTTCCATGTTTGAGGTCTGTGGTTCAAATTCTGCACCCTATGTAGGAAAGTTAGTAGTTGCTTACTGCTGTCTTGCAGTTTATAGTGCATTTTGATCTTGATCAACTAGTATACATTAGTTTCCTCTGCCCTTTAAAACTATCTTTTGTGATATAACCTATAAACTGTGTTGAAAACTATGTTAAACCACAATAAATTAAATAAATGCAAGGTCCCCAGACAAGGTGATGCCTCAAGACACTCATTCATTTAATGTGTTGTGAAAGCAGTCTTATTTTGAGTTCGTGGGAAAGTGTTAACATGCCACAGAGCCAGGGTCCTTCACTAATGTCATGCCTGATGATGATTAGCTCTTTTAGAGAGAAGCTCTAATTCAGACCAAAAAAAAAACCATCTTGCAAGTCATTCCATGGACTTTCATTGGAATATTAAATACTTTCCATGTAAGTCCACCATTAAAGTAATAGCTCAAAGTTCATTATAACTATGTTAGGCCTCTCATCCATCCTAAATACTGGCCACGGGAAAAAATGGGCCAACTTGAAATCAATGACAAGTGGAACACGGGTCTTTTGTAGACATTTTTGAGCACACATACAGCACACCGTGGCCTGTGAGTGGAAAGTGTTATGGAAATTATATTGAGCATGGACGTAGGAAAACTGACACACAGCCAGGCCATAAGATTCCCATAGTTTGTACTTAAGACACATTTGCAAAGATCTAGCTTCCCGATGAACCAGGAATGGTAAAAAATAGCCGGGCCCGTGAGTGTGCTAACCCGAGTCCTGGGATGTAAGAGTAGCTTTATGGAAGTTACAAAGGTTGCTTCAAATTGAGCAAAGTCAACAGGACATAACAACAAATACGGGAGACCTTTCACCATCAAGGTTGGCAACTCAACTTTTTTCCTCCTAGCAACAAACTGGCAAAACTTGAACACAAAATCCATAGCTAGGTTTATTTCAAATACATTGATGGGATTTTCCTTTTTTCGCAACTGTGATGTATCAAAGTCATATAAAATTGTCTCCTTAAACCTATGGCCTTAGGATCACTTTTAACTCCAGTGTGTCTACTCTGTTGTCTTTTGTTCAATGAATTGTCATCTTTCGTATCACTTGGTAATTTTTGCCTACATGGCAATGACCCCATGGGTCGCAAAAGGCTCATTCGGTACGGTACTTACCTGGACTATTGTAAGTCTCTTCTTAAAAGTTCTTACAGTGCATATGAAAATATTAGGTGTATATCTCAGTCACTTGTGTAAGCCACATTAGGAAATATCTACTGCACTACCAATCTGTGACCTTGAGTTCAAAAGTATAATAGGGATTTATACAAGTGACTCTGAAAGAGGCACAGGAAAATACCACTTTGAGTTTCTAAGATTTAATAATCAGAGGGATTCATAATCAGATATTATCATAATTCTCTTTCAAATTCAGATGACATGCATGTCTCTATTTCCTAGAATAGGAATTGCCTTTTCTAAAGTGTTTTGTCGACAAAGTAAATAGCTCAATATATTAGCAAAATCCCATTTCTAAGTAAGCCTTTCAGACTAAATAAACATGACAACATGGTACACATGTGTACTGTAATTTCAAAATATGCAACACCACAGCAAAAATCAACCTATTTCCAAGAAGACACGGGTCCATATTATTCTTGTTCCAATAATTGTTGTTATTCTCATAATTTCATAAGAGAAGCTGTAAGAAGTAGTCCTGGGGTTATTTTTGTTTTTCTTCTCCACTTCTAAATATTATCATCACAAAAATGGGTGCAGTATCTCCATTTTCATTGTCTATGGCTAAACTAGACACAATGACATATTATATGATGTTTCATTATCCAAAATATATGTAAAATTTAAAACAATACATGCAGACTGCCAAATAATTTTATCCTTAATTATGGATAAGTATTCCGATTTTATGTATGTACTTTATGTAAAGAGTCTTGCAAATGTTTCTTATGGGGATATTATACAAGTAACCCGAAGGAGCTCTTACTGCAAATACCATTCTGAGAATTTAGTAATAACATATTATCACAGTTGAATTTCAAATTCAAAAGACATGCGTTATGTATTCCTTGCATATGGAAAGCTCTTTCTTAAGTGTTTACTCACCAAGCAAAATATCTAAACAAAGTTGTAAATACCCATTTCTAATGAAGCCTTTTGAAGCCAATGAAATGTAATAATTGGTACACATGTACTTTGTAGTTTGAATATATGTTACATCAATCTGCAATCCACATTTTTCCAAGAAAATTATAGGGGACCATGTTAGCTTTAAATCTTATTCCAATAATTATTATTATTCTAATAATTTCACAAGTAATAATATCACAACTTCTGTAATTTAAGCTCTGTCCTTCTCTGTCTTTTTTCTCAGCATTTAGGTCCTCTACTATTTGACTCTCTGTGTAGAGACATCTTGCATGCACAAGTTGTACCAACTGGTATACACTTGTTGTACTTGGCACAATTTATAATAATAATAATAATAATAGAAAGCAAAATTGATATAGATCCTCTAATGCGCTTAATTCCAAGAAGGAATAGTCCTGAGAGAGACATGTTTCAATATCCAAAAAGCCCATGTTAGGACATGACTAAGGTGAGGGGTATGCCAGTCTAAACAAGTGAGTATTGAGCTGGCTTCTGAAACTATTAATTTTCTGTTGGGATCTGACAGATTGTGGTGGTCTGTTCCATTCAGCTGATGAGGCGACTGCAAAGCCACACCTACCTTTGTGCCTCTCGGAGCGAGTTGAGTAAATAGTAGCCTGTTGATACGAGTAAGACTCCTCGACCTGATTAAAGCTGATAGATACAGGGATTGGGAAAAGTTGATAGCCTTGAAAACCAAAAGGTTGTAACTAACTCTGTTTGAATCATAGACAATTCGACCATTTACAAACCCAGCCCCCGTCAAATCGGCCCCCTTGGGAATAACACCCTAGTCAAATGAGCCCTTGGCAATATTATCCCGGTCAAATCGGGCCCTAGATGTTAAATGCCTATAAATATTAGATATCTGTGCATATCCAAAGATAATAATGTCTTTCCTAAATTAATTTTTCCCAGTCTATAATTTTAATATAATACCACAAGGTAAATATCAAAACCAACAAAAGAGTAAATAAATATGCATTATTCTTTTAAGTTTTAATTTATAAATGAAATTCGTCATAAAATGAAATATAAAACATTAAGAATATTCAGCTCAGTCTCCAAACTTCTACAAATATGACACAGATGTTGATAAAACAAAGTTATATCAATATTACACAAATACTAATGAATTTAAACCAATTATTATCAAATGATCACAAGAATTACAAAACAATTTAATATCTAAGAAGAGGGGTTATTAACAGAGGTACTAATCAGTAGCATATATAGACAAGCCAATTATTCTTGAAAGGTCACAAAAGTTATGATCCCATCTGCAGATGATCTGCATTTAGTATAATTACACTTTTAATAATACTTACATAAACAAGTATGTATTGGATATAGGTTAAAAAGTATTGGTGACAGAATCCAATTATCTATGATGTGTGTTGATCACACTTAGCCAAAGTTTTCATCATTGTACATAATAAAACAGAATTTTATAATACTCTTATTTGTCATATACATTATCTTTTCATTTTGTGAAGAATAGCAGCATAAGTGGGTGTTCCACTGGAGCCGATCCTAACTGACTCTAAGTTTACCTCTGATTTCCCACCTTGAAAACAAAATTAACAAAATTAATTTCAGAACGTGAAGTACAATCTGTCCTAGGCAGAATTATATGTGTCCATAAATATGCTACATCACGATGATACAATTAAAGTTATTTCAAGCATAAAAAAGACACCTAGCCTGGTTTCAGGCCTTTTCTCTCATATTGGACAGACCACTAATGACCACACACCCCAATTCATCAGAACAGACATTGGTGTTTGTCTATTACTCGAATCAAATTAGGCCAAAAGATGGCCTCTCAAAAATGACCTTTCAGCTAATGAAGCAGTTAACTAGAGGTGAGGTCATTACTAAATAATCAATACATGCTATTGTAATTAGTCAAATGGAGCACAAATATTGCAGGCCTGCAACCAGTGATTATTTATTGCAGTACCGACATTTACAAGGTCTTCCCCTGTGTGTAGCCGATGCTTTAAACAAATGGCATGTTAAGAGGACAAATTGGGACACATTTTCCAATGTATAACATAATGGACAGATCACGACTGGTTTTTTTTGACTGCAGGAGAACAAAGATGTGCACAATAATTGGCAAAGATTCACAACTGATACCCATTCGTCACTAGCCAAAGGTCAAAATTGGGCTTATGTCGGGTCCTGTAACTTTAATGCTACGAAATATTGTGCTTGATGCCATTAAACACAAAAATATCTTCACTCACCATATTACAAGGAAATACTTTAAGCTTCTCTTACATCACATTGTACGTGTATACACATGTGAATGGGTTGCAAATATTGTTGAAAAATATGAACATGGCCTGGGAGTGGGGTAGTAGAGATTTCCACGTGCAAAGAGGGTCTACGTTTCCAACAAGAGTGTCATTACTTGGACATCAAAGAACAGACTGCGACTAGCTATAGGCCATACAGTGGGTTTATTTCCATGCAAGGTTCACGTGAGTGTATCTTACAGCACGTGCAAACAATGTAAGGAAATGGGGAGAACCTACAACACTAGTAAGGAGAATGCACTTGCCTAAATCTCTCTTAAGTTACCCTTGACATATGGATGCATTTGTAGCCATGCTTTGATCACACAGAGAATAATGTGCATGTCAATTTTCATTGCGGGTCTGTACAACCTTGATATTCTGTTATAAATTCTCACGTGTGGCTTAAGTGTCCCTTGCCAATTATACGATTTTTCTCTGTAACCAGGACATACATGCACGTACAATGGGATGAAAGAGAGGCTATAGTCCAACTTTTGCGCATGACTTCCCATTGAACAGCCAAAGTCATATACCCACAGACGTGCAGCATGGTCTCTTGCGGGAGTCAAACCCACACAAAGGTGACAGCCTGTGATTAGATGTCAAACCTGCTAACCCACTGGGCCACTGAGGATCTTCTAAGGACCTCGCAATGCTTTGGAAAGAATGAACCTCCATCAGTCAGGTGGTGCAAATGATTCACTATTTGTAAGTAATTTTTAGTATCACAGGTACAAGTAAGATCCCACTTGAAAAAAAACGTTTTTAAATGTATTTTGTTTGGGATGTTGATATCTTATTACACATGAAGCCATTAACGTCAACAAACATACATCCACACAAATACACTTATGTTCAAAATAGTTTTTTAGTTTTCCACATTATATATATATATACACGAATAAATTTATTTGTTAAGTTAGTTTACCGTAACATATACACAGACACAAATAATCAAAAGACATAATATGTAAATAGCACAAAACACAGGATTGCAAAGTGTAGCAGGAGCATTATTTGAATTAGATATTTGACTTTAAATAAATGTGGCAAAGTATGTTGAAAAATGAGGATTTATAGTTTAGCCTATTTTCAATGATTTACATTCATTTTTATTGAATGGGCATAACAATATAAAGTGTTTTGCTTTAAGAAAATAATATTCAGTTTCCCATGCAAAACCAAGTTCTATAGATATACATTCCCCAGGTCTCCCCACAAGCAATAATAATAGAATGAGATTAAACATTTATTTAAATCTAACATGGTTTGTAATTGAGCACATTGCCTCTCGTTCGAAACACAAGTGAAAAGGCAGGAGTGGGGTAAAATATATTTTTAATTATTTACATTTTTGTACATTAATTTTAACACATATTATTTTTAACACACATACTACAGTTTATTAACAATCGAAATGACATATGTTTGTAAACTATTAACTTTAAGATGGAGAAAAGGCCACCTTAAGTAGGGCAACTGAATTACAATTTCACAGCAGATGGTGACCGTATGGTCACCCCAACTGATAACACTTTAAGGTTGACTTTACAAAAGGGGTGCACATAAGGTCACCCTAACACTAAGCAAAGGATTATAGATGAGGTGAACATAAGATCACCAGAAAGTTGACCGAATTTAAGGTGGCCTTAAAGACTGATTGAAAAGTTGTTAAGTTTAAGATTAATACATACTATAATGAAATATTTACACAATTAGATGTTTGAGTTAAAATTGTAATGACAGTAGAGTATTCTTTGTTGAACATGTAAGTGAGGAGAGAGTCCCCAAACCCCAGCTAGGAAGTAGTGGGTAGGTAGAGGTGTTTTTTGAAGGCAAGGGAGACTTGATCAGCAGCATTGTGGTCAAGTGTGATGTATCTCCAGACGCATTCCGACATCTAGGTGCCATGACTTTGAATATGCTGTAGCTGTACATTTGAGTTAAAGGCATAGGTGGCACCTGAACACCAGAAGGCGTGAAAGGTAAGGTTTGAAGTGTGGAGGTTGAGCCTTTTGAGGATGAGGTGAAAATGATGCCTTACTTGTGTGTCTGTGAGAGGGACCCAACCTTTAAGGGTTTTATATTGAAACAATGGTTCATTTTTTGACCCCAGAGTAATGGCCAACAAGTTTTTCATGGCAGTAACAGGACAAATGGGGTTGGAACCTAAGGAGGAAAGTTTTAGAATTTTTACCACATTTCTGGTTTGCATAGTCTTGGACCATTTGATGAGCACGTGCATACCTGGATCTGCAAAAATTATGTCGCCTCTGGCCAAGTGATAAAGGGGGGAGAACTTGTGAACACTGTGAGAAACCAAGTTAGACAACCTTAAGAAGGAAAAAAATGCCATGGTATATACAGCTTTAAAAACTTGACCCATATATGTAGAGTCACAAGTTTGAACCAATAACTGCAGGGTATCAATGTCAATGATCTTTCAATTGTACCTTGAATGGTCTGTGAAGGAGGATGGCTTTCTGAAAATATTTAATTCTAGGATCTTGAAAAATGTGAACAGGGATGCCTACTAACGACAATTTAGCTTTAATTGCTGACAAATGGTTGGCCATGGCCGCTGAGGAGGTGTTATTGGCTTCAAGAAATTGTAAATATGCCAGTAACATCAAGGGTGATAAATTGAAAATATTCAGTTGCATGAAAATTGTGAAAGCTACAAATAATCTGAACATACTATTGTAGTTCCTGTACGTTGATGGTCTAAAGGCCATGGCAGTCTTCTGAAGGCCAAGGTGTATCAATTTGGACATGGATGGATGGAGACCTAGGAATATGAAATTATATGGACCAGTCAATCATAATATGGTTTTCATTCACAGTCACCCAATTGTGTGGGGGCAATATTTGATATAATAATGTGTTTGCATTCCATCTAGATAGAAGATCTGCTATGGTGTTGAACTTTCCAGGTATATGTGTGACTTTAAGACTAATATTAGTAGTGGCAATATGAAACTGAATATTGTGGGCTATGGCAGCCAGGGTGAGGTCTTTTGTCTTGCCTGAATTAAGAATCTGGACAATAGCTAGGTTGTCACATGCTATGGCTACTTTCTTATTAGCCCAGGGCTGTTCCCAAACTCTCAGGGCTGCTAGGATGTTTAACATTTCCAGGTGAACTATTTGTAAGTCCAGATTCCCAAGGTGCATAGATCTGACACCCCCATCTCGCCCCCATACCTTGAAGACTTGCATCCAACTCTATGGAAAAATCAATGGGCTTTTGGTCAAAGAAAGTTACACCATTATATAAGGGAATGAATTTAAGAAACCAATTAATGTCCCTTTTTGCTTCCTTGGTTATTGGTGTTTGTGTTTTGTCCTCCATGGATCTGAGTACCTCTAATAATCTATTTAGAAAAAATCTAGAGGACTTTACGCATTTACTTATGTATAGTAAGCTGCCCAGGAGAGATTGCAGTTGACGCTTGCTACAACGTACTTTGTGGCGCCACTGGCAGCAGGTGTCCCATATTTCTTTGAGTTTCACTGGGGGAATGGACATTGTAAAGGTTTCAGTGTTGACTTCTATGCCTAAACAATTAAGACACATTGTGGGGGGTTCTAATTTTTTCTCACAAATTTGAAAACCCAATTCTTGCAATAGACGACGCAAGAAGGAGGCGTCGATTTTGCTTGGCAAATCGATTCCAAGTATATCATCGATATAATTTATAATGTCAAATCGATGTTGACGTATTATGTGACGCACAGCATCGCTTAAGCATTGAAAAATCGCGCTCCCATTACGATATCCGAAGGGAAGGCACGTATCTACGTAATAACGGTTGTGACATAATCCCAAGAGATCATATTCTTTGGGATCTAACTTTATATGTCGAAAGGCTCGACTAATATCGACCTTGTAGAGTTTGCAACCCCTACCTAAGGCTTTAACTTGATCAGTGATAGTGTCGACTGTAGGTAGTTTTAATATAAAGGGTGTGCCTAAGTACTGATCCTTAGGTATGCCAGCATTTACAGAGTGACCTTGGGGAAAGCTTAAGTCTATTATGACTCTGCGATTTTGAGCATTAGCTTTTTCTCTGGTCATCATAGGAGAAATGTGTAGGTTTTTTATGGGAGCTTTGTCAAAGGGACCCACAATTGCCTTATGTTTCTTCTCCTCTTGTAAGTAAGCACAGATATCCTCAGGAAATTCTAGTGCAGAAGCATGATTAATTTCTTGACTCTGAATGGAGCCCTCCCTTGTATAGTCTAATGGGAATCCAAATCTGATTAGTAAGGGTAACTGTTTATTCCAATAATTCTGCAAATGATGATCCCATATATCAGGGTTCAGCTGGGATCTGAGGTTGATTTGACTTTCCATAAAATTATAACTATGAGTCTCAGAAATGACTCTATGTAGAGTTATGGGGTCAGTATTGAGGTCCCTAGCTTTAATGTGATTTGGCATGAGTTGATCTCCCAGAGGTATAAAGCCAAACTTGTATTTGTTTTGGGCCTCCCATAATTGGAGGGTAGGGCAAGAGGGTAGGACTTGTTTGTAAGAGAATGTTTTATTTTTTATTCTCGAGGGTAACTCATATTTTGTACAACTTCTTGCTTCTATCTGTTTAGCTTGGGAAGCACCAACTGGACTTTTAACAATGGCGTCACATTTTGACGCTATGGCACTGCTAGTGAGGTTGTTATTTTTACTACTAGCAGGTGTGGTAGGCAAAGTGTCAACAGCAGATTTGGGGCAAACATTGTCGAGAGAGTTTGTTTTTGAAACGATGGCATAAACTGACACAAAGCAAACCTATTTGCACATTGTACATGACTTGATTCAGGGAGTGGCTTTCTTACCTTGCTTTGAGGTTTGCTGTAGCCACTACTGTTGCATCGGTGATTTGTTTTATCAGTAGCCGATATTTTTTTCACAACATTGTTTTGCTGAAAAAACCTATTGGTAACTTTGTTAGGAACCTGGTCTGTAGTCTGTATGCTATGACCATGATTCTGGTCCTTGCTCACTGATTTATTTTAATACCTTTCTTAAGTACTTGAGCATAGGTCACATTGTTACATTTGTAAAAGTCTCGCCTCCAATTGGTACTTTGAATGGAGATCTTGTTTGAATTGTAAATAACTCTGGATTCAAATCTATGTCCTGTGACCTTGTGTGTGTCATTATCATGGTTTTGACCTTTGATGTTAACATCACGTTTTTTGCATCCTGTTGACGCTTGTTCCTACAATCTTTAGATGGATGAGGAAATTTTTTGCCAGACGCATGGCAATAAGAGCAAATGTGTTTGTACAACTGGCCACTTGTAGTGTGGTTGAATTTGTGACTACACTTACCAGATTGATAATATTTGCATACAGCACCTTGTACCTCAGCCTTATTTCTTGAAGCTTGGGGGTTACTTGCAGTGTTTGTTACAATTGTTTTGGGCATGAGCCCTTCTAAGGCGATCTAGTTTTTCAGAATTTAACCAATCAACCTTACCTTCCTCCATTCTGCAGAGGATGGTCGCCTTTTGCAGCAGCCCAACCGAAATCTTGTGCATCGTCCATGATGTCGGTTATATACTCTAACATTGCATTTTTAACTTTTCTATTTTTTTCTTCCCTAATTATAGAGCAGACACCTGCCATCCACTGAAATATGGAAAGACTGTCATAAGTTATTCTTGTTTTAGATGTGCCTGCTAGTACGCAATTCTGAGGCCAAGGAACCTGTTGTTTTACTGTGACCTGATCATTGTTACCTCTTTGAGATTTGAACTTACCTTGTTCGTTTACTTTTGCAAGTTCTTGCAGCCTTTGATCCACTGCCTCTTGTATATGTGTAGAGGTTTTGAGAAATTTGGTTGTGGGAATAACGGCGTTATCCCCAGTGTCACTATCCTCATCCACGTCCTGAGAGGGAGTGGTGCTCACATTCAGGGAGCTGGCTGCGTCAGATCCAGCCTTGATGCATCCCTGTAGTTGTTTCTCGGTTCTCTCTATTCTGTGTTCAATTGCTGACAACCTGCAACTCATATCATTAAGAGCGCTTAAAATCTGGGAATTTGCATTTTCATCCATGTTCTGACCACTAACAGTAGTGGAAGTACTTGCAGTACTTTCTGCATATAATTGACATTTGCTACCCACAGATCGCCTATGTTCATCCCGCATTTAGAGCAATGAAACAGTTTTGGCATGGTGATTTCCCATACTTTTACTTTGTGATTAATATCTTTGTAAAACGAATTTAATAGTCTGTCTTTGATTTAAAGAACAGAATATTAAACAAATGACGGGTAAACAACTGAACAACACTTCAAATATTACATAGTATTAAATCCAAGAAGGGGGTTAGACAACCAGACAACACTTCAAATGTTACATAGTATTAAATCCCAGAATAGAATCAATCTAGACCCGTCGATTAAAGTAGAATAAATAGTTGTATTCCAGTTACATATCAAGAGTTGACAGGCTACATATAAAAACCCTTTAACTGTTACATAATATCAATATAATGTTAATAAAATAAAATAAAAACCCGTCAACTCACCCAAGACAGCAATTTAAAACATAACAGAATAATACTGTGCTATATATACCATAGGACGCCAGACATAAATGCTAAAACCATTAAATGAAACTGTATAAGTATTACTTGTAGTATAAATTTAACAACAAGAAAATGATACAAGTTACATAATGTTGTAAAATGGCGTCCTTTCAGTTCTCAAGAGTGAAGAAGTTATAATTTAGCGGGAAGATTTCTAATGAGAGGTCAAAGGTTAGCCAATGAAATAAAAAGGGGACAACAAGAAAAGCTTATTTACAAAGAACTAGAGCAATGAAATGTGTTGAACTTATGTTCCCCACTCCCACTGACAATGTTAGTATTCCACAACTTTCAATAAATCAGTCAATATGCATATATATAGCCTTGCAAACGCAGAAGATCTCAATAAGATACACGGTTCTGTGTATCATGATAAATGTGGAATTATTCTAAAATACTTAAGTCATAACGTTCACATAAAGATGCAATATATTGAAGATGGCCCTTACTCGAAATAATAGATACATAAGGGTTGCAAATGACATACTTGTTCAAATGTTCCAATAATTTTAATGAAATAAATAACCAGAAATGAAAGTTTACAGGTTCATCTGAGTTAACAAACTAATTACAGCACACCATCCTAAAATGAGCCAGTTTTCAACTAAGCATATAGCTTAGACAAATGTCCTGTTATAACCAGCAGTCTTTGTGATGATCAGTCGATTCACAACGAGGAGACCCAGGATAGACTCCCAGGCAATACCAGACCCACATGCCATCAGCTGTTAATCTGGATTCATTAACAGGAAAGGACACAAGCCAGACAGTCTTCACAAGCACCAGCCCTTAGTACAACACTACCAATACCCAGACCTGCAACCAGAATTCAGCCAGTGTACCAGTGCCTTAATAAAACTGGGAGGGACAAGGTGGAGAAGCGTTGCAGTTCCCCCGTGGCCTGACAAAGTCAAAGTGGCTAAGAGGACAGATACCTGCAAGGTCAGTGCACTGGTCACAAATCAGATAAGTTGTTATCTAAGGTTGTAATTAAATCAGATGTGGTAGAGATGATAGCATAAAAGTAAGGTTAAGGTGGGACTCAAGGAATGAACTCCTGGACACCCAAATGTCCAGTCATACAGTTCCCCGGTTCCACCACAAGCAATAATACTAATAATAGAATGGAACTAAAAAGTTTTATATATATTTAGGTCAGTGTCAAACTTTGTATTACTTCATGCTCAATGACCTTGACTTAGACAAAGGTCACAATTCATTTTACACATTTTGCAAGTGTGGTGTCACCACGGACTTTAACAAATACATTAACTTTCAAAGAAAAATTAAAATACAATACAGCTTGGTCTTCAGATGGAGTGCAAACATGAATGATGACCAACCCTATTAATGCTTATTTAGTTGTCACCCCACCTCCTTGTGTCTTCTCTGATATTTCCTGTCTATATTTGTGGGCCAACGTTTACTCAATATTTTAGGGTCTTTCACATGATGGAGATTAGGCACTATAAAGGGATTATTAGATAGATGAGATTAGATATATAATAGGAAAACTTCACAACTGATGTATACAGAAACAAGGCCAAAAGGGGTTTCGGTCTACTAGCAAAAGCCTCAAAGCCATCAGAGACAGCAGTAGTGCACTGAAGCGGTCACCCATCCCTGAACTAACAGAGCCCATTGCCTTAAGTGGAAAGACAGATTCTCACCACACTATGCCACTATCCATGAAAGTCCAGAGCCAAAAATAAAAGTGATTTATAGAAGCTCGAGCCTCACTAGAGCTTGCACTTAAAAATATCACAAAGATAACAATATCATAACAAAAACACAAGTATTATATTGTTAATCTTCATGAGTGATATATTTTTCTGCATGTTTCTAATGATGGATGTTTTATTTTTATCATCTCTTATTTTGTATGATTTATGAGCTAAATAAATCCATATTTAAATTGACAATGTGAACATGGGTACCAGTTGGTGTAAAAAAATGCAATTTATAAATGGTTATTTCTCATCCATTTCTGCATTAATTTTTATACAACAAAAAGGAACAGATGCCTTTATAATGGTAGATCATACATATTTGTAGGTTACACAAGTTCCGTGATATTAGTGAAAAAAATGTTCTTATAATTTTTTGACCTTTTGACCTTCTTGTTTGGGTGTTTTGTGGGTTGTTTAACCGATTATGTTAGTACAACTGTTAGTAGCAAAGAAAAGTATATATCTTTTGAAATGTTAAATTTGCACCCCCCTTGGGTCACTTAATATACTGGAGTGAATGAGTAAGATAAATAATGTTACCTATGTAACTCTATAATTCACAAATGTTCAGTAGTAGTACCTAATAATATTATCTATGTAACTCACAAATGTTCAGTAGTAGTACCTAATAATATTATCTATGTAACTCACATATGTTCAGTAGTAGTACCTAATAATATTATCTATGTAACTCACAAATGTTCAGTAGTAGTACCTAATAATATTATCTATGTAACTCACATATGTTCAGTAGTAGTACCTAATAATATTATCTATGTAACTCACAAATGTTCAGTAGTAGTACCTAATAATATTATCTATGTAACTCACAAATGTTCAGTAGTAGTACCTAATAATATTATCTATGTAACTCACATATGTTCAGTAGTAGTACCTAATAATATTATCTATGTAACTCACAAATGTTCAGTAGTAGTACCTAATAATATTATCTATGTAACTCACATATGTTCAGTAGTAGTACCTAATAATATTATCTATGTAACTCACATATGTTCAGTAGTAGTACCTAATAATATTATCTATGTAACTCACAAATGTTCAGTAGTAGTACCTAATAATATTATCTATGTAACTCACATATGTTCAGTAGTAGTACCTAATAATATTATCTATGTAACTCACAAATGTTCAGTAGTAGTACCTAATAATATTATCTATGTAACTCACATATGTTCAGTAGTAGTACCTAATAATATTATCTATGTAACTCACAAATGTTCAGTAGTAGTACCTAATAATATTATCTATGTAACTCACATATGTTCAGTAGTAGTACCTAATAATATTACCTATGTAACTCACAAATGTTCAGTAGTAGTACCTAATAATATTACCTATGTAACTCACAAATGTTCAGTAGTAGTACCTAATAATATTACCTATGTAACTCACAAATGTTCAGTAGGAGTACGTTATGACTCCAGGGACCAGTTCCACATTTGGTTAAAGCCCCTGGGTTGAGTCTTCAAGTATTTCACCCATGGTCTCAGTCTAAGCCACTGGCTCAAATGCTGAGACTGGTAGGTAGTGGGCTTAAGTTTTTTAAAGTTTCTTTCCCCACTTTAACGTTTGAAATGGATTAAAATAAAGTACAAATATATAAAACTCCCAACTAAAGTAGTCTTTGGACATTTTTTTTACATATCCAAGCATTTGGGTCAAACAAAGTGTGTAGTGGCTAATAAATAGACTGATCCACAAAAACAACAAATGTCAATACGTCTGTGCGCATAGTGAATGACAAGATATAAAGTATTGGTTCTTATACACGCGACAGTCATGCCAAGAAGGAGAGTAGATTGATTCAGTTAGAACACAAAGGTTGGATGTTAGACAAAATAAGTAATAGAATAGTAATTCTCTCTTTAAGTGGATTTACTTAACTCATTAGCCATACAAAATGGTGGATAATAAAAGTAAAGAATCCCCATTATATATATTCACAGAAAAAAAAGTAAATATAACTCATGAATATTAATAATGTAATAATTGTGCTACACACTCGTATGATACTGTCGTCTTGATTTGTGATCACTTTTTCTGCATATGTCATACGGGAAGTTTACCTATTATTATATTTATTCCATGCAAATGGCAAGCAAGTTTATTTCAAGACTTTGTATCAGCAAGGCCTGGGCCGGGATTCACAAAAGGTCTTAAGCAAAAAATTGTCATAAATTTAAGAGAAAAGTCTTAACTGTGCAAGAATTTTGTCATAAAGTTAAGACTTTTTTTTTGCTTAGACAAAATGGGATTCACAAAAGGTCTTAGACAAAAATTTGTCTTAGATTTTGTCATAACTTTAAGACCACTGTAGGGCAGACTTAAGTCATTTTTAAAATATTCCATTGCATGTATTTGCATTTTACCCTTTGTTATGAAAACAATACATATACTATGGGGATCTATACTTCCTGTAGAAGTAATTTCTGTGGATTGTAATAGAAATTTACATCATTTAATTACCTATAAATTTCCACATTTTACCTTCTTGTGGTAAAAATATTGTCATAAAAATGGCTGACTCACAATAAAACACAAATATTACTATTTTTACATATTTTTACAAAAAAGAAGTAACAAATCTGTTTTATAATTTTAAAGAGAATGTTTGCTGTATTTATCGATGAAAAATGTTTTTGTTTTACTAAAATTTGTTAATTTGAATTCAAAATAGTTAAGACTTTTTGCACAAATTTTGTCTCAGCTTAGATTTTGCTAAGCACTTTTTGTGAATCCCAATTTAAGAGAAATCTTAGCTAAGACAAAAGTCATAACTTTAATATTTGTCTAAGCAAAAAAATTGCCTAAACTTAAGACCTTTTGTGAATCCCGGTCCAGATGTTTTGTGAGTTGACAGAGAACAACCCAAAAAATGAAATCATCTTCAGCCAAGTAGACTTGCCAGCATAAAAATAAACCTCGATAAACTGTATATTGAGTGGGCTGGCATCAATTCAAGGGCCAGAGTACTTTAGGAATTTTTATTGCATCCTAAAAAACACTCTTAAAGGTTAGCTACTTAGTAATGTGTAACGTTTTGCCCACTAGTGTCAATGTATGTATGAACTAGAACAGCACTCACAAAGAGATATAATTGGGTTTATAATGATCGTCTCGATCCAGGTAATTTCGTTTAAATCATTTCTCTATAAAACCATATTGGGCCTTGTCAGTGTCTGCTGAAATTTCCTGATAATTGCATTGAAATCCGTCCATAATCTCTCCATATTGTTGTGCAAACATACAAAAACACCCAACTGTACAAGTAATAGTTCTAATGACGAAATATTTTAATAATTTGCCTAGTTTCATAAATATTTACTAACAGTGGGTATTTGTTGACTTAAACTCTATAAAAATGCGTAAATAGTAAGTGCACCAGGGAATCAGTTAAACATTACCAAGTCTTTATATCCAAGTGTTTGGGTCAAATCAAAAATGTGGTGGATAATACACTATTCTACCAGATCAGCAAATGTCAATACGTCTGTGTGCACAGTGAATGACTGTATTAGTTCTTACATTTGCCACAGACATGCCAAAATGATATTATCTTGGGTTTAGTTCAAACACACCAGTGCAATGGAGAGACTGGTAGTTTTTGGATATTTTTATATACCAGATTTTATTATCCACAAGACGTCATGTGTGACCTTTTACTGTATAGGGGTATAATTATTATTATTAGTGACAATAACAATATAATACATAAAACATAATCGATATGTACCCAGTCAAGATGGGATTATCAGTGACTCTTAATTGTAAAATTTTCATTGTAAGTTAACTTTTTGTAAGTTAAACACTTACCTTATCCTCACTAATGCTTGATTCCAACCATACAACCCTACTGGTTGTGGGATTTTCAATAGATTTGTCACCGAAAGTGGGTATATTCTTACAAAATTTGAGTAACTTAACAAAATAACATTCATAGTTATATTTGTAAGCACTACCCTTGCAACTTTCTTGCCTTTGCCCTGTAATGAGTTTTCCATTACATTAATAGTACAATAATGTAATTTTATAGGGGAATATGATGTAGAAATGGACCTCCGAGGGCACTAATGGATGTGAAGGGCTGATAATCATTGATACAGGCCTATTTCACAGCATATTACCCATAAAACTTACATTATTACTATTATTATTGGCTAAATTTTATATAACAGGACGTTGTGCTAGTCAAATATAATGTTGTGACATCATATAAGTAGAGGCTAATAAAAATACGTCACCATGACGTTTTGTTTTGAATTTTTTTTTCGTTTTACACTGCTTTTTCTCGATTTTGTTTAAGTTTAAATCCATGCAGTAATAAGTGCGATATCGCAAGTTATAAATTTCAAGTGAGAGTACTATATTATAGGAATAACCCCTGACCAAACCACGGTATACACTGAATTTTACCATGGTTTGAGGTTTATTGCTTCAAACCATGGTAAAATTCTGCGTATACCGTGGTTTGGGAGGGGGTTATTCCTATTCTAACATGACAAATTATTTTAAGATGAATAATTATTGCAAATTTTGTTGTAAAACGTTCATTGTTACGACAGCCATAATGAGCGATAATAGGGAGTCACCTGGTTATGCTGTATTTTATCAGGGAAGGATTTCATCGTTTAGCCAATCAGAATTGAGGACACATCCGTGTCATGTTAGAATTGTAAACAAATACTTGTTGACGTCAGAGCCCAGTCAATAATACTCATCATTGGACCGTGGACTGGCAAGCCAAAAAATACTGTCTTTTTAAAGACTCGCATCTGCGCTTGATAGTCTCCTGGCAATGCACACTCAGCTAGTAATAATGACTGGTGTTCATCTTGCTTGTAATGTCCCAGTTTCCAACATCACCATCAAACACATCCTTTTTACATACACTCTCCCGGATTACAAGGGCAGTATTAGAAAAGCTTAAAAGAATGTACACACAACACGTGTTTATTTTTTTTTTGTTTATTTGGGGTTTTACGTCGCTTTCAACACTGTACAGGTCATATCACGGCGAGTAGTTGGAAGGGCAGAGGAAACCAGTACATAGAGTTCGCTAGGGTTGTGTACTGTAAACTGCCGACCAACGGCAAGCAACTACCAGCTTTCCCACTTACGGCCATGACGGGGATCGATCCCCGGCCGCAGAGGTGGGAGGCGAGAGTGTTACCACTCTGCCACCATGGCCCCTCACACAACACTTGTAAACATTCATACCCAAAATGATGAATAAGATGAAACAAAATTTCAAATATATCTTAAAATATAATTACATACAATGAAAAATACATGCTATAATTGTAAAAAATGCTCGGCAGAAACTACTGTACCTAAAGAGTAGTCTAACAGCTCTTTCAACTTCCAAGCTATCTTCTTTAAGTATATTCTTTAAGACCTTGGAGACATTCCGGAGTTTCAAGATCAGTACTCTGATAAGCTAACAGAACTCTTTGGTAAAGTGAAGAAGAAATTGTAGCTCTCTGTATATCTCCTGAAAACCCATTTTTGAAAGAGATGAATAGCAAATGCTTCCCCTGTCTAAGATCTTTAGTTTTGTCAAGATAGTATCTTAGAGGTCTAATGGGGTATAGAGTCATATCATCAGTGAAAGTATGATCTAATGTCGGCTTAAGAGCAGGAATGTCCACTGGTTGAACAATACCAGGTCCATCTGAGGACAACGGGTTCTTTGCCAGAAACTGTGACCTCCTTAGAGCCAGTTTTGTGTTTCGAAGATTTGAAAGTCAAGGCATGAACTTCAACTCCCCTTCAACCAGAAGCCAAGGTCATGAGAAAAACTGTTTTGAATGACAAAACTTTCAAAGCAGCATCCTTCAAAAGTTCAAATAGTGGTTTTGTCAATGATAAGAGCACTAGAGACAGATCCCAAGAAGGTATACTCCTATCCTTCATTGATCTATCGCTATGAAAACTTGCAATCAGTTTTTGAATGATGGCCACACCCATGGGACCTAACTGATCTGCAATACCTCTATTGTATCATGCAATTGTACTAGGTTTCAGATTTTTCTCATTGAACAGATAGGGCAAAATCTGCTATTGAGGAAAGGGAAGATTACCTAAAGTCCACCTGACTCTCCTTGCACCATGATTAAAAAATGGCCCACCTTGATTCGCAGACTCTTCTTGATTATGCCTTAATTCTGTCTGCCACTGACTAGGAATTTTTGAGATAATTTAGTCTTGAATCCAGATGCCAGACATGAAGATTGAGATAGGGTAGGTTTTTGTGATACCTCTGACTCAATGGTTGTTTGAGGAGGTTTTGCCAATGAGAAAGAAGCAATACTGTTTGGTAGATAGGTATCAAGTCCCAAAACCAACTCATACCTGGCCACCCGTATCATTTGACAAGCATAAGTTTTCATTTTTAATCAGTTTTGGAATGAGGCCTATTTGATTGTAGGCATTAACGTCTAGTGCCTCCCACGGGATATTCAATTTATCTACCTACATTATATTGGGGTCTGGGAATGGTGAAACATACTGAGGTAGCTTGTTGTTCAGCTTTGTTGCAAAATGTCTACCATTGGTTTGTACCAAATTTGGTAAATCATGTGCAAAACTTCGAAATGAAGTGACCACTCTGTTTGAATGATTTTGTCCCTGTCATTTAGACAGCCCTGAATATAGTGAGCCCTCAGCAAAATTGCTCGGGGATTGCAAAAAGTCATTAGACGGCAGACCATTAGACACATTTCTAAGGAGTGGGTCCCCCCCCTTAATTTTTGAGATAAGTCACTACTGTAGTATTGTCTAAAGCAACTAGAACCCTCTTGCTTTGAACGTGAGATTGAAAGTCCTTTACTGCATGAAGCCCTGCCTTTAGCTCTGAAATATTTTTTCATGAAGACTTGTCTTTGTGACCGACCATATGCCACTGCCTGTCCCAAATGTGCTCCCCTACTCTTCACAGACGCATTGGTAAATAACAGCAGATTTTGTTCCTCTGCTTGGGGAGGAAACCTATCAACATATTTCCTGGCTCTTCACACAAAATCAGATGCTTTTTCAAAATCTCTGAACAGGGAATTTGAATGTCCATTGATTGGGGATGCTACAATGGGTTTTCAGATACCTCTGAAATGGCCTCATGTGTAGTCTGCCCATTAGAACTGTAATTTTAGAGATGCCAGAATCCCTCTGTGTGACAACAGAACTCTTTAAGTGTTTGACAAACTTGTCTGTAAACCCTTGATCGCCTTTGTCAGAATACCCCACTTTTTTCTATTGGGGACACTACTCCTTTGCCTAGGTTAATTTATAACCAAGGAAATCGAAGCACTGAGTTAGTACTACTTCTGATTTTTTGTAGTTTATCACCCAAGCAAGATCCTGAACTAACGCCACTAGTTGCTTTGACTGCTCAAAGAAAATCTGCTTTGATGGAGCCTGGAGTAACCAATCGTCTAGCATGAGTTTTACCTCTCTGGCTACACAGGTGAATTCAAGTGGAGCCGTTACTATACCAAAAGGTAGGGCTCTGAACTGAAAAGATTATTCCTACATGGAATTGTAGAAGATTTTATTACCTTCGGTGTATGGGGATATGAAAGTATGCATCCGTCAGATCTAGAGAGACTACACATTGCCCTTTGCAAATAGAGTTACTGATGACCTCTGCTGTCTCCACTTTGAAGGTTGGGACCGATAGATGCATGTTTAATACACTTAAATCTATTACCGGGGGGTATCCATTTTTTCCCTGGCTTTGATACTAGTCTTCTTTTCTCCATCTTTTGACCCAAAGATTTTAGAAGGACCTTCAGAATATTCTTCTGGTGTTGGAATATCCAATCAATTCCTCATATAGGCCAAGACCTGCCAGTAAGAAGGGTCATCATCCACGCCCTCATCTCTTCCAGTGGAAAGCTTGTCAGATTCTCCAAAATTCTTTCTGTAGCCTTCTTTTGCCGTCTGCAAGATAAACTTTTGTGCCTCCTTGTTTCCTCTGTTACAGGGATCTGAAGATGAAGAAGATTCTTTCTCGGTAGAAGCAGAAGCTGTAGATGTGGTAGCTGCAGTAGTGGACGGTGTCTCATCAGGGCCCAGTAGTGAGTCTTCCTCATCTCTGGGGATATCTTTAGACTTCTTATGCTGATATGCCTTCTTTGCTTTCAATTTTTTCTTCTGCTCAGAAGAAAATTGAATGCATATGAAACACACCTCATCACCTTTCTTTTTATCCCTACAGGGCCAGTAATAGTGATGAGAATCCCATTATAAAGTGAAATGTCGACAACCTGGAAAATTCTTCTGTCCCTTGGACTTAATTTGTCCTTCAGTCATGTTCAAAACTTCATCATAGACAAAGAAATTCAACTGTGACAACAAACAATGCTTGCTCCATGACCACCAAAATTTAAGTGAGGCTAAATGGGGTTTATCGGTGCAGGCACATGCGCACTCATATGTGCATAATAGTGCCGGCAAGAATATTTCTTGTAAAAAAATATTCTTTCATCATTCATGTTTGATCCTTCCAACACGTAAGCATTAGTGAGGATAAGGTAAGGGTATTTTACACAATAAAAACATTATGTTTAACACGTGTTGAAAATATAACCTTTTATACAGAACTGTATTTTTTATACAACGGCGCCCCCTCACCATGGATAATTAGTGTCAACAATGCTGATATTTTACCTACATATGCTATTTGTAATTAGATAGATAATTTTACAGGCCTCCTGTTCATATTTACTGCAAAAGAAATCCATGTAGATATTGCTGAGAAATCGCAAAAGTTAAAGATTGTGTTTTTTTATATTCATTGGTGTCCTTGCATGTACGACAGTCTCTTTTTTTTCAAATTTTCTCTTTAAATATGGATTTACTTAACGCCTAAATCACACAAAACGTGGATAATAAAAACCAAACGTCCCTCATTAGACATGTATAGGGAAAATATATCACTCATGAAGATTAGCAATATAATACTTGTGGTCAACATTCTTTAGTATAGTCATTCTCATTTGTGATATATCTTCCCTGTGTATATCATTCAGGAAGGTTTTCCATTGCACATGTTCTATGACTCAATGACAAAATTAAGTGATATGCTCATTTATTATTTCGCCTGCCATGAAAGAGACTGGAGCACGACCAAACATGGTGATTATGAGCCAACTGTGAAATATATCCCTAAATAACATAACAACTAAATTAGCATTTATACCAAAAAAACGCCAACCTTAGACACCTTGGGCTGGCTTTACAAAAGGACATAGCCTGGACTTAGATTTAAAGTTTGAGCCAAGTCTACCTGGGAGTGGGGCTTAACTTTTGTACAAAGACTTAAATATGGCCACCCCTAAATTTTTCTCATTTCAAAAATTGAAATGTCTGTAAATGAAGTATAAATACATAGAATGCCTCACTAAAAAAGTCTGCATATTTATATGTGCTAACAAGGGTTTCCATTGAAGACATGGCATTTTACCAAAGATAAAATAAGTTAAACAAAGTATTTATATCACCAGTAACATAATTTGACTAGAAATAAAGGATCACATGACATAGAAACCACTGTGGTTGTACGACAAGCTTGGACATAGCCAGATCACCTTATGTGAAATCAATTTAAGTCCGGAATTGACTAAGTTAAAAGGCTCTGATTTAAGTCCCTAGTTTAGCAAGTGGCTCCGATTAATAAGAAAGCTTTAGTTCTTAATATTGGATTTGTCTGCCATTTCTACATCCACTTTAACGAAAAAAGCGGGCAGAAACCCTGTAAATACAACCTCAGCCTTTATGTTTCACTGAGTAGTTATTTATGCAATCATAATTCTAATTATCCATGGTTAAATCCCAAGGGTGATAGTGTTGTGAATATTTAGGTCACAGTGCAGGGTGGATAATAATGAAATAACATTAATGACAGAACCATAACCCTGTGCCTTAAAAGTAAACCCATATGAAAACTTTGACAAGCACAGACAAAAAACACACATCAGTAACAATCCTTGCATAGTATGTTAGTGGATATAAATAAAGCTTATGACAGTATTGCCATATCAATTTGTTTAACTTGCTCACCATACGAATGATATTAAAGGCTACAATTAACACATAGCTACAATTAAGTTACACACTGTAGACATAGTTGCGATTTATAAAGAACTAGAAAGCACTTAGAGTGCAGATCTCTGCCAGGTGGGGTGGGGGCATTTCTCAAAATTCAAGATTATGTCCCGGATCCTTTCAAAAATGTAATTACTCCCTCCTTTGGCTAGGCCATGCTCACTTTTTGTAGTTAGTATTTCTCTCTCTATACCGAGTAGCTTTGTAGAATGTACCAAAATAGTAGATGCTAAGGTACTATTTTTTTCCTAAATAACACTAGTTTACATGGCTTATGCAGTGCTTTCTAACACAGTTCTTGTCATAAGCTTTATCAAACAGCTAAGCCAACATTCACTCACCAGAAAGCTTCCCATTTTACAAAATGTGTCAAGGTATATTTTCTGTTTTAAAATAAATTTTAAATCATGATGATATCTCAGGGTATCCCCTTATGGTTTTCATGAAGTCCCTGGTAAATTATATTGATTCCATGTGCAGGGATGCTGTATATGGCTTGAATGTGCAGCTTGCAGTAAAAATTCAAACAATGTAATTATAGTGCTGCAAATGAGGCTTGCTGTTGTGGATGCGGTTTTGCAGCTTGTGTTTATTTTTTAACTGACACCAAATTCTATGGCAAGCCTCAAGCTATCACAACCAAGAGGAGTCGTATATTGTGAAGACACTCAACTAAGTAAAGATTTGACTCTCATTAAACTGAACACAATGGTGGAAGAATACAATATCAGAGTACAAATAAGGAAATTATGGTCCTTTAAAGAACAGCTTATTATCTATGTTAATTTATTTAGTGCGAAAATGAACCAAGTTGACCTTTAAGCTGTATCTGCAAGCTGCATTTGCTCACCAGGACAAGTACACCTCTTTATATTTTTAGAAATAATGATGTGGTGTTTATGACTTCACACTACAAGTCGTCTGGCCGATGAGTCTCTCTATGCAATTATGTGTATGTAGTAAATTTCAATAGTCACTTGCAATTAAGTATCAGTATTCTCCCTCTTGCTGTTAGGAGTGGTCATTATCACTAGACAACCCTGACTTGTCATATCTGTAATGAGAACTTTGTTTGAGACTGGTGTCCTTTTGTGTGCAAGAGTCTGGCCTATTTAGATATTAGATTAAAATAGTTTCTGCATTATAATAAGCTCTTCGAAAATATATGACATGGAGGTATGTGAACAGTTTTATAAATAACTAAATTAGATAAAAATGAGTTGTTAGTAAATTATACTAGAGACTTATGACATATTAGGAAAAATATATTGTTAGTGTCTGTCTCGGCATTTACTGGCCATTATAAATAAAATAGATTTAAAGTGTTATATAAACCCTGTCTAACATGGTATAGCTTTAGCTTTGCATATGTACATGCATGTCACTATAATAAGCAAAAATTAACAAAGCAAAAATGGCACACATTAAGTAACACACAAATGGGGGGGGGGGGGGGGATTTAGGGGAGATAGATAAACATATATATTCTTTTTGTTCCCTTGATTGATATACAAAAGCCACACTAAAAATACATTAAATTTTGGTTAGTGGCTAGCACCCCACTCAGATTACAAGAGGTATTGCCTACATTTCTATGCATTTTATGTAACCCTCAGATTTTATTGTTTAACAAAATTGTACTTAATGGTGTATCAAGTGTATAATGGTGTATAAGTGGGATTTTACAGGAATTTTAATATTGTCTGTTTTTAAGGATGTCTATAGCTGCTGGAAAGACCGCCTATAGAGAGACAGGGGCATTGGGGCTTTGAACAACCCAGTTACTATTAAATATATTCACATTAAAGTTTGATTTATTTCACTCTTTCATCTGGACATATCATCACAATGATAAAATGATTTAAAAAGTTTGGTAATAAGTCTGACAACAACCAAACACAAGACACAAATAATTACAGATGTAAATTCTTATTTTGAACAAGTCATAACAAATTTCAAGAATAGAACCACAACGTTTCATAAATTGTACATTTTGAAACTTTACGTCTTTGTACAGAAAAAGTACATTCGTAACAACTATTCATAGGTCCGATCCCAGATTATGGAGTAGTAGGAGTCTCTTTTTGGACATAAGTAGAACCTGCCAGAGCACTGTCATATTTCATCTTACAGTTGTTTGAATCTCAGAAGTAACAAAAATATTTTGATTGAGTCAATTTGTAGAAATCCTCCCTAAATAAACACACACAAACTGGTATACTTTTACAAGACGATTAATAGTTTGGAAATATCACAACTTGAAAAGTCCAGCCATGATGCTCCCATATTAATTATAGCTTTTGAAAGCAATCACCAATGCAAAGAAGGAGATAAGTAATGCAGCTTTCATGGGTTCAAATCCTGATGACGATGTAGTAGCAGTTGTACTATCCTCTTGGGCATTACTTGAGCTTGTGAAAGTGTTGTCATATTTCACATTACAGTTGTCTGAATCAGAACAGTAACACCCAAAAACTTCTTGGGGCTCATTGGCGTTGTCACCAGTGCCATATTCATTTGACAAGGACTGAAACAGTAGGCGAATTAGGAAATCACTGGTCAGGCCATTCCCACTGCCACTGAAACAGGTTTCATCACTGGAACTCTGACAGAAAAAAAAGAATAATCATCATAGCCTGAAAACGCATGAACCCTCACCACGGGTAGTGGTGAAGAAAATCACGAAGAACTGTAGTTGTAATTCACAAATTGACTTTGAGGTAAACCAAGCCATAGATAGTCTAAATCTAGTACCCTGTTCACACAAAAATTCGGGTTAACAAGGATTGTCAACACTACAGACTTTAATCTGGATTGAGAAGTGTCATTAAACTGAGAACAGTAAGACCTTAAAATTTATGTTTATGTAAAATTTGTTAAAATGACAATTATTTTTCCAAAGTTGACAAAAAATAATATAATTAATATTGATTAGCAATAATGCACTCAGCCCTTGTCAGCCCGGATTGAGAGGGTTCACACTACAAAGCGGGTAAAAGCAACCTGAGTAGGGTTGAGACTTATCTTTGTCAACCCGGATTGTGAGCATTTACATCTGATCCGAAATCTGCTTCATTCTGTGTCAACCTGGGTTGATTTATTATTCCAAATGCCAAGTTATCTGGAAATAAAATCCTGATTCAATGTATAGTTTTTGATTAATGTAAGTAACTGCAAAACAATTCCGTAGTTTTGATCCATATCTGGAATCCATACCATCTTTGAAGAGAACCAAGATTTGGTTAGGCTCAAACCTTGTGTAAAATTATGAACCAGAATCAGATATATAGTCTGCTACCTTATTCCATGTCATTCCTGAAGAAATTACCCTGTTTGGATTTGCTGATAATCATGCAGGGTAGCTTCTCAGCAATATCAAGGTCAGAGGGGGCGGTAACAATTCTCTCACTCAAAAAGACCTTAATATATACTCAAAGTGGCTGAATGAAACCAAACTAAAAAGGAATCCTGATAAAACAAAATTCATATATTTTGGCAGCAGACAACATCTGCAAAAATGCTCCACTGACACCATTGAAGTGTGTGGTGATAACATCAATAAATCAGAAACTGTGAGATACCTAGGTGGATACATAGACAAAAATCTAAATTTCCAAGAACATATTAGAAAAACAAGTGCTCAATTGCCATGGCAAGTTTTGTGAAAATTAGAGAAACATGTCAACATTTTTCCTATAAAGCTTGCCATACACTTTTCTAGGACTAGTGATGTCTCACCTTGACTATGCAAATGGATTATTGTGTAACAGTCCTAAAAATACTACACAACCATTTCAAAGAATTCAGAATATGTGTGCTAAATTAATACTCCCAAGATCTAAATATGACAGTTCCTCAGATGTCCTAAAAGAACTACACTTGCTATCAGTTCAGGCAAGGATTGACTACACGATCCTGTCTCTTATGTGCCAGTGCACTCATAGTGCAGCTCCCACATATCTCAAAGACACATTTAAAATTCCAGAAATGAAGGAAAGAGTTACATAGAACATCAAGTAATCTTAATTATATGGTGCCATATAACAATAACATGACATTTGGTGACTGATCATTTAGCTTCCATGTCCCTCTTGTCTTGAACAAACTACCAGCCACCATGAAAGGGATCACAAACTATCACATATTCAAAAACAAATAAACAACACATATTTTCACAAAATATTCCAAGCTTTAGTTAGTAAAGGGCAGATTTATTTATAAATACAGTCTGTGCTATATAAATACTTCTAAGGTTTAAGTTTATATGCATTGTCAGACAAACAGATAAACAGACTCGATTCCAATATCTTTGCTACTACCTTTTGGGTTCAGCAAGGGTGATTGTAGCTTAACATAGTGAACTGCTGCTAGTCTTGGCTAAAAACTTACATATCTTGAAAAGTTGTTATTAACTTCCTTAAGACCAGTGGTGTCTTCCAATCTACAATGAAATGGCAAATACAAATGCATTCAAAATATCAGCAAATCACATCCTCTACCCTAATAGCCTATTTTATATGGGTTTCCTGAGATCATGTGCCATAAAATCCTTGTCATGATCATCAACCATGTGCAAGGGAAAACAAAAAGTGAATATAAAAGTAGGTATGAAGTTTATCTAAACAAGAGCATTTGGAGAGTGAGTGCAGACCTCCACCAAGACACATAATAATAAGAAAATGGGAAAATCCAGCAATACACCAAAATTAATCAACAGATCTTTAATAATGTTACATTTATGTAGGAGCAGAAGAAGCAATTAGGAAAGATCTAAATCATACTTTAGACACAAAACATTCTTCATTAAGATTGGAAAATTTACATTTCACAGTATTTTATTAATCATGCTATCCCATTATCAGGGTTAAATTGAGAACACAGTATATGACTGATGCTCAAGAAATGTTTACTATTTAAATATGATGTAAATTAAAACCAAACCTGGCATTGTCGAATGGTTCCAGCCAACACAAGTTCTCCTTTGTTGTCATAATTCTCGTTGGTCAAGGTCATATTAAGGTAACCACAATGTTCACTGGACGAACAGGTGTCAGCTCCCTCAAACGACTGAAGATCTGTTACATCTGTACTCATGCAGTCATCGTTGAATGACATACCCAGGAAACTATTAAGTATCCCATTGATAGTGGCTATAATGTCGGCAGTGTCACCATTTTCAACTCCATTCAGAGTTGCTTGCATACCTGCACACTTGTAACATTGTAATCCTTTTGTTGGATTGAAGAGGACTAGCCAAGAGAGTGCATATAACAGAGCATGAGTTATTTCCATATTTTAGTCTATTAATTAAAATTGTAAAGTAACTATACAATGATACTTTATTCTTTGAATTACTCAAATAATACAACTGAAAGTTTATATAACTGTATCTAAATTGATATATTGACCTTCACTTCCTCAAATAATACACCTGAAATAGTACGTGACTGTGTATGCAATATTATTTCATGTCTCAATTATTTAAATGATATTTTTAATACAGCGATTATCTGTGTTTACAAGGAGATAATATCCTTCTTTTACTCAGATATAATATAAATTATATATATCCTTTGGTCTGACTAAATAAAATATGCATAATTGAACTAGTGAACTCTGTAATATAATAATAAATCTCAAATATCTCTAGCTTATAAGTATTAATCAATCACAAATATAAACCACCAAACAGATATTTATAGATACGTATGCATACAAATAAAAATAAGTAAGACATACAAGTAAATAATAACTTATGAATTATACAATATGATATGTCAATAACATAGAGCACGTATTAACATTGGTAAAACTTCAAGCAGGATATTTATTTGCCAAATGCACAGGTAACCATTTGTCTGGCTAGTATTTATGCACATTGTCCCTCAGAGAGGAAAACAGTGTATATGTGTATATTGGGAGAGAATTTTAAGTTGGAGACAAATTAGATAGCATTATATAGAATGTTACCTACCGTAAAGTAGTAAATTGTAGACCAATAGCAGATTATGTACTCTTATAAATACTTACTCTCCTTGAATCTGATAAAATTTAAATTTAGTCAACAAAACTTCCATAGGAATTATGACAGGAATTAAAGCCCGATTCTGATTTAAGTTGATTTTAACTTCAGTTGACAGTAAAATCCGGGCTTTACTTTTTGTCTAAGGTTAATTCCAGAAGAAACGTGTGGTTTTGCAAAAAAATAATAAAGGTATTAGGCGTTTTACCATGGTCAGCATGCAATTTTACCACTCAAATGGGGGTCGGTGGTTACATATAACATTCTCCAGGGGTAGTAAGAACAGTGGGCGGGGTCCCTTGACTTTCGCACTCAGGTCACCTGGAGCAAACGTAAGCTACAGGTCAATATAAATTTTTATGAGTACGTAACTGCTTAAAGCTTTGAACTTTTTTTAAAAAACTATGAGCAATTGCATATGAACTCATGAACTGCAAATAAGCATTTTTTTGGTCCAATCAAGGAGATTTGGGTATTGCCCTGGGGTTCAAAATCTAATAAACTTGGTAGACAGTCCAACTGCTCAAGATCTGGATGAGGAGACAGTACTGCAAGCTTTACATGCTGAGACCAACAACTGGGCAGTTGTGACAAAACATGCAGAAGCATAGGTCTTAATAGGTCAACTAAATGCCATGTAGAAAATGACTGCTGTCAAAATTTAATTGGCTAAAACTGTACTTCCCTTAAAAAATGGTGATGGAATTTGATGATGATTGTAAATTTTTTGAAAAGACTGAAAATTTCAGTTTGTGTCATATCTCTATCAAATTGGTGTTACAGTAAAATATTTTCTTTAACATGCGTTTTCTTCATTTATGAAAGTTGCACCTTGCTTAGATGACAGATTTATATATTGATAGAAGGCCCACTGTTTGTGTTTTAGTTAGACTTTCTTTCAAGATTATATGAAGGTTATACAAAGATTACATTCTGGTACACAGAGCAATACCTAAATCTCTGAGATTAGAATATTAAATAAGTTTATTAAATTTCGGACTCCCGAGCAATACCCAGTAGAAGCTCCAATTGGACTTTCTACCAAGTTTATGTTGATAGAAATTCCAATTAGATTTTCTGCATGTACATACATTATATAATGTATTTTCAAATAAATAATTAACCCGCAGCAGCTTTGTTGATGAGTTCCCAGGGAGAGGGAAGGGTACTCTTCCAAATGAAAAGTGTGGTTTTGCAAAAAAATAAATAAAGGCATTAGATGTTTTACCATGATCAGCATGGGATATAAACTTATAAATAATACTTGTTTTTTGATCAATTATCATTTCACATGTTTGTTTTCTTTCTTACCCCTACCAAGGACATGCGTTTGTTATTAAATAACTTAAATAGTTGTCAACACATCAAAATTTCAGGAAATGTAAACAATGTAACATATGATGAGATTTAGGTGGTGATCCATATAACCAGGAATTTGCAAAGGATTTTTTGTTACACCAGTAAGCAATATTAGAGGTTTTTGGCCTTGGCTTACGTATACACTCTCTCAGGACTAATATTTTGTTCTGTGAAGTTACTGAAACTTTTCCTTATTCTGTGAATATGAAGGCATTGATATGTATTGAGGTGACATGGTAATATTCATTATTATCACTTTTGTGGGCTTTTGTGAACAGATTAAATATATTTTTTTGGAACAGACTAAATATAATTTTTACAGATTACAACTAAATGAAATAGACTAAATAAATATTTACAATTACTCATTTTCTTTTAACATTCATCTCTTTCTTTAAACAACAAATTATGAGGACATGTAATTAGAATATGTACAAGAGATAAAGTTTTTAAAGTCATCAGAAAAGTTGATGGCGCTGAAGGTTCCCTCAAGCACAAGATGAATAAAAGTCCCTTCATTTTTGGATACAATATGTTTCTTCTGTACCAATGTTTATTGATCCCTCAGTCAATAGTGTGTTGCAAAAGCAACTTTATTGTTCATTTGAGGAACAATGGCAATATGCTTCACAGTAGATGAGCTGGCCGCTTGCTTTCTCTTTCGGCACAATTTTGTGCAGAGTAGAACCGTAAAGTCAATGATCTCCATCAGTGTGATCAGGCTTGCTCCAAGATACAGGCCTAGCTGTCCTCCGATGTTCGACAACAGTTCCACCAGAGACATTGATGGATGTTGTTCAACAACAGTGTATTGAAGGGTTTCAAAGTAGACAAACATCCTTGAATACCTGTCCTTGAACTCTGTAATATTGGTCAAAGGCCAATCTCTCTGCTTGGCATAAGCTTCAGCAACTTCATTTGGAAAATTGGCAGAAGAGATTTTGTAATCGTAATGCGTTGTGATGCATGTAGGCAGACATTCAGAGCAGTTCACACCATACTGGAGAAACTTATGGTAGTTCTTTGTAGAACACGTGTAGAAATCATATACAGAGCAGGCATCATCACCGGCACTGAGAATATTACAGTCGCAGTTGAAGACTTGTTCTGTCATGCATTTTGCCAAGCAGCCATCTTCAGAATATTGAACACCAAAGCTTTTGTCTTTTATCTGTAAAAAACGAGTTTTAATACATATTTGTTTTGTCATTAGATACTCCTTCAGTTGAAACTATCACTCAGAATCTGTAGCGCACTAAGTCTATTTTAAACTTTGACATAACTTTATTATATACCCATAATAGCAGTTATTGGTCAACAAATGTTCTGAAATATATAAAACATTAGATGTTACATGGCAAAGTGAAAGTTGCATTTTTAAGTGTCGTTCAACAGCAAGGGTCATTTTGGGACAGACCCTCAGCATATTCACTTGTGGGAGACCCAAACACACACTAAAGAGACAGTATGTGATTGGATGCTGAACCTTCTAACCAGTAAGCCACTAAGTTACATATAAAGCATATCTTTGTGAGGATGGTATATATGTATTGATTGTACCTCCATAAGTGAGGTATTAAATTCATGGCCATTTATTTGTTTGTCATGTTCTTTGTTAGCAGGATTACACAAATACTACCAGTCTGATCTTCTGAAAATTGAGAAGATGGGCCTTAGTACAAGTTAGATCCTATTTTATTTTACAGCAATCTGGCTCATCGTCTGGATTTCACAACTGGGCAGCATGAAAAAATTACTTCCAACTAGTGTGAACAAGTTGAGAAGGTATAAATTCAGTCTATTTCAGTACAGGGGGTCTCTCCATTAATCGCATAAGTCATATGAAATTCAACAGTATGTATGTGAATTTCTCCAGTAAAGAAACCACCTGATATGTTTCCTTGGCATAATTATTTCCAACTTTGTCATTTAATCTGGGGCCGGATTCACAAAGGGTCTTAAACTTAGCCAAGTTCTTGGCCAAGTATGCACCTTAAATCTGAGCCTTTTATCTTAGCTCAATCTGGGGTATTAGTAGATTTCACAAAGAGCGACTTAGCTCAGCCAAGCTGATTTATCAAATAACCACATTGTTTTCTGTGTTTATTTTTATTCTGAATATGCTACTACCGACATATGTTCTCAGTTTGATGTATCCTAAAACTCAACATGCTGTGGTTGATTCCACATTTGGTACCCAACATCGTTATCTTTTATCTTAACATCACTCAGGAAATATATATCTAATGTATTTCTGGCCACTACAGTTCAAAAGTTTGAAAGCACAGTACAATATATCAACTCTGACAGTATCTTCAACGTACAAAAATACTGATGGAGCTTCTCTGGAAAACTACACACCAAAACACATATGAGACAACCATGATAAAACAGACAAATAAATATATAATCTCAACAACTGACTAATTGAGACACTCACTTCTGTTCTCAAATCTTCTTCTGGCACACAGTCTATATCGGAGTATGGAGTCGGTAGAATTTTGTCCTGATGTAATTTTAGTGAGACAAAGTACTCTTTTCCCGCTTCAATGACAAATCTCTTGAGGTTCAGCCTTGGGTACTGGTACGGATAGTGTACCAATACCTGCAATCCTTTACTTAGAAAAGCAGACACCATGTAGTCATCTGGATTGATATCTAAGGTTATCTTGAGGCCATATACACTTCCCGGCAGTCTGGTGTGCAGAAGTCCATATTGGTCAGCATATTCATCAGAGTTGAAGGTGAAACACATGCCATTGTCAGTAAAGAACATGGACATGAATTCACTGCAATTCTTTTTACTAACACCAATGACACAGTCAACAAAGGTTTCTTCAGCAGTTGGGCCCACTGTAGACATAAATGGCATAAATTTGATATGGTCCATAATGTTAATTAAAAGCGGAGTGTCTTCATCTTGTGGCAATCCAAGACCATTGAATAAGCTTGCCGCTTTGAGGCCATAAGGGCTCAAATGAGGCCAAAGTGCATCAAATGCAGACCTTTTTCCCAAGTTGAAATTACACACACTCAGGGCTGGAAGGGGCAGACTGTTGTTCCTCTTGATCTTTGTACTTACCACACTCTCGTACTTGTAGTATGTGTGGATGGAGTCCTGGAAACTGACACATAGTCCGATAACCATGGCCAGTAACACGGCTACCCAGATGATCTTCTTCACGAGCAGCGTATCTCGCGAAGCTAAGAATTTTACACCATGCATCGTAGTGGCTTCTGTGAATGATGCCAGATCTTTCTTGAGATTGTCATTATCCTCAGGTTCAATGACTTTATTCTTTTTAAATTCCATGATGAAGCCTTTGAAGAGTTAAATGTTTTCTAAATGTTGGTAACTTTATATACCTGAAGAGTTCTTATATCTATATGCCTTGCTTATTTATGTATATATTTCTTGGGTGTGTTAATGATTATATATTTAAACAGTTAAGCTGTTATGTGGATCTCTATGAATTTGATCTGCAATTCTTCTTATACAGGTGTATTTTAAAGCATGGATTTATCTCCAGAAAATTTCAAAACCAACACTAGATATATCTTATGCTGTCAACAGTTTTGTTAGACAAAGTATAAAGTTACATTATTGTGTAGTTTCTTTTCTGTGAATATCTCTGGAAACAACATCCCTCCTTTTCACAACAACAAAAGAATCTGTCCACAAACTTGCAACTAGTTTATGGAAGGACTACAGAAACCTATTTTCTTTTATAGCAGATGATCAACATTACGATCAATAGCGTTTTTCTTCTCTTATTGATAGGAGCCAGTAAATTTTTGTTTGAGTACCACATATATTTTATAAGATGCTGCATTTACAATGCTGTTTTATAGGGCCTAATTCATTCTTTATAAATATGTCAATGATGTTTACTGAGGTGTAAAACCTTCCATTCTATTGGAAATTACTTAAATTACTTCCTAGAAACTTCAGAATAGTTTCTTGTTACACCTGTCAGTGTTTGCCTTTGTGGGTGATTTACCAATGCAGGAAACTTTGTAGTCTTTGCAAATAATTTTTTTCTTCTAATAAATGCGTAGGGTGCATGGAATGATGATGTGTACTGGTTCAATGATGCCCACGTGATGTTAAATAAATCTGCCACTTTGGCCTTGTGAATAACAAACTTGTCCAGGAACACAAGTGAGCTGGGTTCAGTACCAGGTTCAGAGAGATACCCAGTAGATCAAATGATCACTTGAAATGGTGGTCCTCTGTCACTGGTGTCCTATCCCCAGTGGCAGGCTGAAGAATCCCAATCGCATTGTGTGTGATCCCTGACTGTGTGTTTCAGGTAGGGGAATGTCAGTCACTAGAGAGCTTGAGCTGTACTTGTGTACTCGGGTCAAATAGTCAAGATGGGTCAAATAGTGCTTTGATTCTTTTGCTTAGGCAAATGTTACACTGAGTATTAATATACAATATAATACAATACAAGTAATATGAATCACTCTTGTCTCTTCAAAATTAGCTGTACAGTTGGGTCAGAAAATTGATCATTTCACAGCCTTCATAAAATTACCACAGTTGTGTACATTTCATACCAGATACAATCCTCAGTCAGTACATAAAGCACACTCACTATTAATGGGTTATTGCAGGAAAATATAAATTACAAAAAAGTGTTCAAGAAATTATTTTAGGCAAAAATGTAGACAAAAGCACTCAGAGAGTGTATACCTCTGCCAAGGCACATAATAATTATGTTTACTGCTTAAAGGTCATAGTTTGTTATGTCAATGCTGACCAAATATGGCGCCAAACTTTACCAATTACCAAATAAGATGCAAAAAGATAATGATAAGATGATAAGATTAAACCACTGAGAGAGACCCAAAAAAATTCAACTCTTTTACAGATAGCGTCCTATCACTTTGACTTCCCTCTCAAGAGTGAATGGATTTGGAATTTTTGCGGGAAGAATTGACCTAAGTTCAAAGATCAACCAGTGAAATTAAAAGGAGGAAATACTAAAATTCATTTCAAAAGGAACTGCAGCAATGAAACGTGTATAACTTTCTGGTTCTACACCACCAGTTTAAAATTTAAAAAATCCATATGCTTCAAAGGACTTTTACTCATTCATTACCAATCATTTCGTGTGAATAAGAAGTGAACTCCACATTTATCAATAGTTTTAGTAAAAATCCACTTGTCTGACAGTGTTGTTATAGGAATTAAAAAAAATTATATCAAAAACATCTGATCTGTAGTGTATATTTTCATAACCTTTCTATTATCCGATCATCATCACTGATATATTTAGATTAAATACCTACGCCTTTTGGATGATAATACACTGCTAAAACAATGTCAAGATGTAAGGGGTTATGATGTAATTCTATATACATATATTTGAACTCATTAACATTAAGGATGATATGCTGTAATCATATATTAATATATTTGAACTGCATACCATTATTAATTATGCTTAAGGTCAAAAATATGTAAATCCTTCATGTAGCAAATACACACTATTTGTAATTGGTTGCATTATTTTACGATAACTCAACCTTGACCGCCCCTCGACTGTCCTTTCGATCAATAGTTTTGTTTTCTTAGCACAGCAACTTCCCCACTGCGGGGAAGATATTGCACCTGCAGCGCAGTAGATTAGATTAGACTAGATAAAAGGTGCCCAAGTGGTGAATTTCAAAGATATTATAGAATTTCACATGTATTACTGTAAGAAAAAAACGTCTGTTAAAAATTTGGATATGGATCAATTTCTTCTGTGGTTTTAAAGCTACAGCCAGAAAGGTTTTTTTTTTAATAAAACTAACTTTTGACTGGAGAAACTAATACTTATCCTTGTCTATAAACTGCTTTTTAACACATTGTATCAGTTACATTATAGAACACAGTAGACAGTAGACAGTCACACTTTTGTGCTATAATCATTGGCAAGGTAATATTAAACTCAATAATTTAAGGACTGGAAAGAGACCTTTAGCACCTTGGCAAGAAACTCGTGGACTTTACTTCTATGGGGTGCTATTCCATTTTTTGACTAGTTGTGAGGCCTTGTTAATTTTAAATCAATGGTGTTGACACAAGCACTCTTGGAAAAGGGGAGAATTTCGACATTTGACCTTGGCACATATACCTCCTTATGGGGCAGTTCAACTACCAATGATGGTTTGGGAACAGTCCAAGAGAGATGCTTTGTGGGACCAATCTAATGAATTGGTAGCTTTGTTGGATACAGACTTTTGTTTTACCCCTAGCAGTCTGGTACCTGTGCCATCGCGGTCATCCATGATGTACTTCGGGATTTGCTTGCAGATCTGCCTGAATGTACTGGTGTGTCCCGGATTACCTACATAGTCTAAATCCATGATAAAAAGCTGCTATTTGACTCACTTAAAGAATGTGATTGCTCCTCAACATCACTAGGTACTGAACCCCCCCCCCCCCCCCCCCCCCCCATATTCACCCCGAGGGAGTGAGGAATGCTAAAGGGCTCTTTCCAGTCCTTATATTATCGAGTTTAATAAAGGACCCACCATGGGCCTACCAATACCCCACCCTTTAGCCACAAACAACTTAAGGACTGGTCCTCGAACAAGATAAACAAGTAATCAGGCAAACAAGCTTACTTTCCCGACCATGTAATCCGAGCCAACACAAATTCATTAAACTAGAAACTAGAGAGTTTATTTGAAAATAATGAGAAATATTCATAAAATTATTGTTTTCTTTAATTTGATTTGTTTGGGTTTTAAGTCATTTTCAAAACATTGCATAGGGTATATCACGACGGGTAGTTTTATGGACTGAGGAAACCAGTACATTCTAGTTGGTCAAGAATCCGCACTGTAAACTTCTGGGCATTGGTAAGGAACTACCAACTATCCCATACTAACCCATTCTTTCAAAACAAAACTCAACCTCTGTGTTTATGCCTCAACTCAGGTGTTTTCTTTTGTCAACAGCACAGTCTGTACATTTTTCTGGTCATTAGGCTATCTGCTTTTGGGTCAAGTGTTTGTAATAATACAAACATAGGGAACCAAAACACAGAAAAGAAGGCAACCAACTGTACTGCCTCAGTATAAGCCTGAACTAAGAAAATGAGATTATATATGAGTTATTAAGATGAGTTTAAGAAGTTTCTATATTGTGAAAACTTTGAGATTAAACAAACTCATAACCATGACACAGTTGTACCATGGGTTTAAGAATCTTTGTAAATACGGGCCTTGGAACCAAATACCATCCAGGGAGTAACATTTCCAAGCTAGATTATTTAAAGAAACTTTGTGGAAGATTTAAAGTCACGGTCCATATATGGTCACCCAAAGTGGGTTATGTTTTGAGAATTCCATAGACAAAGAAGCTCTTGTTTGCTATTTCTAAACAAGTGAGGGACATGGTAATGCTTTTAAGCTAGACCTTGTTTTGGATAATGAGAAAATATTTATTAGTAAACCTTCATTTTCTGTGTGATGTAAATGGCATCACACCTACTATGAAAGCATATATTTATGGGCCCACGACAACAAACACCAAAACACCTTTAAAAGAAAATAGGCCAGCCTATAGATTGGCCAGATGACCACAGCTGGCCAAATCCCACAGTGATCAAATTAATTCTAATTTAGTCGGTACCATCAGTCAGTGAACTGTTGAATATGCCTGTGGCCATATGTATATTTTCTTAGATATGTCAGTGCAAACCAAATTGCATCATAAAAATTGTTATGCATGACCTTAAAGATGTAAGTGTAAACATTAATGCTGTTACTGTATTCTTTTTTTCTTATATATTGTATATCCATGTATACAAAGTCTATTATTACTGCCTGTCTAGGTAATTCAGCGTAAACTGCACACAAATTGTTTATGTGAAATCAACAAAAACAGTTTACATAACGCAGGGCCAGAGAATCCCTTAACCCGTGCCTACGGGTAGTGCTTTAAAAAAATCCAAAACTACCATTTGGATTTTTGATCCGGATCAAGTTGGAGGAAAACCAACCCATCAGTAGTCCCCCACCTTATGGAAAAATATAACCCTCATCCAAATAATGGTTTAGGTTTATTATGTAATTTATTCAAGGTTTATTTATTTATTTGTTTTTATTTATTTGGGGTTTTACGTCGCTTTCAACACTGTACAGGTCATATCACGACGGGTAGTTTTACGGGCAGAGGAAACCAGTACATAGAGTTCGTCAGGGTTCTGTACTGTAAACTGCCGACCAACGGCAAGCAACTACCAGCTTTCCCACTTGAGGCCGTGCCGGGAACTGAACCCCGGCCTCAGAGGTGGGAGGCAAAAGTGTTACCACTCTGCCACCGTGGCCCCTTTATTCAGGGTTTAACATAGCTTTCAACACTGTATTAGTCATATCACAATGGATAGTTTCGTGGACAAGGGAAACCAGTACATACAGTTGGTCAAGGTTCTGTAAACTGCCGACCATCAGTAAGCATCTATAAACTTCCCACATATGGTCTGGGGTTTGAACCGCCAACCTCTGAGGTGAATAATGGTTTGGGAGTTGTGCATGCAGATGTTCTATTCTATTCTGTACATTTATAGCACTTAATCTTTGCCGAGGCAGACTCTAAGGTGCTACATTAGGAACTAATTCAAAAATCATTATTCCATAGCCGTTGCCAAGTCCAAAGGATCTTAAATCCAGATCCTGATCATATTCCAGGAGGGCTAAGCCATGGGCAGACCCAAACTTGTATAAAAATATCACCTTGGTCCAATGTATAGGTTTTCTAGTTACTATGTTTGGTATTCACTGAGACCTTGAGCTGATTTTTGCCTCAACCTTTGAATTAACCTTGATCAAACTGGATTAAACTTTGAATCAAATATAGTGAAATCTGTACTTGTGCAAAAAAGTAAGTTATACTTTGAAATACTGATATGTTCAAGTGATCAATTTAGCCGATTTTGGCTAAGCTTAATCCTTCTCCGTGAATACATCCTTTAATGGTTCAATGGCCACTTGGGCCAAGCAGTTGGCAAGTTTATACCACAGGCAACAGTTTCACAAATTACTAATCCACGACTATGAAACATGTTTGATATTTCACTGACCGTCCCCGACTCGTGATCCCAACCATGACTTTACCCACCGGGAATCCAGCTTGTCCTGGTCACATCCGGCCATGCCTTAGTCACTTTCTGTCTTGTCCTAATCCTTTCTGTCTAATCCTATTCACTTCCCGTCTAGTCCTATCATAAAACCGGCTTCCAGTATATTATGAGGTAAAAATATAGCAATAAATTATGTTAAGAATTAGAAAAAACAGTTCATGTAATCATAATCTTAAAGTTAACAGGTAGAAAAGATCCACGTGTTGAAATTATTAAGAAATCTGAAAAGTGTTTTTATTTGGCCATACAATAATGAAATTCCCAGCCTATTTCAACGGAACAATTTCTGGACAAAAAAGTGATCAAGTGTTGACCAGTAAAAAAAATCAATAAATTAGGCCAAGGACTGTCAACAAAATATTTGGATCCAATTGTGTGACATTTTTTTCTCAAGTATAAAACCCTTCAGCAATTTCTGGGAGAAAGAGGGATGAAGTATCGACCAATCAATAAATCTCGAAAACTAGGTCAACAGTAAATGTTTGGATTCCACCACGTGACCACCACTTGACCTTAACCTTGTGGTTCTGACAAAAACCTCCTATCTATCTAGTATAAGTTGAACATTAAGCTGTCTAATACATCCCCTTCACCCCTTCAGCATGTTGAATTTAATACAATTCATGAGAGGGTGCAGGAGGCTGTGCAACTATTTGTAAAACAAGGTTAAAAAGGTGACTATCTTCTAGCGTGAGCCGCAAAGCTGTCAGAGACATGAGTAGTGCACTGGAAGGGTCACCCATCCCAGTACTAACGTAGCTCATTGCCGCTTAACTTCAGTGATGAGACAGGTACTCATCATGCAACGCCACAATTCATGAAAGCCCGGAGACAAAGAGAAAAAAAAACAATAAAAAATGATCTGAAGAGACTTGCACTTAAAAAGTGGACAGGGACGCAAATCAAGTTCTGTATTTTGTCTGAAACATTCAACATATGTGAATCAAACCTAGTCAGACCAAAGATATCATTGCAAGAAAATGAGGCATATCATATCACAACGGTCTACACTTGAAAGTACACAAACCCATTCAGTTTTAGGAGTCTGATGAAGACAGGAATATTTTTTTGAGAAAAATCAAGAACTTTTTACACAGAAGTTGCATGAAGGTATGAAAAGGAAAAAAAATAATACTTTGGCCTGTATATAATAATATGAACATCAGTTACAACTTTATTGTTACATATCATATTTTGGGCAATTTTTCAAAGAAAAAAAACTCAATAAACTGACTCAGCTATTCAGAATTATCAAGTTACTGTCACAGTTATGGATTTGTTAAATAAACATACACACATCTTAGGTTTATGAAGCAACATCCTTTTCTGGTGCAGCCCTAACTTTTTCCCTACTAATGAAATAAATTTTTCTGTAAATAACTGTTTACAGTTATCTGCTGATCACCTATTATTATTGAATGACTAAATATATGCACAGTTTGATTTAGGTTAAGTCTATGTACACTGGTAAGAGGCAAACAAGTGCATAAAGTAAAATACCCTTTATAATGACAACTAAATGATAATAACATAGACAGGATATTCAATGGTTCATTTGTTTCTGTGAAGTCTTTATATAGATGATATGAGAATTAAGCAGGTGTTTCTCACTGTTCAGGTTTAGAGTTTCTTTCTAGAAGCAATGCTTCAGAATTTCTTAGTATGTAATGAAAAAAACAAGTGACTAAGAATGGATCAAGAAAAGTTGAAAATAATTTACATACACTAATTACTTCTACCAAGGAGGTATTAAATTCATGACCGTTTATTTGTCTGTTTGTTTTTAGCAGGTTTACACAAATACTACTTGTTGGATTTTCGTGAAAAAATGACAAGATGGGTCTTGATCCAACTTAGATCCCATAAAATTTTGACAGTGATCCAGATCACTGCCTGGATACAAATATATCAAAGATTCTGATTTTTCCATTTACTTATTATTGATTTTTTTAAACCACGTGCACTAGTGGCGGCCTGCAGTCTTTGAGTGTTCTTATTGGTTCTGTTCTAGAATTCTAAAAGTAAGAAAAAAAGAGAAAAATTATTAATAATTATCATAAAAATGTATTTAAATATAGTTTTTAGCAACAACAAAAACATTCACATTGATCAACAATTAAGCAGTAATGCTACCTGTTTTCGATATAACTACGTATACAACTTATTATTATTGTCCTTATTATTGCACTACTTTTAATGGTTTCAAAAATGAAAAAAATGAGTGAAAATTTATCAAAAAAGTCGGTAAATCTAGGCCCTAGATACTTTAGAAAATGTTGGTTTATTGTTAAATCAATGGAATCAAAGGAGCTTTTGAAGTTTAATGTAGATTTTTTCAACACATTTTGACGTAAATATAGAAAAAAAGACTTGTTCAGTAAGCTAATGTAGAGAAGTTGATCAAAGTAATTACATTGTAAGCCTCAATTACTATATAATGAGAGTATGAAGTGAACGTATGTGGAATGTAAATCTCTCTGGGTCTTATTGACCTTGTTTGGTGATATTCTAATTCTAATTCTAAAAGTACTTTTATAGCGCTTAATCTCTATCTAATGATAGACTCTAAGACGCAGAAAGCCAAAATCAGAGATCGTAATCGTTAAATCAGGGACATTGCAGGGGTCGACACAATGACAAAATGAAAATACATAATATACAGATACATTACTTGCAAATAATAAATTATAACCCTAGGGTATGTTGTGTGGCGTCTGGTGTTTTTCATCTTTAAATTATTCTTAAGATTTAAATTTCTTGCTTCACTTTGACACACAATTAATAACATGTAAATAAAAATGTTCAACCTCATGTCTCATTGTGTTTGCTACTGTTTTATGATATCTTGGTGAGTAGTCGTGTTGGCTAAGTTAAAACAACTTGGTGTAACATTAAAATATCTTTGATATGTTAATTGCACATTGCAAATATCACTATACAAGTTATCACCCTTATGAAACAAACAAAACATGATCACAAAGAATTATCTGCCATTATTTGTCATTAATAACCTAATACATGCTCCTCTGATGTACTGTGCATACTAAATATCTGTCAATCTAAGAGTCTGCTATATGAAGGCGATTAAGTGCTACCAAAGTACTCTAACTGCATTATATTTTAGTTTTTAACCTGGGGGCCGAATAGCCCAGGGCCGAGTTTTTTAGGGTCCGATTTGCCGAGGGCCGATTTTGCAAAGGGCCGAATTGTCCAGCTCCCCTTTTAACATGCACAAACTCTAGTGAGTCCAAAGCAACCTTTATAGGATTGTCACAAACTGTGATAGATATGTTACAGTCAATCTGTGAAACCAGTCATTACGCATAATGACTGAAAGTTTCAGTCATTTTGCGTAATGACTGAAATAACCAGTCATTACGTGTAATGACTAAAATTTTCAGTCATTTCATGTTATGTATTCATGTATTCTCCTCCCCTCAGTTACTAAACTTGTCAACTGTTCTCTAACTGAAGGTGCTGTCCCGGGTGGTTTAAAAAAGGCTATTGTCTCTCCTCTGATTAAAAAGTCTTCACTACCACCGGATGAATTAAAAAACTACCGACCTGTCTCTGGCTTGAGTTTCATCTCCAAGCTTGTTGAGCGTGTAGTTGCTTCGCAGTTAAATGACCATGTTGCCTGTAACGGACTTGAAAATGTCAGTCAATCAGCCTATAAGCAAGGTCACTCGACCGAAACTGCACTACTGTCTATTAGAAATGAAGTCCACCTTGCTCTTGCTAGAGGTGAAGCTACTGCTGTTGTTCTCTTGGACCAATCAGTAGCATTTGACACCATTGATCATGGTACGCTTATTGAGTGTTTGAGTTCCTGGTTTGGTGTTGGAGGCGTGGTTCTGAACTGGTTTAAGTCGTACCTCTGTGACCGCTATCAGTGCATCAAGATTGGTTCTGTTTTATCCGATGCTAAAAGGCTATTGTACGGTGTGCCCCAGGGCTCTGTCCTGGGGCCGATCTTGTTCTCATTATACACTACCCCCCTCAGTAAAGTTATTCAAAATCATCCTGGCATATGTTTCCACTTTTATGCAGACGACACACAGTTATATGTTCATCTCACACATAACCATGCCACTCAGGCCTTTGATAGACTGAAAAACTGCTTGGATGATGTCAGAAAGTGGCTTTCTGCAAATAAGCTTAAACTAAATCCAGACAAGACAGAATTTATTCTGTTTGGCTCAAGAAATGTCCGCACAAAACTCAGCAAATTTTTCCCAGTTAATATACTTGGCAACCTCCTTTCACCTGTTGATGCAATTAAGAACTTAGGTGTCTGGTTTGACTCTGATTTTTCCTTCTCTGGCCATGTCAGGAATACCTGTAAGGTTAGTTTTGTTCATATCAGGGATTTAAAGCGACTCAGAGGATATCTTACACGTGATGCTGCTCTTTTGGCCGCAAATGCCTTGGTGGGAAGTCGTCTTGACTACTGTAATTCCTTGTTCAGAGGTCTCTCTGCTCTAGACATTCGGAGGCTCCAATGTGTTCAGAACAGTCTTGCAAGAATTGTGGCTAATACCACCAAATACTCACATATCACTCCTGTAAGAAAGAGTCTTCATTGGCTGCCTGTCTTGCATCGCTCTGTCTTCAAGACAGCCCTGTTGGTGTACAAGTTTCTACATAGTGGCCATCCAAAATACTTTGAACCTTTCGTTAAACCCAGGCATAGTGTGTACAGAACACGCAGAAGTCAATCTGATGGTGTGCTGCTTGAGGTCCCACATTGTGCTTCAATATATAAGTCTAAAAAGCATTTTGGCCTTAGCTTTGCATACGATGCCCCAAGGATTTGGAATGATCTCCCTGATGTACGCTCAGCTAAATCTCTCTCCTCATTCAGAAAAAAGTCGAAAACTTACCTCTTTGAAAAAGCTTACCCACCCTAGATTATCCCTAGTTTTTTAATTTTGTCTCTCCGTGGTGTCGACCCCTGCAATGTCCCTGATTTAACGATTACGATCTCTGATTTTGGCTTTCTGCGTCTTAGAGTCTATCATTAGATAGAGATTAAGCGCTATAAAAGTACTATTAGAATTAGAATTAGAATATATGGTTCATTTTTACACAGATTGACTGAATTAATTTCAGCCAATATGTGTAATTGATTTAGAGTTGTTTTTCATCACAACCTTTGTATTATTCAGAACCGTTGTACATCGTTCCCCTGCATTTTGAATTTTTTTGTGCTAGAAAACATTAAACTATTTTAATCAAATAAATAACTTTTGAATTCTCACATGCTTCCTGAAATTATAGCCAGAATTTGTAAACCTAAACGCAGACTTGTGTAATAGACTCTATTGTCATTTTCAAAAATATTTTTAAAATTTTGAACGGTTAGATGTATCTAATTACATTTTAAATGTTATTTACATTCTAGATTCATATTTGCAGTTTTAAAATTAAACCCATTGTCACAGAATGAAAATATATCTTTGTTTCCAATAAATATAGCTTTTAATCTAGCTATCCCAAGCTTTACCACATTATGGAATTGATTTTGCTTGACCTTACTTGTAATAACACTGCAATCTGCCTTGGGATTGCATCTCAAACTGGAGGTCCCCACTGGCCTAATGGGTTATCAAGTTTGGCATCCTATCACAGGCTGTCACCTCTGTGTTTGGTCAGTCCCCTCAAGTGGCAATGCTGAGGACCTGTCCTAACATGACCATAGATGTTGAACAGGATGTAGAACCCTAACTTTAAACTTTGCATCCGAAACCGATATCCCAATTACACTACAAATAGTAATCAATATGTTTTTGCTTTACTTTGCAAAACTGATGCCCCAGTTACACTACAGATAGTAATCGATATATTTTTCATCGGAAAAGATACCTGCCACTTCCTCCGAAAACCCAATGCTCAATTGTCACTGTTCTTCCCCGAATCTTCCTTCTTGAATTTTTCCTTCCCTTGGACAATGGACGAAGTAAATTCTGGCTATCTTTGTTAAGACTTTGATCTTTGAAATTTGGTCTAAGGCTACATCATCACACCAAAGCACTTACACACACATAAAGTGGAATGACCCAAAGACCCACATTGTATTACATGTCTCGAAGGTCACCAATACCATAATGGTCACACCAGTCCAGACCAACGGCCTAAACTCATTACAATAATTGTTACAGTTAAAATTGAACACCAAGGCAAAGGTCACTGTGTAGGTCTGGATGTTAAGCCCTAACAGCTGTATGTACCTCAATGGGCATTTGGGCCAAGCTTCCAAGAAGATGTAGGGCTTCTGTGGTAGAACATTGTAAACGAAGAGAACCTTTGTAAACACCACATCACCCATAAAGATAAACAAAGGTATTGATATAAAAGGGGCACCAAGGAACGAATCTGTTTATGCATTTTGGGGATGTCGGAAAGAGGAAGCCACAGGGGCCATGTAAGATAAATCTGATGCAATATGTGTCTTTCAAACTATCTTTGCACCAATAACTGAAACTAAGTAGCAATGGGTTAGGTTAGTAGTTGGATTGGTGACCACCTCAGTGCACTACTCATGTCTCTGATGACTTTGCAGTTTGCACTACTAGACCGAAACCCCTTTCGACCTTGTTTTCAGCACATTCTGCAGCCAAGGGTTTTGTGTTCTCAGGTAATTCCTAATAGTTTGGTTGATAGCGGTAGACCATAATTTATAATAAAAGTTGGTAGCTGTGCAGTCATTTTCATTAAAGGGCTGGGCTGATTTCATCAGACTGTATACCCTGGCCTATTTTAAGTGAAGCAAGCTTGATGTTTATTGATGGTGACAAATGATTAATCCATCAGAAAAAGTGAGGACATTGACAGATAGTGTTTTAGCCTTCATTTCATTTTAAGAGGGCAAAGTTGTTTTTTTTCTAAAATATACTGGAATGCAATAGTGGATAGAACCAGTTTAAACCTGTGTATTGCTTCATATTTTTCCAATATGTTTTTCCGAATATAAATAATATATAAAAGTAATTTCTTACTGAGAACAATAGGCACTGTTACAAGAAAAATAATAAATAAATACAGAACCAAGAAAAAAGTTATACAAAGGTATGTAGAAATGTGTTTTAATTCAGCCAGTCTGGTGTATTTAGCTACAAGTGAATTCAACAGTTCAGTACCACAGTGAGCCAGTGAAATTAATCAGGTTACTTTCTGTGTAAAACAGGGAAGAAGTTGAACCCTTAGTTCCCTTTATTTAATCACTATAATACTCTCATGGGATTTGGTATCTTTTGGTACAAATGTAATATTGATTTTCTTTAATCAACTCATTTCTATGACAATATACTGATCATGATAAACAAGGCTGAAAGGGGTTTCGGTCTACTAGCGTGAGCCCCAAAGCCATCAGAGTAGTGCACCGAAGGGGTCACCCATCCCAGTACTAAAGTAACCCATTGCCGCTTAAGTGAACAGACAGATACTCATCACCCTATGCCACAATTGATGAAAGTTCAAAGAGAAAAAAGTTATCTCTGGAAGTGCTCGCTCTTAAAAATAGAGGAAAAACCTATATTATCCACCATAAGCCAAATTTTGCCTGTATATGGGAACATACAGAGTGGGATATACAACAGCACCTCTGTATCATGGATAATAAGCATCAATAACTTTTGACTTTTCACTGATATCTTGGAGACTATGTTATCTACACATATGTTTTAAATATCATTAAAAAGGTCGTTTTACAGCACTTCCGTGTGTGTTTGTTGCAATAAAATCCATGCAGAGATGACTGAGACATTGCAAGTTAAAGATTAAAGTTTTTATTTTCACTGTTGCCCATGCTTTGTGACAGCCGTTTTCACATTCTCTCATTAAATATTCATTTATTTAACTCATAAATCATACAAAATCGTCGAAAATAACAGTAAAAAATCTTTCAATATATATATACAGAAAAAAATACATCAGTCATGAAGATAAACAAAATAATACTCATGCTATGCACTCATATAATATTGTTATCTTCATTTGTGATACATTTTTCTGTATATGTCATTCGGGAAGAATTTCTATTATTTTTATAGCCGCAGGTAAATTCAACAGATCAATAGTCCAAATATCCATTCAACTCGTGCACCATCCAGAAATGGGTCAAAGGTGGGTATTTAACTTTTTTTCACAAAGTTCACGGTCTTTCTAATGGATTTTACAGTTTACATTTTATCAACTATTTTAAGTGGTTTTATTAATGTTATGTTTAATTGTTATTGCTGTTTTTGTGTGTTTTTGTACAGAATAGAAAATTAGAAATACGATATAATTACGAACACAATCTCAACAACTTATGATTCCGTTAACATCTCTGAAACATAAACTCTGTTCAGCTGGACCCCCCCCCCCTCCCAACCCCCAACCCCCAAAAGAATGTTTTTTTTCCCTTTGGTCTTTTTTCCAGAAGTACAAGTGGGCGAGTCTTTGTGCAGTTCCAAGGCACTGCATGTAACGGTTGTTTTTTGGTTATCTGAGAAAACACCAAAAAAAATTATGCATGGTGACATTTTGAAGTATTGTGTGAGAATGCTATAAATGAAGACATCATGATACCACTGTCTCATGGAAATAGATGTATTTCACACAGAAAGTATTTAGCTTTTATCAAAAGGAAAACCTGAAAATAAAAGCCAATAAAATTAACACTTAAAGGCCTGTTCAGACCACTCTGTTCCGTTGTGTTTGAAGTTTCATTTACAGTCAGACTTTAGTCAATGAAAGTTACATACTGTATTGTTCCCAGGTTTTCATGGCCACCCAAAGCGAAGTTTGACTTCATCGCTTTGAACTGTTGAAAAATTTCTTATTGGTTCTCATTTCTCCATGTACTGCCCCACTTCTGTCAGTTAACTTTACACACTGTGGTACTCTTTTTGTGGTTGCACATATGGAAGCTTTAATCTATTAAAGATTTCTGAGTACCATAGCTGTAGTGTCCTTCCCTTGATGTAGCTCTTCTGCCACCTTTCTTCCCAGTTCTGTGGCATTCTGTCTTCTTCTATATCTCTAGTGAATCTGAATATTTGCCATCATGTAATTGCATCTTTACAGTGTCTTTTCTGAGTCAAATGTGCTGACAAAAGCCAGAGCAAAATTCTGGATCTTACATTTGTCACTTTATATTTTAGCTGATTTAAGGCATATCACATTTTAGAATGTTTTGTAGTATTTTGATGCCCAGGACATGAGTACTAGTTTGACAGTTAAAGTCTTTGTTGTTGCAAACTGTTTAACCGCTACTGCTCCAAGCCATAACTTGGCACAATTTGAACCCATTAAGCTTATCTGTGGTGGTTTTAGGTTTAGTACTTTTAGTACTCTGGATTTCTATTAACTAAAATATCAACACAAATACAAGCTATAAATAGGCTTTATAGGCCAAAAAAACAACAAAATTCAGTGCTTACTCAGGGGCTACAAAGAAGCAGTGGTAGCACTAGCCTCCCACCTCTAACACTGGAGTTTGAGTTCTGGCCAGACCTCAAGCGGGAAACTGACAGTTCTATGATGACATCCAAGTACCAATGTAGCCGATTGTTGCTTAACTTCAGTGATGAGACGGGTACTCATCATTCTATGCCAATTCTCATTAAAGTCTGGTGAAATATTTTTTCGAAAAAAAGAAACAAGGCCGAGGGGGGATTTGGTCCAGTAGTGCGAGCTGTAAAGCCACCAGAGAGGTGAGCAGTGCACTGAGGCAGTCACACATCCAAGTACTAATGTTGCCCATTGCTGCTTAACTTCTGTGATGAGACAGGTAGTCATCACACTATGCCACAATTCATGAGACATAAAAAACAAGTGATCTGTAGAAGCATGAGCCTCGCAAGAGCTCACACCTAAAAATGATCTCTAAGAGCGGGAAACTTGCTAGGGCTTGCACTGAAAAAGCTGAAAAAGGTAGGGTACACATGACTACTGCAGACATGTACATGAGCCTTTTGAGTGTTTGTGAATTGTAAATGTCTACTCAGTATGCATAATATAGAATAAGATAAATAGTGCAAGTACAACTTGGGTGCTTGTAGTGACTCAAAGTTGCCCCCCCCCCTCCCCGTGTAGTTAGGGTGATCTTAACCTGGCATTAAATTAACCATAACTTTGGTAAGGTTAATCTTAAGTTATAAACACAGGTCAACCTTCAACTTTCAATTAAGGTAGGTTTAAGGTTGTAAACCATATTGTGCCAAACAAGAGTCGCCACTAAAATGAATTTTAGTAGTCTGCTACTCAGAAATACATATCTAGTCTAAAGTACAGTTTCACGGGGTGTAGGTAATGAGGGTGTCAGAAATTGTCAGATCAGTCAAAACCACCCTCTTGATGTTGGCCAATCTGGCTGACATTTTCACAGGCAAGTCGGTTTCTATCACAGAAGGAATATGTATTGGTCTGGCCCACTCGAGGGTCATATCAATGTTTTCAATCCCAGGGGGTGGGGCTGGTTTGCCCATATGGGGTCCAGGATTTCTGGTGGCTGTATCAAGATATGCTGATATTTTCTCAGCCTGTGTAGAGAAAACAGATAGCAATGATATATTACTTTTTTATTTCTTGGAAAGATTGGGAAATACTATTTGTGGCAATGCTGAGAAAATTCTTATTCTTAGAATAAAAAGTGTCAATGTATAGATGTACATGTAATAATAACTCAATCGTACATACCGTTCACTACTTTACCCATTTATATACATAGAAACTGAAAACGGTAAAGCACCCACTTCCGTTTTACTGTTTTACTGTTTTGAAACAGTTAAAGGGTTAGATACTTAATTCTATTTTCTGGCAAGTCAATGAGAAATGTGTAAAGCACCTTTTAACAGTTTACATTCTGTATTAAAGCATAATGAATATATGGCCTTTTACTTTTTACTGTAATACCTTTTTACTCTTTTACTATTTTTACCCCATTTTTCTTTTTGGGGGAGGGGGACAGGGAGGGCAGCCACATGCTGGTGAGAAGTGACACCTGTGGTTATGCTTCAAAGGCCTATGATGTCACATGTCAGTGATGTCACAAAACAGTGGGCTTTACATACTCCATGAAGATTTTGTATCTGTTAGGCATCTCAGTAATTATGTATGAATTTTCAGTGTAATTTTATCTAGACATAATTAATGTAAATTGTTTATTTTAAATATACGTTATTTAATACAAATGATGGTGGTTCCTTAATTATACTTAGAATTCTACAGACATGCATACTACAGGACATTATAAGTACTCATAAGCAGGGAGCTAGACAAATCAGCCCTTTGACAAATCAGCCGTCAGCAAATTGGCCCTTGAAAACTTGGTCGATGGTTAAAATCAAACAATAATATATAATGCAATAAGAATAAGTTTACAGTGCTTAATCTCCATTACAGGACAGACCCTAGGGCTAACATTTACTCATGAGTAATACATCGGGTATGAATGTATCAAGTAAACATAAATTAATTCATTCATTGACAAGTAATGGGGCAGTTCCGCTGGAGGAAGACCCTACGACTCTACATATATATATATATATATATATAAGGTCAGCTGCAAAAGGCAGTGGGTTGGGGACAAAAATCCACACAAAAAGGCAGGAAATTTCTGGGTTGGCTTTAACTCCCCAACAGGACGTGATACATACAGGCTTGTCTGGATCGAGAGGTCGACCTGCTGTGGAGTGTGGATGTTTTGTACAGAGTGGTCTGGAAACTACCAGGACAAGCCCTAAAGCCCTACCAGACAAGCCCTAACAGGCAAGCTGTATCAGGCCACAACAAGCCCTAGTTACAAACAGAAAGGACTTGAGAAAGATACAGACTCACCACGACCAGACTTGTTGTCTGTATTGCCATTACAGTTTTAGAAGAATTTCTGGGCAAAACTAAGGATCAAGTGTCGACCAATCAACAAATCTAAAACTATGTCATTAGTGAATTTGTGGATCCCATCACGTGACCAGAACAACAGGGTGTTTACCTTCATCTCCAGAAAAATGTGCTTTCTCAGAAGCTCGAAATTATTTGGTATAAATGTGTAGGAAAATTGCTCAGCGGGATGGAATTTTGAAGGGGTCCTTCCCAACAGCTCGAAATTTGACTATAAAAGCCAGCGACAAGTGAGAGAGACTTCATTGTCACGTGAGCTATTGGTAGAAACACACCTTCCTCTGCTTGTTTGAAAAGATGGTACCATTTTTAATGAAAATTTTATATTTAAATGACTTTTTCGTTCATAAATTGAAGCAGACATACATTGATTTTAGTTTTTATGTATATTAAAGCAAAAACGTGGAAACTATAATTAAAATAACAAAAGAAATAAATTTTGACATTTCAGTCACGTGATGGGATCCAAATATTCAGACTTGACCTAGTTTAAGAATTGTTTATTGTTTATATTTTTCCCAAAAATTCATCAAAAACTGTTATTACAATACCGACTTCAAGTCTGGTTGTGGGGTTCTGTATGTTTCTCCAGTCTGTTGGTCATTACGGCTTGTTGGGACCTGCTATGGCTTGTGTGTTAGGTGTTTGGGGCTTGGCTTGGTAGTTTCAAGATCAGTCCTGTAGAAAACATCCCAACTCCAAGGCAGGTCGGCCTCTAGATACAGACAAGCCTGGATGTATGAAGTCTTCTCGGGGAGGTGAAACCTACCTAGATTTTTCCCGCCCTTTTTTGTGGATTTTGTCCCAGACCCCCAATTTTTGCAGCCAACCCTAGAGTCGTAGGGCCGGCTCAAGTGGAGCACCCCCATTACATTTAATCCACAACTATTTGACTATGACCTGTATGACTTTGATACAACTTCAATTTGACTAGACAAATTATAGATATGACATAACAGGTTCTTATTCCCAACCTTCCTGTTTGTTGGCAGTAGAAGAGACAGGGGATGACAAGCTTGCAGTCAATCTATTTCATCTTAAGGTCAAAGTCAGGGCCAAAAGCTGGCCAATCTACACAACATTTAGTACAACTAATTATATCAGCAATATGATCAGCTGTATTGGCGATAGGATCTGTCGAGTGCTTCCTGACATCTATGATTTCACTTAATGATACAAAGGGAGATGGGGCTGACAATTCTGACCTTGGGAGTCATGAACCAAAGCCAACTTTTTAAAAATGTCTACATTTTTAGAATTTTGAATAATGCTTAATACTAATTAAAATTTCTAAGTCCTTAATCAGTACAAGGATTATAGTTCTATGTCTTGTACAGAACACTTTTTTTAAAAGTACGCAAATAAGTTATTCTGTGAAAATACTTATTTCAAAAGACTTAGTTGTGTATAATCCCTAGGAGAAGTGGTCTTGACTTGTGTGGTTCTGCACAACATACTGAGAAGCCAGCATCAAGGTCAACATGGTGGTCAGCAGCCTGGGGAGGACGATGATGATGATGTGCCTGGTGATTGTGGATTGATTGGTGGTGCTGCTGGTGGTGGCCAAGACAGAAACCCTGCTAGAGAAGCCAAAAGACAGAGGGATTACCTCAAGGACTACTTCAATAATGAGGGAGCAGTGGCCTGGCAAGATGGCGGAATATAAGTCCTGCTGCAGTGAACAGTCCTTTTCAGGACTAACAAACAGTCCTTTTCAGGACTACCAAATATTCCAAAAACAATTAATCAGCTATGCTTGCTACAGACAAACCCCATGCCAAACATAACTTGTACAGACGGACACACAGACAAACCCCATGCCAAACATAACTTGTACAGACAGACACACAGACAAACCCCATGCCAAACATAACTTGTACAGACAGACACACAGACAAACCCCATGCCAAACATAAGTTACACAGACTGACAAACAGACAAACACAAGTTACCCACCCAACAAACAGACAAACCCAGTGCCAATCAAAATCCACACACAAAGCCACACATAATATCCTAAATGGAAATATTTTTGTATATATTTTGAAATCCTAATTTCACCAAATTTTTTTTTTTTTTTTTTTTTTTGGGGGGGGGGGGGGTGGAAAATTATTTCTAACAGAAATGTTTAAATGGAAATCTTAAGTTTAAAATCTTCACTTCTATTCACAAATATATAGAAAATATAGCCATGGAGCTAGTTTTCTTTTCAATAATGGAGGATTGTGTTTGCAAAATAGTTTGTCAGTTCTTTGGCATGGGTTCTGTTTACTTTTGGGTTTGTGTGTTTCTTGGTTGGTGGTTATTGGTATTGGGTTTGTTTTTGGTTGTTGGGTGTTAGGTTTGGTAGTGGGTTTGTTAGTTGGGGGTTATGTTTGGTATTGGGTTTGTCTGTTTGTGGGTTGATAAGTATGTGATAATGCCTTTTAACTCTAGGGAAGGTGTAAGTGTTGGACTTTTCAATTACAGATTTTAAACTATCCCATGGATTTTAATCTAAAAATGGGCTGATTAATGGCCATATTGGGAGTTTTTTTAAATTTTTTTTATGTGGCCTTTTTTGTTATGTGTGGTACCATGGGTTATTTATTTCATGTTTGGGGTGGTGTGGGTGTTGGACTTTAATTTTGTTTTTCTTGTGATAAGTATTTGAACTGAACTTCTTTGTTTTGGGAGGGGAATTGGAACAACTTGCGGCTGAATAATTGTTTTTGGAAGAATTGGTGGCCCTGAAAAGGGCCTGGCAGGTCAAAGACCCGCCCTGACTGGATGGCTACTGAGGAGGCTGCTGCTGCTGTTGAGGCAGTGCTGAAGTGGTGATAGTAATGAGCTGCTGGTGCGGTTGCTGCTGCTGTGGCTGCTCGACGATCTATGTTGATGTCAGATCAGGTAGCTGGCTTAACATTCCACTCAGGTTGTGTCTGCTCCTTTCGTCCTGTACAGTTAGGACAGATGTAGGGTTGCTGAAGCCAATGGGGCTTGGTGTATAGTACACAAAACTGCTGCCAGCTGCTGCTTGAGTGGAACTAGACGCCTGTTGAGTGGTTGTTGGCAGTAGGCCGACCCTCTGGGACTCCGTGGTAACAGTGGCTGATCTTCTGGGCAATGGCTGACGTCTACGGTTGCTCTTAATAGTTTCAATGTCTCTAAATATCTTCCCCTTTAATTCTTCAAATTCTTCTTGAGTCATCTTTTCGGCCTCTGATGCCACGTAGTCAAAGAAGGGCTGCCTGTCTGACTTCTGATGCAGAAAACCTGAGATTAGTGTCCTCATCTGCTCAAAGTGTTCGAGAATCTTGGAGTCTGTTGTTGAAACGGGTGTAGATGTAATGACGGACTGACTCCTCTCCCTCAGGACACTGGACTCAAGGTGTTCTGTGTCAGTAGTTGAGCCACGTGATTCATCCTTCCTGCTGTTATTTGGACTGGCCTCAAAACCTGAACTTCTCTTGGCCCCTTTCGTCTGATGTGGGTTTTAAGGAAACCCATCTGTTGGTAGACCCAGGACTGTCTCTTGGTCATCTCCCTCGGGGCTTGGCCAGATTGGAGCTTAGACAGCTTGCCATAACGCGTTCGCTGGGACTCGAACCAACGTCTCACATCAAAGGGCTGGAGCTTGAGTTCTGCAGATATTTCTGCCCAGAGAGCCTCTCTTCTGGTCCTGTCGTGGAAACATGGATGTTCCTTGTCATACAGTTCTGGGTGCTGCTTTACAAATTCCACAATGGAAATTTCCTGACTGTCAGTAAAAGTTGAACACACCCTGGCTCTCTTGGCTGAAGAATGGCACTCTGGATCTTCTTCACACCTCTCTTCTTCTTCCACAGCTTCCTCAATAGCTGGACGTTCCTCAATCTCCTCCTCCTCTCTCCTCTCAATCACCTCCTCTGTAACTTCAACTCTTTCCTCTACTTCACTTTCCTTCTCCCTGTCATCCATCTTTTTCCTTCCTCTCTTCCCTCCTTTCTCTTTCCTCATAATCCAGTCGACAAAATAATAAAAAAATAGTAAAATGTGTCTCCTAACTGTGAAATTTGCCTTAAGCTCAAGTATAATATATATAAAATAAAAACTGAAAACCCCTACAAATCAGTGACACACGTCTCTCAGTAGCCAAACAGTCAGTAACAATGAGAATGTGTGCGCGGTCGCTTATATAGTCCCAGACCCCCTCATTGCCTCGTTTTAATTTCAGACGCACGGAAAACAGTCGGTTCTTAATCGGTTCTTAGTCCCAGGCTTCCTGGGGCATCCTCAGACCGTCGCAGACTAAATTTGTGATGTCCCAGGCGTCCTGGGGAGGCCGGTTTGGAGCGGTTAGGGTCGGTTACCCTTAATCGGGGTTTAGTCCCAGACCTAGATTTTTGGGTCCCAGGACACCACAGACGGTCTGAGGCTTCCGGGGACTAATGCAACCGACTAACTTTCAGACGCATGAAATTCATACGCATCATATTTGAGTCTGGGATTAACAACCGGCCTCCTGGGACTAAGCTACGGAGGTCTGGGACTAAGGGTCGCAGGCGGCCTGGGGCATCACACGACTGTGTAAATTTGGGTCTGAGGAGGCCTGAGGACGCCTGGGACTGGGCATTTTGTTGAGGGCGGGAAATATGAATCGGTTTTAGTCGTGAGAAATATCAAACATGTTTGATTTTTCACATGGCCCCAACCGACCACAACCGACCCTTACAGAAGGTCTGGGACTAAGCAAATTTTCAAACCGACCCTCAAAAACCCTTAATCAGGAGCCTTAGTCGTGTGGTGGAACACCCACATTATATAAGAAATAAAATCAATGTACGTCTGCTTGAGATTATGAATGAAAAATCAGTAGAGAGAGATGTGCTTCTAACAATCTCTCACGTGACAATGAAAACCTTCTGCTTATTGCTGCCTTTTATACTCCAATTTTTCTGGACGTGAAGGTAAACACACTATAGTTCTGGTCATGTGATGGGATCCAAATATTTACTGGTGACCTAGTTTTATATTTGTTGATTGGTCGACACTTGATCCTCTTTTTCCCCAAAAATTGCTTATGGGTTTTCACAGTGAAAAATAACATCTTGTGATTGGATCCAAATAGTTTGTCAACTTTTTAAAAAATGCCCTGGTGAAATATGCCGAGAATTTGTTTATTATGTATACAAAATAAACCCCTTTATCAGTTACTTGAAGCATACACATGGACCTTCACTATCTGTTAACTTCAAAACTATCATCACTTGCTATGTTTCTATGTCATTCTTGACATAATTTTTACCTCACATCATGTTGGGAATGGACTGCAAATGAAAAGTTCTTAAGTTGCAAAAGACAGGCTGGCTTCATGATAGGACAAGCCTGGAAGTGATAAGGACAGGCTTGAAAGGGTAACAGACAGGCCTGGAAGTGATACAGACAAGACGTGAAGTGACTAAGACACGCCGGTTACCAAGGGAGTGGAGCTTAGGCCGGGAACAAGAGTTGGGAAGGGTCGGGGAAATATCAAACACGTTTGATATTTCACCGACTCTCCCCGGCAGGCCGGGAACTTACAACCGACCCTAACCGACCATGTAAACATTGGTCCCGACCCTCCAAAAATGGTTAGCTACTGGCCTGTCGGTTCCAGTGGAAACACTGCATTAAAGTTGCTATAATAGACTTATTGTATGGAGTTTAAGGTTACCATAAAGTGGAAGTACGCTCCATCCCTTGTGCCATCCTCATACCAAATATTAGTGAAATTCATCAAGCAGTTTTGGAGTGTTTTAATTTAATTTGACAATATAAACTCTATAAACCGATTCACATGTTTAAAATTGTGTACTGTGACATCACAATCCAGCCTACTATGGTTGCCAGGGGGACATGGTCTTCATTTATATAATGCTTTGAAGGCCAAAATATACCATAAACAGTCAAACAGAAAAGGGCCATTTTCTGTTTCAAATCCTGTCCCTTATACAGTTTTCCTAATTATAATTAGTCATTAGGTAAAGGGTAAGAATACTGTATTTCAAAACAGTAAAACAGTAAAACGGAAGTAGGTGCTTTACCGTTTTTTGTTTCTCTGTATATAAATGGGTAAAGTAGTGAACGGTATGTACCTTGATTTAACTCTTAGGAATTGCCGCAAATTAGTTTTTTGATGGAATTTTATCTCAACCAGTCAAACCACAAATCTGCCTGTTTTCTTTCACACCAATTCAGGAATTATATAAGTCAACATGGTCTGACGTCTGTATGCATTATCACCAAAACATCTGATAATATGCATATTCTGAAACAAGTTCCCTGTAGAAAAACCAGTATCCCATCCACGCCAATCAAATAAAACTTTAAACCTGTCTGTTTTCTGTGGAGCCAGTTAACTTTACCTGTCACCATCAACTTAAAAAAAAACTAAAATAATACACCTTGCGGTATTTAAAGAATATTTGTTATTATCAGAAAAATTAATACCCCAATTCCACGTACAAACTCTGGAGCTTCTAGAGACAATTTGTAACAAATATATTAGTCCTCAATTTAACTCTTTCAGAGAAAAATAGCAACAATCCAAAATCACAATGGTAGAATTGTACGACATATCTTCACTCTGTAAAATATGTTTTACCTCCACTTGATGGGAAAGTTGGACATATCATGACAAGAGTAGCCAAGATAGACTTTATGACCCTAAAATCAGACAAAGGTCATACCTTTCATTGAGGTCATATCTGTACATATTTTGCTTCTGATGACTTTGCCCTTATGCTTTCGAACAGATAACTTGTAGCTGGTAGTGTACGTTGATGAATGAGCCATCTTATGTATCTATCACAGCGCCTGTCACCCATTAAATATGTATATCTTAATGCAGCTCGTGATGAGAGGGCACAACAGTTAAGTCAAATACTTCATAAAAGTGGTTGCTAATATAATGTGGGTGTTCCACCACATGACTAACGCTCCCGATTAAGGGTTTTGGGGGGTCGGTTTGAAACATTTGCTTAGTCCCAGACCTTCTGTAAGGGTCGGTTGTTGTCGGTTGGGGCCGTGTGAAAAATCAAACAAGTTTGATATTTCTCACGACTACAACCAATTCATATTTCCCGCCGTCAACAAAATGTCCAGTCCCAGGTGTCCTCAGGCCTCCTCAGACCCAAATTTACACAGTCGTGTGTTGTCCCAGGCTGCCTGCGACCCTTAGTCCCAGACCTCCCTAGCTTAGTCCCAGGAGGCCGGTTGTTAATCCCAGACTCAAATATGATGCGTATGCATTTCATGCGTCTGAAAGTGAGTCGGTTGCATTAGTCCCCGGAAGCCTCAGACCGTCTGCGGTGTCGTGGGACCCAAAAATCAAGGTCTGGGACTAAGCCCCGACTAAGGGTAACCGACCCTAACCAATCCAAACCAGCCTCCCCAGGACGCCTGGGACAGCACAAATTTAGTCTGCGACGGTCTGAGGACGCCCCAGGAGGCCTGGGACTAACAACCGAATAAGAACCAACTGTTTTCCGCGCGTCGGAAATTAAAATGAGGCAATGAGCAGGTCTGGGACTATATAAGCGACCGCGCACGCTTTGTCATTGTTACTGACTGTTTGGCTACTGAGAGACGTGTGTCACTGATTTGTAGGGGTTTTCAGTTTTTATTTTATATATATTATACTTGAGCTTAAGGCAAATTTCACAGTTAGGAGACACATTTTACTATTTTTTATTATTTTGTCGACTGGATTATGAGGAAAGAGAAAGGAGGGAAGAGAGGAAGGAAAAAGATGGGTGACAGGAAGAAGGAAAGTGAAGTAGAGGAAAGAGTTGAAGTTACAGAGGAGGTGATTGAGAGGAGAGAGGAGGAGGAGATTGAGGAATGTCCAGCTATTGAGGAAGCTGTGGAACAAGAAAAAGAGAGGTGTGAAGAAGATATAGAATGCCATTCTTCAGCCAAGAGAGCCAGGGTGTGTGCAACTTTTACTGACAGTCAGGAAATTTCCATTGTGGAATTTGTAAAGCAGCACCCAGAACTGTATGACAAGGAACATCCACGTTTCCACAACAGGACCAGAAGAGAGGCAGGACCACTCCACAGGCGTCTAGTTCCACTCAAGCAGCAGCTGGCAGCAGTTTTGTGTACTATACACCAAGCCCCATTGGCTTCAGCAACCCTACATCTGTCCTAACTGTACAGGACGAAGGGAGCAGACACAACCTGAGTGGACTATTAAGACAGCTACCTGATCTGACATCAACACAGATCATCGAGCAGCCTCAGCAGCAGCAGCAGCAACCACAGCAGCAGCTCGTTACTATCACCACTTCAGCATCACCTCAACAGCAGCCGCAGCAGCCTCCTTAGTAGCCATCCAGTCAGGGCGGGTCTTTGACCTGCCAGGCCCTTTTCAGGGCCACCAAATCTTCCAAAAGCAATTATTTAGCTGCAAGTTATTCCAATTCCCCTCCCAAAACAAAAAAAGTTCAGTACAAATACTTATCACAAGAAGAAACAAAATTAAAGTCCAACACCCACACCACCCCAAACATGAAATGAATAACCCATGGTACCACACATAACAAAAAAGGCCACATAAAAAAATTTAAAAATAACTCCCAATATGGCCATCATGATGTGTAGGACTCTCCAGTGGCCAGATATCTGATGGTGAGGGCTAACTTCTCCCCAACACTGATTGGTGCTCTGTAGTTGGTGGCCTGCCTGGCTAGATGTGGTTCCAGTCTGGTCTTTATCATTTCAAAAAATTCTGGGGTCATCCTCATGTAGTTGGTGAATCCTGGAATGTCTGTGGCATACAGATCAGCCATAATGTTGTGGTAGGCCCCCCTCTCCTCTCTCTGCAGTAGCCATGGCCTGACCCACATGTTGTGCCTTCTTCTAGGTCTCTGTATGGGTGCTGGTGGTGGTGGTTGCTGTGCTTGACGTAAAAAATGGAAATACATAATTATTTGTAACTGAATAAAAACCAAAAAAGCCCTAAGTTGTTGTTGAATCTGTCTTCCATTAAAAGGTGGCATCCTGCTGTGTTCCTAGAAAAGCAATGGTGATTAGATCGCGGATTTTATATATATATACCCAGAAAATCCAGCAAGTTTGCAAAACAAGAATCGGCGATTGTGGTCTGGGGAAGACTGAGGAGGCCTGAGGACGCCTGAGGACACCACGACTTAATTGGGGGTTAGTTGGGGCTTAGTCCCAGGAGGCCTGAGGCGTCCTGGGACCCAGACAGGATCGTGGTTGAAACCGACCAGAAAACTGGCTTAGTCGGTTCTTAGTCCCAGACCAGTCAGGGACTGTCTGTGGCCGCCTGAGGCGTCCTGAGGCTTCCTGAGGCCGATCTGTACTTAATCCCAGACTTCAATACCGACTCAGTATTCCCGCCCATTTTTGTTTTTTTTCCACTGACTGTCCACGATTAAGGGTCCCAGACAGGATCGGGACTTAATCCTTTGGTGGAACAGGGGCATAACATAACCCTAAAGACGTCCAACCCAAATATGATTCACATCTATGGAAGAAAGAGAGAGATTATTGATTGGTTCTGTTGGGAGTCGACCACATGACCTTCTGATTATACACAGAAATCAACACAAGTCTAGCTCTTTAACCAGGTGAGCTGAAGGGGAATCCCCGGAAGCCCAGGTGTTAACAGAACTGATATACGTGAGGATATTACATAACAACCTACCAAGGAAAGACATGTCCTCAGGTCTTACATGACTATGTTATTATACTTCAAGTTGCATGGCTGTTAGAGGGGAAATCTTTAGACATTCCACTATATGCTGTAAACAGAGATTATTGACTGGTTGACCCCATAGCCTTCTGTTTACACACAGAAATAAAGCCCTTTATCTAGCTGAACTAAAAGAGAATCCCTGCAATACTAGGTGTGAACAGAACTGATATATGTGATGATATTACACATCGTTTCACACCAAATGCGCCCTACCCAAAAATGAGGCAGTCCTAACCACAGCTGAATGTAGACAGGTCAGTTCATTTGTGGTTTGTGAGATGTCCTCAGTAGCCTAGTGGGTTAGGAAAATTGTCATCTTATCACAAGCTATCACCTCTGTGCGAGATCGACACCCACAATAGACAAATGCTGAGGGCCTGTTCAAATAAGACCCCGGCTGTTAAATGAGATGTAAAACCCCAACTGTGAACTTTGATTTTGTACCTTGGAACCCCAGCATGGAAAGATGTGACCGAGGTTTAATGCAGATACCTCTGTACCATTTACAAGGGAAATACTCACTAAGATATATTTATAATATAACAGAGGGAGTGCAAAAAATGATAAAAGTCCACTGTATTAACTAAAATAGGACTGTTCAGTATTAAACCACTAGCGGATCCAGGGGGGGGGGGGGGGGGGGGGGTTCTGGGGTTCGACCCCCCCCCCCCCCCCCCTTGAAAAATAATGTAAAGGGGTTCAACCCAAAGTACACTATTATTTCTTGACAGTGGTGTTAAATTTACAGGAAATGCACTTTTTTCCAGGGGGGCATGCCCCCCGACCCCCTTAGTTATAATATGTCTGATGTGAACCAACACCTTACTCAATGTGAACCCCCACCTTACTCGATGTGAACCCCCACCTTACTCGATGTGAACCCCCACCTTACATAAAAGCTGGATCCGCCCCTGTAAACCTTTTGTCAAACCTTGTGGTCTCCACACTTGCTAAGTACCTTTACATTTCCTCGGCTAGACCTGGTAATCACATGGGGATGTGCAGTGTCTCTTCTATTATATATGTATTAGGTGTTACCTACGTCTATTAGGTGTTATTCAATAAGTGCCCATCCAGTGTGTCTTTACTTGGCTTCTGAAACAATGAATTATTTGCTGTGATTTTATACCTTGTGGTAACCTTTTTCATACCACTGGTGTTGCAATAGCACAAAGCCCCTTTGACCAATCTGTACTTCGGGGTGGACTGGGTTAACTAGTGGTTGATTTCCATATCAAAGATTCAAATTAAGTGTGTTACTTATTGTTAATATTCCTGAAACTATGTTACCTACAAATGTCATTCAGACACCATTAGAAATTACTTTCCACCATTTTCCACTATTTTTTTTTATATTCGTAAGTGCCCCTATATTACATCTATTTTGCATTTTTCCCTTTAAATATGGATTTAATTTACTTATTTCTTCATGCAAAAGCATGGGTAATACATAAAGAAAAACAATTATATCATGAAGATGAACAAAATAATACTCATGCTATGCAGTCTGATAATATTATCTTTATTCATGATCCATTTGTTTATTCATACATATATGACATTCACTGCGTGATCCATCAATTTCTGAGATTGCTCTGGATCGACAGCTGGATTTTTTTTAAAATCTGTATTCTCCCATTACTTATTATTATGTACTTCTGCAGAGGTGTGCACTCTCCAAGTGCTATTAGAGTTGTTTAGGAGGCAAAGTCATTCCAGTGGAATTGGCAAATAAGCTAAGAAAGACGTGATATTTAACAATTTCAGAAATGTTTTCATTATCCTAGGCTCAAAAGTCAAATTACCAATTATTGTCATGCAATGTATAATATTGTGTTTCAAATTAAGTGATTGTCACATGAACATGATTGAATCATAGTTGTTTGTAAATGCCAGAAATAACAATGATTACTACTGTAGTGGTGAAAGGTCTTATCAAATTCACTTTTTCCTAAAATGTCTTGTGTCGGCATGTTATGCCAAAATTATTCCTATTAATTGGTAAATGTATTCTGAATATAATCTATCATGCAATGTATGGGCTATACTCCCTCCTACAAGAGGTGTCCGATTGATAAAGATACAATTCAGGCTCCAAAAAGCAAGCGTACTAAATACGTAGCCTTGCTAACGGCTCATAATTCGTCTCTATAGTGGAGAATTTATTTATTTATTTACCTATTTATTTATTTTGGGGTTTACGCTGATTTCAACACTGTACAGGTCATATTACAAGGAGTGGTTGGAAGGGCAGAGGAAACCAGTACATCCAGTTGGCCAAGGTTCTGTACTGTTAACTGCCGGCCAACAGCAAGCAACTACCAGTTATCCCACTTGAGGTCAGTCCTGGAACCGAACCTAAATCTCAGAGGTGGGAGGCGAGAGTGTTACCACTCTGCAACAATGAATCCTCTAAAGTGGAAGAAAAACTATATCTATTAACATCATGAACTATTACATGTACTTTTCTTTTTCATCAACACACTGCCAAGACAACGTAGTGTATGTAAATGCTTTACGGATCACAGACATTTATGTAACATTTATGCAATGTTTCTGATTAAACGATAATGATCTCTGTTTTCTGGCCATTGTGGGCCTTAGAGTCAATAGATGGAGATTAAGCGCTATAAAAGTACTGTTAGAATTTATGTGATCTAATCTGATAGCTTCATGACACTTAACCTCTATACTAGCACATTCTAAGGTAAAGAAATGTAATCACAGTAAACATGCATTGGGCCATTGGTTGTCCCTAGGTGCTAAACCAGAGATTCTTAAGAACCAATTAAATTTAGATTTGGAAAGCCATGTTTAACAAATGCACTTTGAGAGTGCATAACTCCGCCAGGGTACATGATAATAAGTAAATGTCAGAATCCAGATTTTAATTTTGTTCTGTATCCAGACGGTGATCCAGATCAGTCTCAAAATTTAATGGACCTGTATCCTGTGTTTTTTCAGGAAGTTCCAACCATTAGTATATGACCACTTCTGCTAACAAACAAACAGACAAATGGCCATGAAAATAAAATTTCCTTGGCAGAGGTAATATGTATGCTTTAAGTCATCTTTAAAAGATACCAGAGACGAAGCACTACATATATCAGGTGGAAGTTCATTCTAGAGACTTGAAACCTCAGAGGAAAACTGTGTTTTTTTATTGAATTGTTTTTGGACTTGTGAAGTTAATGTTCAACAAGTCTGAAAGGGGTTTTGGTCTACTAGAGCAAGCCGCGAAGCAATCAGAGACACAAGTAGTGCACTGAGGCAGTCACCCATCTAAGTACTAACATAGCCCATTAATGCTTAACTTCAGTGAAGAGATGGTACTCACCATGCTACGCCACAATACATGACAGTCCGGAGACAAAAAACTGACAAGTCCGCTCCTGAGATTGTCAGTGAGGAAGCACTATAGATATTGGGTGGAAGATCATTCAAGAGACCAGAATCGAATGAAAGCATCGAATGATAGATGTTTGTTAAAATGTTTTTGGATTCATGAACTGAAGGTTTAAAAGGTATATGGGGACAATGGTGGCAGAGTGGTAACACTCTTGCCTTCCACCTCTGAGATCGGGGTTCGGTTCCCGGCCCAACCTCAAGTGGGAAAGCTGGTAGTTGCTTGCCGTTGCTTGGCATTCTAACATGACACGGCTGTGTCCGCGATTCTGATTGGCTAAGACACAAAAATTTGCTCTGTAAAACCCTGCATAACTTCCCTAGTTCTATTTTATCGCTCACAATGCTGCTCCGCAAAAAGAAAAAATCAAGTAATAGCCTAGATTTTTTTATTAAATACAAAAAATAATGGTAAATACGATATTCAGGGATTCTTATATTTGAAAATATAATATACTGATATGAATATACAAAAGTTTAAGGACGTTTAACAAAGAAAGGGTTATTTTATTTGTGGCTCTTCCAATATTTCAACTACACCATTTGATAAATAATCTTTATAGAATATTCGTATATTTTTGTACAAAATAGCTTCAAAACTAATTTTTATAAGATAATTTTCAAATGTCATGTTAGAATAGAAATAGACAACTCCGAGCTCGGGGTTATATGCGATTTTACAACGATTAGCGCATTAGAATCACTCAGGCTTCGCCTTCGTGATCCTAATATCGCTATTTCTATAGTTTACAGTACAGAACCTTGAACAACTGTATGTACTGGTTACCTCTGCCCCTTCCAACTTCCCCTCGTGATATGACCTGTGCAGTGTTGAAAGTGACGTAAAATCCCAAATAAATAAATAAATAAAAATAAACAAAAGGGATATGGATGCAAATATGAGCCTCAAGAAGGCTAACATATATCTATCCTGTTTGTACAGTCATTTATGTGTTTAATTATTAGCAAGTGCTTGGTAAGGTAATTCAGCCTACGCACTTAGTATTGAATAATCACATATATTGTTTGATATATTATAACCAATCAAAATCATTAATACATTATGATGTGCACATTAAGGGACAAACTCAAGATATTTAAAATATGTATAACAAACGAATGCATACAATGTTTTCTTTAAAGTCATGTTGATATTTTCTTATGTAATTCAACAAATACCCACACTATGGATGTTATTCAACAAACAAATTGAGCAAACCTTTTACTCAAAGTGATAAATTTCCTATTGCTGACTTTGACCCCAACCCTTGCTGACTTTGAGGTCAGAACCAAACTTTTTGCAATCATATATATCAGAAAGGTCGGGAAAGGTCAGGAGAATATCAAACATGTTTAACATTTTTTGAAAAGTCGACAACTTGGCTGCGCGACACCCAAAGTTGAAATCTTATCTTAATACAATTAAGTTAAATTGTCGGAATTGGATAGATCCTGTTCTTATTCTAATAGTACTTTTATACTGCATCATCTCCATCTGTTGACAGACTCTAACACGCATAATGCCAGAAATCAGAGATCGTAATCGTTATATGAGAAACTGACCATTTTTTTCTTTTAACCATCTGTATTCAATTTGTACAGGTAGTGATTTCTTTGGTCCCAACTTTGACCTAATAGATAAAATAAAATAGCTACAAGCTTGACATCTCAGTTTCATTGCTGACAAAATGGGTGGGTAGGGGATATGAAACTATCATGTTTTACTTCAAGCTAATTTAAAATCATAATAAAGTTGTTAAGGTCAGTTTAAAAGTCCTGTGAATTCCATGTTAGGTTGGAGATGGGAAGCATAGGTTCGCAGAACAATCCAGTAAGTCATTGATTTATCCCAATGTTCCAGATATATTTGAATTTTTTGGCACCTTTTGGCACTTTCTTTCCTCACGTATAGCCAATTGTGAAGTTGGGTTATCTGTTCCCACAAATTCTGGACAAGGAAACACTACTTAATGGTCATGAAAATGGTCAAGTAATCACTTGTGTTCACCCATATGAAGGTGGCCTGTTTTTCTTAACAAAATATGGCAACACATCACTTAGGTGTCATATCATAGGTCATCAGTTTGAATCCTGCTCACAACTTGTGGAATTTACAGAGGTCCTGCCCTCACGTCAACTCCCACAAAGGTCACAACCATTTTGACCAGGTCACATGCTACAACAGAACGTGCTCACCAACCTTTGGTTGTACATTATTGTAGAAATAAACTACGTATGCACAGAATTTATCAGCTATTCAACCAGAAAAATAGCCTCAAATAAAGGATGAAGACCTGAGTCCAGAAGATATTTTTGTGATTGAATCACTGATAAAGTCCAAGCATAAGTAGTTTATGTTTATTATAAAACGTAGATTATATTCACAAAGCTTTCTGTTTATTGCTTATTTTAGCCTTTTAATAAATTTATATAATATTCTACAACCATATTCGTAGATTGGAACAGTGGATATTAGTTTCTGTCTTAAGTACTCTTACGAACTGCGCACAGACTCACATTCGTGGACTGCGCAGGTCTCTGTTTTATAATGTGGTACAGTCCACATCTTTTCTGGTTATTATTTTTCTAGCACTATTCAGAGGGATTCACATTTGGGTAGCATGCATTTGCCACAGCTCAGAACGTGATTTGCATTCTGGGTCTGATTTTGAAGAAGTTTTGAAAACCCTCCTGTCGTCTCTCACAAGCGAAGCCATGTAGTGACCTTACACATGGCAACCGCCTCTCAGTATAAATGCATGGGGATGTACAGTTTTGCAGTGGCTGCTCCCACAGAAAGGAACAGATTCCCTAAGGCTGTCAGAATTCAGGAAAAGGATTTAGACAACAGTTGAAGACCTACCTATCTAGGTTAGCCTACCCACCACCATAGTCCTTCTCCACTATCGGACACTAACATGGACATGGATATTTTTGTTGGAAACTGGACTATCAATCCTTGGACATCAGTGCCTTAGAGGAGGTCTTCAACAATTTGGCACTGTATAAATGCTTTTTAATACTATACTATTTTATACCATACCATACCATACTATACCATACTTAAAGGGGCCACGGTGGCAGAGTGGTAACACTCTCGCCTCCCACCTCTGAGGCTGGGGTTCGGTTGACGGCTCTACCTCAAGTGGGAAAGCTGGTAGTTGCTTGCCGTTGGTCGGCAGTTTACAGTACAGAACCTTGACCAACTGTATGTACTTGTTTCCTCTGCCCTTCCAACTACCCTTCATGATATGACCTGTATAGTGTTGAAAGCGACGTAAAACCCTAAATAAATAAATAAACTATACTTAAATGTACATAGTGTAGTGATGAATGGGGGGAATGGGATGGGTATATGGGACAACTTATTCTTCAACATACACTAGCTGGAAGTTTTTTTTCTTATATTATACTGAGCCTGGATTGAGACTATTAGTTAGTTATTTTCACTCATTATCTTTTAAGTGTGCAAACGTGACCAAGGTGTGTAAAAAGTGTCTAAGAGGGAAATGAGCCCTTATTAAACCTATCCTTTAAAACTTTATGTGACGGGCGTATATTTCTTTCAAAACAAATTGACATTTAACCTCAAATAGTATATCATCAATCTGGGCTTGTCTATTGAAATATTTCATTGTTGGGTTTTGTGATGTGTTGTCAAAATGACTAATTGCAAAGAGTCACAAGTGTTCATTTTCTAGAACTTTGAAAGAAACGTGGTCTTTAAAAACAACAGTAAAATGTTATATATGTAATGTTTTGCTCTAGACTAGGTTATTGGTGCACAACTAAGTGAGTTTTGTTTTTCAGTTATTTTAAAAAGCTATTTGATTATTGAGGGTTTTTAAATATATACCTTATAGCTAAAGATGAATTTACAATATAAGGTGATAAATAATCATCTTAAATGGGAAAAATATATAAATAGGAGATATTTTATATCAGATTACAAACAAAACAGAAATTTAAATATTAATATAGGTAAAATATTTTATTCGAATAGACCAACCCTAATGGGCTTGCACTGCCAAATATACATGCAATAATGAATTTAAAATATGCAATATGAGATTATAAACAAAAGTTGTATATAAGCCCGAGCACTTGGAGAAAGCTTATATCTGCCAAGGCATGTATCGTTTAAATCAGACCCTTATTTCCCTTTTTAAAGCAAAATTGCTCAAGAAGACGCAAATGGGAAAATCAAGATTTTTTTAAAATATTTTTTGGTATCCAGGCAGTGATCTAGATCACTCCCAAAATCTTATGGGATCCAAGCTGAATCACACACCATTGCCTCATTTCTTCATGACCATCAAACCGGGAGCACTTACGTAATCTGGCTCACAAACAGACACACAAAGAAGTGGTTATGAATTTAAATCCTTGGAGTAATTAGCACAAATTATCCACTCCCTAATGGGAGTGCAATGTCATTTGAAAAATGCATTATTTTTATAGAGGTTAAAAATAGTCCACAATATATTATAGCCAAGCCACACCTGAGAATATACAAACCTCAGTGCAGATTTCAGGTTGTGCTGGAAAAAAAATGTTGGACCTAGTTTGAAAAAATAAGCCCCATCCAATGAATAGCTAATGAGTTGTACATGCAAATATTTCTAAACAAAGTTGCAACATAAAAACAATATTTTATTGGCAGTGTGGATCCGGGTCATCTTTGAGCAGGACCAGTCCAAGGGTAGATCCTGTGTGTGACATTAATATGACATCGATCCAATGTACAGTATTCAAGCTAAGAGCATGGACAAACAAATGGACAAATGGATGGTATCACAATACCTTCATCTCTCACCAACAGGTGAGGGTTTGAATATGTGACACATGAAATATTCATCGAAAGTTGTTTTTAGACACTAGGTAAAGCCTATTTTTCTATAAGTTGTTCAGGAGATGTTTCTATTAGCCATTGATATTTTGTTATCTATATGTTTTAACCTGATTATTTTTTTTCATTTGTCAAACATATCATTAAAACGAATAAAATCAGTCAATTAATATAAAATTGCTATACATGTAACGTCTAGATTAAACCATGTATTTAACTTCTCTAGTTCAACTTGATTAAAGAACATTTCTAGATAGGTTTTGTCTCAGAAGAACTGGTTTTAAGCTTCCATTAAGTGTTCTGGTGATATCTTTAACTGATATATAGTGCCACATAAATTGCAGTGATAACCTTCTGTCTGGTAAAATAATCTATAAACCCCCCGAGGTTCTGCTACTACCATTCTGCAAGAACCTACTCTACAGCTTTGTTTCAAAATAGCCTTTACAGTTCCCTGGAATTAGTTTTGAGTTACATAAGGAATAAGGAACACACTTATTTCTGTTCACCTAGGTAGTAATCCCTGTAATGATATATAATTCCATGTTGTATAATTCTTATTGTTTCATCAACTATTTTATTTCTGATCAATAGAGGCAAACGTATACATATTAATTCTATTTGGATTGATGTTGTTAAAATTGAGTCACAATATTCGTCACCATGGCTTAGAGGGTAACAGACTAGCCTAGAAACAAAGAGGACCTTAGTTCGATCCAAAGTACAAGCAGGTACATCTTGGTTTTGATGACCACTTTAAATGGTAGTCCTCTGTCATCTGGTCCTATCCCTAGATGTAGGCTAAAGAACCTCAGGGATTTTGTTAAATGGCCACACATGAGTGTCTGTCTCTCAGTTAAGGGCAAGTCACCCACTAGGGGGCTTCATAAATCACAATATCTCCCATACTTGGTCAAAATATAAATAGCAGACAAAAAGAGTTACATTATACAAGTAGCCGCCCTCTGGCTAATATTGAGAAGTTTTGCAACATATTTATAGATTATATAGAACTTTACTAACATATCTGTCAGTCTGTCATGGATTTTTTGAAATACAGAGGTGATCTGCCGTCTTATAAAAATTTCTTATGTTACTTTATGTTCTGCTTACACAATACAGATGCATTGAGGATCAGATGACCATTTAAATTGGCAGTCCTCTGTCAATAGGGTGCTATCCACCATGGCAGGCTAAATAACCTCAGGGATGTTGATAAATCGTCTTCCCTGAGACTCTGTTGTTCAGTTAGAAATGTCAGTCACTACAGAGCTTGGAATGTACCTGTACAGTCAGGTTAAGTCACATAATGCTCTGAGGCCAAAGGTAAAGGGGATATATTGTTGAGTACAAAATACATTTGAGTGATCTTAAGAGGGCCTTTACAGCCCTCGGACAGAGAAGGATTCTGTGAGAAATTTATGTAACACATATTCTGTATATTTCAAACATTGCGCCCTTTGAACTGACACCCATGTTTCGTCATATCTTGGCAAATCATATAAACATATTTAGCTCAAGGGTTAATTGTGGCCAGAAGCCTCCACAAAGGGCTGGGGTATCATTTGGGTACACTTTTGTGCACTGTGTCACTATGGTAAGATAAATGAACAAACAACACTAAATAACTTAAATATGATGTTTGGCAAATTATCATTTCTCACTAACCTTAAATCCACACATCATATGGATATAAATCCAGCATGTTTAAAGGGATTTAAAAGACTGGGTATACCTAGGTCGCAAAATATTTAACTTGATGGGCATTGTGTGTGGTTTGACGTGTTCAACGTGTTCCGTGCTTTAGTAGTATCCACTCATTGAAACAAGTACAAGTAAGTCAGGATTCTTTTAGGTAAAATTTGACACAACACAGATTTTTTTAAAATTTTAAAAAATCCCAACCACAACCTCTCACACACTAAACTAAAATGCACACTCAAGAGGGGTGAGAGTGGGCAGTATTGCTCCACAGGCCCACGGTGGCCTATTTTTAAACATGTGCTTTTGGGTTTTGAATTATTCCCAGTGGTTGTAAGAATAATTGTCCCGATATTGTGAATATGTTAGTAGAATATGACACCTTAACAGAAATCTGAGGAGGGGCAGAGACAGGTTAATATATGTGTCGTGTACAAGTTAGGATTTTGTGTGTATATATACACAAAACTGATAGACAAAATAGGTCACTTGAATTTTCTACCTCAAGATATTATAAGAGCTTCTATAATATTAAGTTACATTTTCTACAATGTTAAGTGTTAATGTTATCATTTCTCACTAACCTTAAATCCACACATCATATGGATATAAATCCAGCATGTTTAAAGGGATTTAAAAGACTGGGTATACCTAGGTCGCAAAATATTTAACTTGATGGGCATTGTGTGTGGTTTGACGTGTTCAACGTGTTCCGTGCTTTAGTAGTATCCACTCATTGAAACAAGTACAAGTAAGTCAGGATTCTTTTAGGTAAAATTTGACACAACACAGATTTTTTTAAAATTTTAAAAAATCCCAACCACAACCTCTCACACACTAAACTAAAATGCACACTCAAGAGGGGTGAGAGTGGGCAGTATTGCTCCACAGGCCCACGGTGGCCTATTTTTAAACATATGCTTTTGGGTTTTGAATTATTCCCAGTGGTTGTAAGAATAATTGTCCCGATATTGTGAATATGTTAGTAGAATATGACACCTTAACAGAAATCTGAGGAGGGGCAGAGACAGGTTAATATATGTGTCGTGTACAAGTTAGGATTTTGTGTGTATATATACACAAAACTGATAGACAAAATAGGTCACTTGAATTTTCTACCTCAAGATATTATAAGAGCTTCTATAATATTAAGTTACATTTTCTACAATGTTAAGTTACAGTTTTATCTTTCAAATCTAGCTTGTATAACAATTGGGAGTCATCATCTGGATTATATATCATTTTGTAATCATTTTGTTTTTTTGCTTTCAGGCGAAAATTTTATCTCAAAACCTCATTTGCAACCTGGAATATATATCATCCAACCTTGAGTTTTCCTTCGCCAAACAGAAAATATACAACACAAAAGGAAAACTTATATTGGCATCTTTATTTAATCTATAAGTCCAATGGGGGATGTTTTATTTTATTTTATAATTATATATAGCTTTTATAATATATAACTTGGTCTTTAAGTTTCAGTATTAAGGTCAAGCATGGCTCATGGTTAATAATAAAAATTGCGATGAAAACTACAATTCTAACATGACACGTCTGTGTCCGCAATTCTGATTGGCTAAGACACGTAAAATTGCTCTGTAAAACCCTGCATGACATCATAAGTTCTATTTTATCGCCCACAATGCTGCAATCCGCAAAAAGAAAACTTGAAGTAAAAGCCTAGATTTTTTCATTAAAAAGACAAATAATGGTAAACACGATATTCAGGGATTCTTACATTTGAATATAGAATATACTGATATGCATTTGCTGAAGTTTAAGGACCTTTAATGAAGAAAAGGGCTATCTTAATTTGTGGCTCTTCCAATAATTCAACGGCACCCTCAATAAAGAAATCTTTATAGAATATTCTTATATTTTTCTATAAAATAGCTTCAAAACTAATTTTTATAAGATCTTCTAAAATGTCATGTGATCCTCCGCCTTCGTGATCCTAATATCGCTAATCTTTGTAAAATCGCCTATAACCCCTCGCTCGTCGTTGTCTATTTCTATATTAAGGCATTTATTTGAAGTGGGCGATAATTCAGGTATTTAATATTTTATTATCATTGTCTATCTATATTTTTTATTTTTAAAACTTTAATCATCAGCTGAAATTCCCAAGCATAGGTAAGATTACTGAACTTTCAACATTATATGATAATTATTTTTTTACAAATGTCTGACACCTAAGATGTCAAACTTAATGACTTAAAACAGGCTGGTTAAAGTGATACCCACTGTATGGCTCTGTAGCCTAGCAGTTATAGGGGGCCACGGTGGCAGAGTGGTAACACTCTCGCCTCCCACCTCTGAGGCCGGGGTTTGATCCCCGCACGGGCTCAAGTGGGAAAGCTGGTAGTTGCTTGCCGTTGGTCGGCAGTTTACAGTACACAACCCTAGCGAACTCTATGTACTGGTTTCCTCTGCCCTTCCAACTACCCGTCGTGATATGACCTGTACAGTGTTGAAAGCTACGTAAAACCCCAAATAAACAAACAAACAAACAAACCTAGCAGTTATAAATTTGGGAAAATGATTATCAATGCCAAAGTTACACTATATATAGCCTTGCTGTTCGGGAAAGTTTTTAGTTTAGATAATGGAGTTTCAGTTTCTATAATGTACTGACAAACAGCTAAGAGAGCTTGACTTCTTGCTTTGAAATTCTGAATGCGTACCTTATGACTGCCAAATATTTCTGCACCTATTCTGGACATATTATAAACATATGGGCCTTAAGCAAGGCTACACTATATAGGCAGTATATTTCAGGTGGATGTAGACAGTAGGAAAATCAGCCACACCAATTCACACAAATATGGTTGGTGGGATGGGTAACACATTAGCCTCCCACCTCTGGGAATGTTGGTTTAAAACCAGGTTGGAACCTTGAATGCAAAAGCTGGTAGTTGCTTGCCAGTGCTGACAGTTTGCAGTGATTTCTACTTGTTTGTTTGTTTTTCTATCTGCTCAACCACTAATCATGATTTGGTATATTTAAAGAGAAAAACAAGGTGCACTACAGGCATCAGAAAGTGCAATAAGAGTGCCTATCTATCACATGTTTTGTCAACTGTCAAACAGTTATGTTGGGAAGTCTAGAACATATATATATAAAAACACTTGTACATGTTAATCAGAAAGACTTCCTTTCTAATATACTGTAAAACGTGAATTCTACACTCATATCATTATAAATTTATAATGATGAATTAGCACAGATAAACAAGCATATTTTTGGTAATTTAATGTTTAAAATCCTGATTCTTTTTTAAGATTTTTGACTTGTAATATAATTATCTGAAAGTTGATGCATTGTGTGCGATTTCATTAAACCAGTTTTATGTTTGTCATTAAAAGACAGGTTAGACAATGGTGTGATGTATATTGTCTAGTTCCATTGTATTTTGATCCGGATATATTTAAAGTGATACTGAACACAAATCAATCAATCTAAACTGGGCACCAATCTAATTTAATAAAAAGGGAAAAGTATTATTAACTATGGTGACCTTCACCAAGGTCGACTGGACTGCAATGCATTGCAGGGTGTGATTGTAATGAATCAGGAACTTCTGTGATTTTCCTAGGATCACATTGGGACAGGTCCTCAATACTGTCATTTGTGGGAAACAAACCCACAAATAGGTGACATCTTGTAATTAGAATCAACTAATTGGGTCACAGAGGGACTCCTAATATAAAAGAGGGAAAATCTGTGGGCGAGAAGAACGTCTTTACATAAAAATGTCAGCTGACACTGTACCTTTTTTATGCAACTCAGAACAAAACTGACACCAGAACTGGACTATCAAGTCAGTTTTAAAACGGGATGTAAAAGCATTACTGTTACTTTATAACAACAATGAATCACCCCACAGAAGAAAGGAGGTCAAGTGGTCAAATGAATCCTCTTACTAAATTATTCCTATGACTAAATAATATGTGGGAGCCATTGACAATGATAAAATAAGACAGATTATGAATGAATCTACTTACTTCCCTAAGGAAGGACCTTGAAAACTTTTAAATGCAATTTAATACTCCCCCTGGGTGTGTTTACAAATACATTAAAACATCAAATAAAGATTCGTGTAGACAAGTACCTGAATATGGTTTATCATTTATGGGTAAATGACTGGGGCATCCTGGGTGTAACTTCTGAAAAGTTATGGCCTTCACCAAAGTCTACAAGGCACAATGTTGTGTCTTTACAGTAACATATATATATGTATAATACCATATCACTTATCAGGTTTTGTCAAGGCCCCCACAAGAAAGGTGTACACCCAATGTTTAAACGTACTTGGTGATTGTAAAGGGCCTGATACAAAGAGGCACACACATATTCCACTGTTTTATCAAAAAACCTAGAGGCTCAATCCCTTGTCACAAGGATATTTGCATTAGACAAGGTAGTTATGTCTTTAGTAATATTATTTTGATAAGCTAATGGTTTTAAAAAGCAATATTTGTTCCGATGACATTGCAAAATTATTTTATAACATTACATCAGATTTCATCTTGTTTTTATGGTTTTATAAATCTATATATAAGAGTGTGACTCTAATTTGTGGATTTTGAGAAAGCTTTTGAGAGAGTCGGCTAATAAGATAACATATCAAGTATTCTTGGGTAAGTAATCACTTATTCTATCTGAGGGTACTGGCATGTACTTGTGAAGATAATGAAAAGATTGTTTTCATATGTAAAAAACTTTCACACCAAACCTTTGTCACTTGAACATTTGTCTAAATTTTCATGGTTAATTCAAAGTGTTTATGTTTTACTGGAAAATGTCTCAAACTTTCCTTTCAAAAATCAGGTTAAAACAGAAGAATGTGACAAGTATATGTCTATTAAAATGCATTAAATTTGAATGAAATCAAATGAAAACAAAACTAATAACAAATAGACCAAGAGACTATAAAATTACCCGAATGACATATTTATTTTAATTTTATCAGAAATAAAGAAAACCACATTTAATCAAATCTAATAAGGGCATATGTAGCACTTAATCTCCATCACCCAACAGAGTCTAATGCAAAACTATACATATTGAATAGTCATAGGGTTCACTGACATAGGAAGAGATCATGCCAGAGAAAACACAAGTGGCTAGGTGGCTGTAATGCAATAACATTACAAATATACACCAATGGGTTACTAGATATTCATTTTCAGTATTTTTGTTTGCATAACAAGTAAAATAAGTCCATATTTATAAGTCCATATTTACCATATTTACCAAAACAGAGGGGGTAGATTCAGCTTTAAAATGAATACATAGTAAAGGGAACCAGTGACCATGAAACAAGTGTATGCCTTTGATTGTTATTGTATTGTACATTTATATTCTATGCAATATATCCATGTACTACAGGACTGAAAACACTGTTTGACCGATCCCACTGCATTAAGTACAGCCCAATACGTGAGTTACTGACATTCCCATAACTGAAAGACATCAGTTCAAGGATGACCATTTATCAACTTCAAAGTTCTTTAGCCGACCACTTGGGACAGCGCCTAATGGCAGAGGACTGTCATTTTAAGTGTTCATCTGACCTACTATGTAACGGCCTGTAGCTGGTTTTGAACACACATCCTCTACGCTCCTAGGGGAGTGTGTTACCCACTTGGCTAAAGCGGCAGATAATGCCATTTCTGCAAAGATTTTAATGCAATGGAAAGCAGTGGATGTTTCATAAGGATACCTTTCAAATGATAAATAACAAGAAAATTTTACAAAGGACAAAAATGAAGGAAAATACATTACAAATGATAATGACAATATTATACGAGTGTGAGGCAGAAGTATTGTTAATCTTCGTGAGTGATATATGTTTCAGTATATTTATCTTATAAGGGATTGTTATACTTTTATTATCTACTACTTTGTATCACTGATAACTAAAGTATATCTATATGTAAAGAAAAAATGTAAAAAAAAGTGCTGTTACATGTACAAGGGCACTACATCATTTTTCAGACCATGGAAAAAAGCCCCGCATTTCCAAACTTTCTCCTTGAAAAAAGGAATTAACATAAAATGAAAAGGGTAATGTGTACAAACCTAATAAAATTTATTATATCCAATTGAGAGTAGTAATTCCATTAGATTTGTTAATTCTAAAACCCCGAGCGCCTAAAATCCAAAGAAAATGTTGTCCTCAAGGTATCCCTTTTACAAACAAAAGAATAGAAATAAAAGGAAGCTTTAAACAAAGGTTAGAATTATGCTAAATTAATTAAACTGGACAGTGAGTTGGAATGGATACCATATTTTTCTGGAAAAGAAAGATAATAAAAGGAATAGTAGAATTTGCATAGATCAAATGGAAGGCTTTTTCCACTGTCTGAACAGACCAAAAAGAGAGGCACAGCAGAATTTTTACAAATCCTGTTTTTATTTCCAGATGTTTAAGTCAAATTTACCAAGGGAAAGACAATAAAAATCTCTGAGTAGAACAGTCTTATTAGAATTTGAAGAGTCATGAGAAATAATTCCTCTTAATTGGATATTGCAGATGTGAGGGTAAAATTTCAATGAACTAACATAATTATTTTAATTTAAAATAGAATTCAATTTATCAGTGTTTTACTTAGGAGGGTTGGGATAGAGCTTAGATTATTACAACATGCATAATTTTAGAGTATCTCAGCAATAATGTAATACGTGTTTAGCTGTATATCTGATAAATCTTGACATAATTAGCTGCGGGCTTTTTCATGTATACCTACTGTGAAATATTGCTTGTTTTTTTATGTCTGTTTCTAAGATAAGTAAATATTGCCTATCCTTGCAAATAAATGAAAAGCTTCTTGGAGCCACATAATGGGTGATCCGAAAAAACAATGCCCACATACAAGCGCAACTATCAATTTGTGAGAATTGAAATCCCCGGCAATAAGGAGTCCACTTTCTATTATAACACACTTGATCCTTTTCATCAAAGTAAAACCCAGCCAATAACAAACACTTTGATCTGCATAAACTTGTTGCCCACTTATTGATCAATAAGTAAATAAATTCCATTCACTTTGAGAGTCTGGATATCTGAAAAGGGAAATCTATTAAGGGATTATCCATAAAGTCAGTTATAAGTTATTACAGGCATTTTAGTGAACGGCGTATACTAATAGCATGAATTGTATATAAGGGCATACAACTTGGGAGTTATTCTAGTTTCATACATTTGTCCAACAGTACTGGAATATACAAAACATAAAGAATTTAGCTGTTTATTTGTTTCATAACTTGGATAATATTTTTTGTAGAGGTTTATGAATAATATCATCTATTAGTTGTAAGTATGTTCAATTATTTATTTATATCATCAGAAGCTTCTTACAGAGGGATATAGGGCCATTATTTGTATGGCAGATGTCTCTAGCATAAAAATTTAAGATAAACCACAACAGAAGAATCTATTTGATAAACTGTGAAAAATTAATATTTCTTCACATGTATTTCGTATCCTGAACTGCACACCCCACCAGGGCACGTAATATAGTAATAGGTAAATGAAAAAATCCGGATTATTATTTTTTTTTGATCCGGGCAGTAATTCAGATCACTCTCAAAATTTAATGGTGTCTAAGTTGGATCAAGACCCATCTTCTGATATTTTTGAGGAAGATCCAATCAGTAGTATTTGAGTTATCCTGCTCACAAACAAACAGACAGACAAATGGCATTGGACAAAAGACAGACTCATTCTTGTACAGATTTACAACCACATACATAAATCAGATATAAATATATGAAGCAACATAAAAGATACATAAAACGACAATTTTAATTTTAGATCATATATTAGAAGACTTTTTAGTAAAACAGTGGTTCAGGTTTGTTGCATGCATTTTAATGATTTATCAAAAAAGTTGAAATTCATTGATAAAGATACAATCTGTTTACTGAACAAAGAAGCCCTTAAAATGCAAAAAAAAATAAAATATCCTTTTTACATGACCAAAAATGACTATTTTGTCATTCAGCAAAGATCTCATTATTTGAACACTTCTTTTGCTCATAAAACAGACTTCTTATTTGGCATGTTCACCACTTTTGAAACTTGTGCATTTATTGTCCATAGAATGATGTCCAATTAAAGTCTAGAAAATATAAAACATTGTATATTTTATTTTCCTGACAGATTCATCTTTTCAAAAGCATTAGGATATATATGCCCTGAACATCATACATCCTGCATACTTATTCAATAATAGCCTTAAAAAGATATGGGCGTTTTAAATATAAGGCAATAAATATTTGTTTTATGAAGACATTATGTTTTATATCTAGTTTTATAAATTAAGATGTATTCAGTTTTCTAATGCATTTTAGATAAAGGGGCGATAATGTAAAATAAATCAAATATATTATAATTATAAGCATATGTCTAGTGGAACCTAATAAATTGTAACAGCTGGGATGACATTTGAATAAAAGCTGATTTTATCTTAATGTTTTTGGATAGCACAAGTAATCCTTTTAAAGATATTTATCGCTGTCAGGGAGGTTCTGTATTTGTTGATTTTTTGTTTGTTGGTTTGAATGTTAGTAAAGATTGTAAAAACTCAAATACTCCACATAATAACATAAACTTTTTTTCCAATAGCTTGGTCTTTGTTCAACATAGAACTCGTTTAATGTTGGGAATGTTCTGAAACAGATTCTGTATCCAGGATTTTTTATCATTGCTTTCATAAGCAATAGTGTAGGTAGTTGGCTTCCACAGAGGTGTGCACTCTCTGCGTGATCTTGATTCTGTGTCCCTTTGCCTTTCCAAAGTGTATTTGTGGTTACTTATCAGTTTTAAGACAGATGCTTAAGTTTTTGGCAAATTAAGATAAATAAATATCCATTAAACGAATGTGTAGCACGATTATTATATTATTAACATACATGAGTGATATATTTTATTTGTACAGGTCTAATGAGGCATGTACAATTTTCTTATCCACCATTTCACTTCAGCATTAAGCAAACTGAGTTAAGTCCATGTTTAAAGAAAATAATACAATAATGGCTGTTATATATGTTGGCACCAGTGATCATACAACCATCAATTTTAAATTGAGATTTCGCTACTATTTCTGCACAGATTTTGATGCTATTAAAACGAGTATAAGCTGTGTAACATACAATTCTAATGATGTCTGTAATATATTGCTAGGTTACATAGTTTCTGAAATATTAACGAAAAATCAACACTTGGTGACGAGTTTGTGAGACTAATTATCCACATTAAGTGGCGCCATTGTGTCTAAATAATTATATTAGGGCATGTATTCCCATATTTAGATCAAATATAGATTTTGGTGGATAATTAATAGTTCTGTTATTGTGATAGAAGACATAATCCACGTCCTTATCATAAAGTTTCAAAATATACGTCACAGCCGATATTTACCTTCAGTATCCACCATTTCATTGAAATAGTGAAATACGTCAATCTTTTCCCAAATAATGGCAATTTTTGCTGGAAAAGACATCTACGATAAGGGTTGCTAGTCAATATAGAAATCTAAATTATAGAGTTCCACATATTAAATATGTGCACGGATTTCAATGCCGTGAAAATGAGCTGAAGCTCTATGAATATTCTTTTAAAATGACACTTGATCGTTATAGAATTTTCAGAATTATAAATCAACAATAGCTCTTAGAGAGCACAAACCTCCGCCAAGAAGTGTAAAGTTAAAAATTAGAACCTTATCTCTATTTTTTAAAAGAAAAACTCAATAATAAGTAAATGGGAAATTTTGGAGCTTTGGTATTTTATCTTTTCTATCCAAATGGTGATCCGGATCTCTCTCAAAATTTAATGGGATCTAAGTTACACAGACACCCACCTTCTCATTTGTATTCATAAAAACTCAAACAGTAGTATTAGTGTAACCCTGCTAACAAACGAAGAAATTGACAAACAGACAAACGGGCATGAATTTAATACCTCCTTTGTGGAATTCCAAATTGGCATTTGTTTAGGCAAAATTTGTAAGAAAATGCAATATGTGCCTGCCTTGGGATATTTGCATTTTCCCCAAAAACTTGAAGGTTAATTAAATTATAGAAGTTAAAGCTTTTAACCTAGATCACTGTATTTGTATATATATATATATATATATATATATGGAATCTTTTGAAATGCTACACCACAGCAAGAATCAACTAGCAAAAGAAATTAATTCAAACAAATTTACGTGGATATGTTACCAGTCAATTGACCCAATGGCCAATTCTGTGGAGAATCAAGTTACAAGTTTTTAGTAAGTTCACAATGTTTTATGAATTTAGCCATTAATGTTTGCTTACATGAGATCAATGGTCAAGTATCAATTTATAGGTAAGACCCTTACACACAGGAAACACTTAATAACATAGCCTGGAAGGAGGCTTTATTTCGTCTTATCGAATCTAATCTTCATTATTGCTGTGCAGGCGTAATATTTTCCCTACTTCGGCTCACTTGATTGCTGAATTAACGTACAGAATTAAGAAAAGCGATAAGGGTATTCTAGGCCAGTAACCTGAGGTTGTGGATACAAAAAAGGGGAAGCTAGGGTTGAAGAGATTGGTCTTCAGATATTTCCAAAAGGATATTACTCAGGGACTGATTCCTATATAAATAGATTTCATGTAATAAATTTGCCTTAAAATTATTGTTGGGGGTCAAAAGAAAAGTTTTCGGTGACCTAAGTGGTAGTAAAATTTTGTTCAAAAATATCTCAACAATATGAACAGGACCCAAAATTCACAAGTCCTGCCCAAGCTCTCTAATGTTTGACATTTTCTGCACTAATGTTGTATTATATTTATAATAAGAGCAATATATCCATGTACTACAGGACTCAAAAAGCTATATGCCCCATCCGACTGCAGGAGTACAGCCCAACTCTCAAGCTACTGACATTCCCCCAACTGAAAATCAGTGACTCAAGGATGATCATTTATCAACGTCCTTGAGGTTCTTTAGCCTGCCACTGGGGATAGGACCCAGTGACAGAGGACCACCATTTTAAGTGGTCATCCAGGCCACTATGTATCTGCCTGTACTCGGGTTTGAACCAAAGTCCTCTGTGTTCCTAGGCCCGTATGTTATGCACTAGACCACAGTGGCAGATGTCAGAGGCTCAGAGATTACCATTATCAAAATCCTTGATTTCTCCAGCCTGCCATACACTGGTGATAGGACTAAATATCAGTGACAGAGGGCCGCCATTTTAAGGGGTCATCTGAACCACTCTGTATCTGTCTGTGGCTGGGCTTTAACCAATATCCTCTGTGTTCCTAGGCGAGGGTGTTACCACCTAGACCACAGTGGCAGATGGAGCAAATTAAAACAGGAATGAAAATATTATTCATTAATTTCGTATTTGACATGACACATAACTGAACTATTCTACTTGTGCTTTTCTAATTAATTTTTCTTTAAAGACTAAAGCATGATATTGTTGTCTACACTTTGTCTAACCACTTTAATAACCAAGTTCGGCATGGTTAGAGGCTTTAGGCATCTTAATTAATGTTATTTAAAAGTGTAAAAAAGAGTTACGTGTTTAAAAACCAACTAAGTTGGTAGGGACTTTTACTTGTGCCACTATTACATAATTGATTGATGACTTTATTCATTTGATTCATAAATTAGACACAAGTTTTACCTTCAAAGTGTCATCATAATTTCGATAAATTCATGTATTTCTGACAAAGCATCTAATCAAGAGTATTCTGGACTGTGGAATGGCTAGTTAGATTATCCAGTACGTAGTTAACTTTGTTAAATATGTAGGTTATGTTTGGTCAAAGACTGGCAAAAGTAACAAGCTCAATCAAACAATATATAATTAAGAGCAGCCTTACTTTATTTGAAGTATAATTATGACAAAATGCAATGCATGTACAATATCAGTTGCCATGGCAGAGCCTATACATTATCCAAATTAACAAAAAAAAAACACCAAAAGACAAAAACATATCAGTAGTTGAGGAGAGATGATTTTGACAATGACAAATTGCTTAAATTAGCACTGTTGCTTCAGGCAAATGCTTTTAAGTTTTATGGATTACGGTATAGTAATCTTCAAATTCATTGGTGTTTTTGTCAGAGTTGCAGAAAATATAGACAGTTATGTTAAGAAGTTCCTACTTATGTGGCAGGGCATTTACAATTCAAGTTTCCCTTGATTCCTTAACATTCCCAATAAATGAGTGTATTCTTGAAATTGATTCTGTTCTTCATAACTTCATATCGACAAGAGTAAACATTAAGTGTGGGATTATATTAGATTGTGATATATACTATCCATCATGACCCTATTTCACCCCAAAACAGGTTAAGTAAAATCATATATTATGGATAATTAGTCTTTCAAATTTGTCAACAAGTACTCATTTGTACCTCTACCAAGGAGGTAATATTTCTATGACCGTTTATCTGCTTGTCTGTTTGTTTGTTAGTAGGATCACACAGATACTACTGGAAAGCCCTTCCTAAAAGACAATCAGAACATGGTACTTGATCTCACCAGTATCCCATTAAATCTTAAACAGTCATCTAAGTAACCGTCTGAATACAAAAAAAATCATCTAGATTTTCCCATTTACTTATTATTATGAGCCTTGAATGAGATATGTAGTCTCTGAGTTCTCTTGTTAATATTTTGTAAACTATGTAACCTGCAACTATGATATATAATGCTGAATTATTGCCATATTTGTTAAGGTTTCTCTTCCTTGATTGTATCTTTCAAATTGTGAAATAGGGCAACTCAAAAGTATCCAAACTTATCAGCTGAGTTTGTTTATACTTCCTGCAGTTTTGAATTGCACCTGTTGCTTGCGGATGGAAATCAGTTATGTTAAATATAAATCAAGAACCTATTTAGAACATTTCAAAATCTAAATTCTTGGCTAAAAGCACTCATAGAGTACAAACCTCCACAAAAACAGCCACATCTCCTGATATTGTAGTTTCACTCAAATACTTCTGTTTGGAAAAAGGAACAGAATCTTTCTCAAAATGTAGTCACTTCTTTCTTTATGCATGGCCTTCCCATAAAGTTTCAGAATTATCTTTTCCTTGCTAATAAATTAAATCAGATTATGAATCTGATAAAACAATGAGAAAGAAATGTTTTTAATGATACAGGAAGCTACAACCATCTTACAGCGGACCTGTACATAGGGGCTTGTATGATGCATGCTGATTGGCATGGAGCTGCAGTCTTAATCTCAGAAAATTCTTAGGAATTCTTCTTTGAAAAGGATTGTTTTCTTAGGAAATACCAATAGCAGGACAGCACTCAAAGAGCTCAGATTTCCACCTGGACATGTTTCTCAAAAGTCTACATTTTTTTTTGTTTGTTTCCAGAAAATGATACAGATCTTTCTGACAATTACTTCTTCCTTTGGCTTGGTCCTACTCACATGAATGAATAAATGCATGAAGATAGACTCATTACTGTTGGAGTAATATTGCCAGTCAGACAGTCGAAGTCATTAAAACTATGATAAAAGTGAGACATTCTGAAAAATTCAGATTTTTTTTAAGGGTATTACATGGATCTTTGCAAAATTGTCACTTCTTCCTGTAACTCAGGCCCTACTCTCCTAAAATATTCCAGATAGACCATTTCATTACTTTTAGAGTTATCATGAACACATACACACAGACAGACATATGAACCCACCCAAAACATAACACCCTGGTTGGCGAAATAATTTAAATGTATATGCCCCCCAATCCCCCCCCCCCCCCCAAAAAAAAAAAAAAAAAAAAATGTACATAAGACCAGATAAAGAAGCCACAAATAAAGAAATAATAGAGTCTTCCGACAAGGCTAATCGGCATATTAAAATAATACTTGTGGTTTTATCTGGACAAAAGATCGGAAATATATTTCCTATCTTTAACATAGCAGATGTTAAAATAACTTTCTTCTTATATTTCATTAAATGCGGTACAGTTACTTAGAGCAACATATTTTGATCTAACAAAGTATCTATACCACAACTATGCCAGCTTTGGCTATAAATATTTTATCTAATATTTATAAACAACACAACATTACTGTTTTACTAAATAAGTCCGGATCTAGTTTACTCATGGCCCGGTCACACTACAGACAGTATTGGCTGCATTTATGGTCACCTTATATAACTCCTTAGTCCTCCATATAATTACCAGACTTATGTTAGTTAGCTTTGCATGCTTTTATATTCTCTGTTGTTTGTGGGCTCACCTACAAAGTTTTAAAGGGTTCAAATTGTCCACCCTATTTTTATGGTATGAAGTGCTGTGAGGTTGAAACTGCAGAGTGTTATATCCAAAACCCATTCCTGAATTCCTTGCAGTTTATGGCAGGGATAGTTTAAGGTGAAAAGGATACCGGGTGATGATGCCCAAATGCATGTGCCCTATGCAGATATTGTTTACACTACATTTGGTATAAACTAGACTTTCCTCAAGTCCTTTTGTCTTAGATTAAGCGATATAAATATACTATTACAGTTAGAATTATGTATTATATGAGAACTGAATAACGTTTTTTGCAAGACTTTGGTGCTGTATTTCATCAGACAGTGATATCTCCACCCATCAGATGGGTTCATAATGATTCCATGTATGTCAGATTTGGTGGAGTACGAAATACAAAGACTTGGAGAGAGTCTAGGTATGGACTGAATTTTTTAACAACAGTAAATATTAATTACAGGCTGAATAACCAGTGCTATCTGATTTTTTTTGTCAAGTTGGGAGAACTAGGGTACTCATTAGTGCAATGACAAAATATCCTTTTAATAATTCCTGGATCCAGAGAGTGATCTAGAACAGTACCAAATTCCAGTATTCTGTTGCCAGAGTGACATTTCCTAAAAATATATTATGAAAATATGTCCCCAATTTTTTCGAGTTATGTGACAGACAAATACACCCCAGCTATCAAAAACTGGTAAACAGAAAAAAAATGTGTGATTACTCTCAAGTAAAAAGATGATTTGTACAACTGATAAGTTTTATACCTCCTTCTGACTGGAACAATACATAAAAATAAGTTGAGACACGAAGCTCCGATCAAACTTTAGCAGCCCAGACAAATAATCATTGGACTTAAGATAAATCCTCTTATTGAACAAGATTATTCAACTGCATTTTTACATCAGACTGCGTAGAATTAGTCGTAGCAGAACAAAACAATTATTCCTAGTACCCTAAACTAAGTCGCTGCAGCCTAAAAATTAGTCTTAGTTGTTGCAAAGGTTTCTTATGGGGCTGTTCCATTATTGTGAATTTGATTGGAAATCTACCTCCCGACTGGAAAAAAAATTAACAGTTTCACAATCCATGGGTGTAGTTTAAGATAGCTTTCCGATACTCTCCCAATAGCATTCCAATTGACGCTGCGAATGCTTCAAGAAATCTTCCAACAAGCTCTCAAAAAGTTTGTGATAGTTTATGAACCTTAAGGATCAACTTAAAATGGAGAAGATTGCTTTGTGAATGTCAATATAGGTTTGAGATAACTGTAAAATCAAAAGATGAATTAACAAGAAGGTAAGATAAGTTTAAGATGGCTTTGTGAATGATTCCAGGTTGCAGTATCTGATAAGGATCGGGACAGTTCACGGTAATTTCAAACAGTTTAATATTATCATAAATTGTACCCAGTTAACTCTTCTACACATCCAATTGGGCACTACTCAGGAAGTACCAGTACTCCTGTACAAGATTGTCCCAATTGTAGTTTGCAATATCTGTAAGATAGTTCTGAATGAATAGATAGACTTCAGTCATTGCGAAACAAATCTGGGGAAACAATCACCACAGTGGATCAGCCCTATAACCATGTTTAAGAAATTACCTGAGCATCTATATAGAAAAAAAGAAGCCAATTTTGCTTATGCCTGTACACTTGGGGTGGTTGGTAGACACAAATTCATGCCAGTGTAACTGGGCTATATAATTAATATCATTACTAATTCCGGAAAAGCAAATTCCATACAACTATATCATACAAATGCGGAAGTAGGATTTTATGCACAGGTTTTAGTAAGCATCTAAATTTGATACCAATAAAATGCCTACACACGTGCTTGTTTATGCACCTAACTTGACCTATTTCTCCTTAGACGACTGTTCCACTGTGGCAATCCGATTGTATTCCTACAGTAGCACCCAATTGAAAAAAAAACACTTGAATCAACCATAATTCATACTTGCATCTCTGAATTGACCGTGAATCGGGTCTGTAGCTCCCGATCCATGGGCTTGAAGAGTGGTGGATTTTAATTCCCCATCTCTCCTGGTTGGTAACCAAATTTTCCTAAATTGGTTTACAAACAGTACGAATGCCTATAAGATTGCTACAACCGAATGAAGGTTGAGGATTGAAATAATGCCTTTATGAACATTCAGATAGCTTTAAGATGAAGTTCCTGAACGTGAAATCTAATAAGGATAATAGAAGATCTCAGAAAGTTTACAAAAACTTCAGTTTGAATGTGTCACAAAGACATGGAATTTGCTCCTGAATGCCATCAAATCCAATCTGAACATCCTGAACATTAAGATTGTATTGTATCATGTATATATACTCATTGCAATATCCCCATATACTACAGGACTCAAGGTGCTATTTGACCAATCCGACTGTACAAGTACAGCCTAACTCTTAAGTTACTTATATTCCCTTAACTGAAAGACAGAGGCTGAAGGATGACCATTTTATCAATGTCCTTGAGGTTCTTTAACCTCCCACTGGGGATAGGTACCAATGACAGAGGACCGCCATTTTAAGTGGTCATCCAAGCCACTATGTATCTGCCTGTACATGCGTTTGAACCCGCGTCCTCCCAAATGCTCCTGAAAAGCAAATTTTGAGAACCGTAAAACTGTCACCACAGTGGAACAGCTACCTAAGTTTATCTTGTGTGTAAGAAAATTTTTAAGACATTCAACACTTGTTAAAAAACACACATTTCAGTGGGAAACCAAGGCAAGTGTACTTATGTGTTGAGGGGACTCAATCACATACATTGTTTAGACTGGAAACAGTTGGTACTACGAACTTATATATATCTATATATATAGACTGTGAAAATACACTTTAGTGCATTAATTGGAGGGAAAGAACACACTTTCTTTAACTTATTTTAACTGATTTTATTTATAATTTTGAGGATATCAGTATTCAACAGTAATCATCAGTAATTGGATAGTGGACAGGATATATTTTGCAGCATATATTAAGTTCAGGTATGTTTTTGAAAAAAAAATTCTTTCTTTTGTGGCAAACTATGGCATTTGTAATTTTAAACAATATTTTAAATACCGACATAATCACATTATTTTCGAGAATAGTTTTATTTTCTTTTATCCACACGGTTAAAAAGTTTTAATTTGAATTTGAATAAACAAAGATAATTTACATTGTAGCATTACTTGTTTAGTTATTTATGTTATTTTGCTGTTGGTACGGATGAATTTATTTCTATGATGATCATGGGGCCACGGTGGCAGAGTGGTTGCACTCTCACCTCCCACCTCTGAGGCCGGGGTTCCGTTACCGGCACGGCCTCAAGTGGGAAAGCTGGTAGTTGCTTGCCATTGCTTGGCAGTTTACAGTACAGAACCTTGACCAACTGTATGTACTGGTTTCCTCTGCCTTTCCAATTACCCGTCATGAATATGACCTGTACAGTGTTGAAAGCGACATAAAACCCCAAATAAATATATTCTATGATGATCATGGAACTATTGTGACAGCATATTATTTTTTGTGAGAATTTGTTTTGAAATCTGTTTTCCAATAAATTATGAATATCTTTTATAAATCTGTTACAAAAATTTTCATCACAATGACTATACATAATTCCATTACATTTACTTATTATTGATATTTAGAAAGAAAAACCAATGACCACTCAGGTGGGCTGTTATTGTGAAACATTATTCAATTATACATTAAACTAATATATTAAAGCACTAGTGTAGTGGAAACGAAATAGTGGTAAGTATTTAGCAAAGACTTCCATCCACCATGTTTGTCAAAACCACAGTAGCTTTTCTAGGGCTACTAAATATCTAAATATATATATATATATATATTGAATGTTCATACTATGACAGGTTTGCGTTCAATGTTATTTTCAAAACATTATGTTGGTAATTATATCAGTATGTCTATAACGTGAAGCAATGTTATCGATTGTCATCATAGTTTGACAAATGCATCAACTTGGCAAAAAGGCCGAATATATAATATCGTCTGACAGTTGGTTGTAATTGGCAATTACACGTACATTTCTTGGCCTGTCTCATAACATATAAGGTAAAGACACTTGTACCCAATGTGACTTTAATCGAACGAATTTCATGCTATTTCACATAACAGAAGCACAAACGAGGTTTTGCTGTCAACTTATGCCAAGTTCAATGAGTTATACATGGATGGGAGCAGTATGTTACTTGGTCAAGTATGAGCTTTCCCACTTAAAGTGAAGAGTTAGAAAGACTGTCAAACAATAACTTTCACATCGCTGGTAAAGTTAAACCATGTTATGCCCAGACCCCAGTCACAATCTGGAATAAGACTTCTGGGATTGGCAAGCCTGAAGAGATACCGTATTTCACTATGTAAACTAATGAAGGTTATGCATTTCTAAAAAGTAAAGTGGGGGTTGGGCTACCATAACATATATAAAAGCAACACAAGTGTCCGGTGGCAATGGGTAATAAATTTATACTTTAGATCAATTGAGGATGTACTTAAACATGAATTTGTTTTTAGAATATCACAACACGGAGTGAAGGTAGGTGGGGCGGGGGGAGGGGGGGGGGGGGGTCATAGCGGGTAGTGTGCTTATAAGGTGAGATATGGTATGTGATTAAACATGATTTCTGTTGTAGAAAAACAACAAACATTATTAAAATTGCATTGATAGTAACAAAAACATATGTAAAGCGCATCACTAAATAAACTGATTTCCAAATGGTACGTAATCTAATCTTTACTTTTTCACTCCACCAAATCCGACATACATGGAGTTATTATAAATCCACCTGATGTGGGGGAACCTTGTGTCTGATGAAATACTTTTGTCTGCCCCAAATTGTGGTAAAAAGTCATTCAGTCCTCATACAATACCTTAGACAAAAGGATTTGAAGAAAGCCTAGGTGGGCAGGGGGTTGTGCAGATATGGTGATGTAGACTGTACCACATCTGTCTCACACCTCTGAAGATGTGTTTTTTTTTCTAAATCCGACCAAAACTGGAATTAAGAGAATTAGTAATCAATTATCAAGGTACAATTACTTTAAATTTAGGAATATTGACCAACTTATAACAGTATGTTCTGTTCCCTCCACCTCAATCATTTCTTATTACATATATACAGTTTGCCCAAATGATATAAAACCCAGACAGATTATCCATTAAAAGTTTGCAGGAAATATGACAAAACCAACTGCTTTTGCCTCTTGTGTCTATAATGTATTGTTATGGTCTTGTACTGTTCATGTCCACTTCATCGACACCTCTGAAAAACCAACACCAAGAGTAATCCAGATTTTTTCTCATGGTAGCATTTCAATAATGTATGGGCTATCTCAATCTTTGTTAAGGAAAGTTCACCTCTTTTTATTTTAGAAATAAATCTAAACAGAAAAATGTGCAAATACCACAATCACCTAAGGATCAATTGAGAATAACAATAAAATATAATATTCTCATACGATTACTACACCAGTGGATAATATCTTTTCAAACTTGTTGTACAGAGTGAAAAAAATATATTAGCAATAATACAATAGATGCAAAAAGGAAAACTACATTTTTTCATTAGTATAGAATGTACATATATATTGGAAGACCTGAATCTCCAAACATTGTTAAAGGTTACATTTTAAAAACAAAGAGATCCTGCAAAAGGGCTAGTAGTTGTAGTTAAATGCTTTTCTCCCTTCTGGAATAACAAATCCCAGTAGTACTCTAGTAGTACACTTGATGTGTACAGACATATGTTCAGTTTAGTACAAACTGATAATGTTTTGGCATTTTATGGTTTTGTTGTGTAAACAGAAGACACTTTTTCAAAGGCAAACTATTTAAAATGTCTAGTCTTGATAGGAGGCTATAATTTATGACCTTCTACAAAGTGACAGGGAATGTAAACTTTTAAACCTTTCCCTTCATCTACGATTTGAAGTGTATGAGAATTATGCTAATAATTAATGTTTTGGGTCATGCAATACTTCTTGGGTAATTTGGTAAATTATGGTTCATTTTTGGCAACTTAATTTCCTTTGTGGCAAGATTCACCATGTATCAGTAGTGGTAATGATTATAACTATATGGATAAAAAAATACAAAGCATAATTTATTATGCTTTTCAGCAATTACATGAAATGACTTTAGTTAAATGATTAAACTACAGTTTTTTCCCCACTGTTTTAAGAGAAAACTTTAGAATTAACTTAAACTCAAGTTAAGTTCAACAGTAATCCCGGTTTCTGTCTTACTTTGAACAGTCAATAGTTGAATGGGAATTCCTTATGTTTAATAGAACAGAATGGTGACCCAACAGTATGCATGTATCTACTCCTCCTGTTGAACTACCTGTCATAAGGTAAATTATCAGTTATAAACACAAACCCAAATCTGTATTTAGATGTTATAGGATTTTTAGTCAATTGTAAAATGAAGCACATTATTACCATATTAAATCTGAGATGAGTATTGTATATGTATATTCAGTATAATATTCCTTCACTTAAAACTCAATTGGACCAATTCCGACTACATGCGTACAACCCAAGCTCTAACGACAGGACATTCCCTTAACTTAAGATAGAGTCTTAGAAATGACCATTTACCATTTGTCCCTGAGGTTCTTCAGCTTGCCACTAGGGACAGGACAAAATGGCAGAGGACAGCCATGTTAAAAGGTCATCCAAGGTAAAATGTCTGTGGCTGTACTGGGATCAAACCCAGATACTCTGTGTTACTAGGCAAGTGTGTTACCCTCTAGGCCGCACGGGCAAATAAAGAATGATCAATTCTGTACTTAGTCTCTGTTTCATTGTCACTATCCTCAAAAACAATCGTCCACTGTTCTCAGCAATCATACCAAATCATAATTTAAAGTTTTAAATGCATAAAACTGAAAAAAAATGTTGCGTTTCCATATGAAACAGAACAGGTCTCTATTCACAATTTATGACCTATAATTCCCCTAAAACAATTACTAAACATTACATCTCTGACGGTGTGTTAATTGCACATGCATTAGAAAATAAGTAACCACGTTGATAATCTGAATAAAAACTTGCTGAAAAGTCTTATTGAAGCCAGGGAAAGGCTGGTTTCTTTTCCTAAAATGCCGAAGGAAATCCTACATAACACTTTAAAAAGTTTAATGCGATAAGATTTCAGGAAGTATGCAGAGTAACAAGTGAATTTTGCTGAAAGCTGGGTTAAAGACAGGACATCCTTGATTTATGATAATAGCCTTTCCTTGTGTATCCAATCCCTGGATCTTGTTTTATCTCTCCTCTATTTCATAGAGCTATGTCCCATACACAATACAGGCGGTATCCCCCGCGGTTAGAAATTTTGCTCGGAAGTGGAACTGCCTCCCAGGTGGCCTCATATCTTCCACGGTTTGTTAGGGGTTTCCATAAGGTATGACACTGTTTGAACACGGCATGCAACTGTAAATAACAGTAGAATGGCAGTAGGACGATTTTAGTACAAACGTGTATCTCCGAATAACAGCCATCATTTACCTTCATTCACCTAATTGAAAAGATCAACCCCAGAAACAGCAAATTATTAACACAACCGGAGGGGAGGGGGTCGGTATAGTGAGAACAGTCCTAGAAGAGTACACTTGGTTTGCAGTACCACAGGGCTTATCCAGTTTGCAGATCAACCACTTGGTCATTGCTGCTGTATTTGCAAGTTACAATCCAGCCCATAGGAAACATAAACATCCATCACCAATATCATATATTTGGTTAAAAGGGAACTTATGGGGCTCCATTATTGTGATCCAATTATAAACCTCCCCACTGATTCAGATTTTTCTTGGATCAGCTGTCTCCTCTGCGACTGAGGCCACAATGGGGGTAAAAGTATTGTCAAAAGAGGTGATCCCTTTCCCATTTGATTTTAGGGTTTATGATGTCTACAATAGGTTATTGATCAGCTTTAGGATTGGATCCCAATCCAGTTAATTATTTTTACGATAAACATACAATGTTTGAGATTTATATACCAATATACAATCTTGTTTATGACTTCCCCGAACGGGTTTAAAAAGGGAAAGATTAGGTATAGGTTCCAAACCCCCAAAAGATTTAACACATTTAAGTCATCCCCCTGCTGTTCTTCTAGATTTAATTGTATTCATCAGCGACTAGTTCCAATATCTGGTTTTATTATGCAGTGGTAGCAAACTCCTTTTCCATCCCAAAGGTCCTGGGTACTAATCTCCACTTCAAACATAATTTGGAAAGTCAGTAGTTGCTTGCACAATGTTACGTGCCTGGGCTGCATCACAGTTACACAGTGGTGAGCACACTCATTTCATTTGGTGGTGCTGTTTGGTTCCTGTTAGTCCACCCTGTTTATTACTTTTGCAGTAATTGTAAACACAGACAAACAAATGCACACCTTTACCACGTAATTCTGTTATGTTTTGTTCTTTTCCAAGGACGTATTGCTATTTATGGCAACCCTGACAAATTAAATCATAAAATTTTAATTGTCAAACACTAAATTCATACTATATTAGGTTTGGAACACCAATTAGTAAAATAAATGACATATAACGTTTAAATGACCTGTACCGTTCATTGAAAACAATGTTATGAATTGGAAAAAAACCTCAGTAAATTGTGAAAGAAATTTATAGCATGTAAGACAGCAGTTACACATAGCTGGATGTACCGCCAGATCGCGGCAGGTTACCTAATTTGGAAAATATTGAGTTATTTATGGATCATATTTTCCATCAGTAAGGGCATCTGTATCATCCGTAATGTCCTTGTGAGATCCGTAACGGCATGCTGCTATCCATAATGGCATGCCAAAGATTAGATCAGATCCCTAGGTCATTACGGAAAAATCAAACATTCTTGATTTTTCCGGGAAGTTCATATGTATGTAGTATCCGTAGCTCTTCCGTAGCTCATCCGCAAGTGTCCTTATTGTCCGTAAACCCATCCTGGATGTCCTTGTGGCATCCCTTTCATCCTTGATGCTTTCGTGCCAACAAATATCGCCCAAAACATAGCCGGATCTAACTGGATCTGCTACAGATTGACAGAGAAAGGGTTTGCAGATTAAAAAACAGTCAAAAGACCAATCCTTTGTGCCATTTGTTTCATCTGCAAACCTGTCCCTGGGTCACCATAGCGCTCAGTAGGGGTTCTGTGGCAGATCCATAAATCTTTTACATGGCCCAGCATCATCCTTGTCAGTTTCCATATATGGAACCGTGGTATATATCCGTGGGGGATCCACGAAAGTGTAATTGGCCCCTAATACTGAGCTTCTCTTGTAAAATACTCAATTGTAGACTTTTCATTCAGATACTATAAACTGAGCCTTAACACTGGGCTATGTTATCATTTTGTAAAATTTACTGAACAAAAGACTATATTCAGTAAATTTCTTTTCAGTATTGTTCAGTATTGTTAACATCTATTCAAGAGATAACCCGTGCTGAAAAGAAACCTTTTACAATTTTCTAAGGTATTCTGATAGGTATTCAACATGTGAAATTCAATACTCCTTTTTAGTTATATCCAAACAGAATACAACCATGTAGTTCAGTTTCTCGCATGCAATGGTTTTGAAAGGATTTCCTGAAATTTAAAATATTACAGGGTTTACATACATCTGAGGCTAGGGGTCTAATTTTATGTTTCCATATACCATGTAAGTCGAAATTTTCAAATCTTCCTCATCAAAAAATTCGTAAGACTTAATTTCTGAGTCAAATTCAAACAGCAATTTTTGAAGAAACAATGTGAAAAAGCTATCAAATAACAGAGCCAGCAGTGAAGATAATCAAGATAATATAGAAACCTCAATTTTCAATTTGCGATTTCTCTGCCATTTCTGTGTGGATTTTATTCAATAAAAACTAGGCGACATGCTGTAAAAATATCTTTCTAATGCTGTATGTAGCATATTTGTAGGTTACACAGTTTCTGAATTATTAATGAAAAATCGCAATTTGTTGAAGTAACAGTTACCCATCCAAGGATGGCCCACCGCATAGCGCCAGGTTTCCTAATATGGAAAATGTTAAGTGAATTTACGGATCATCTTTTCCGTCAGTAAGGTCATCCGTAACATCCATAATGTCCTTGTAATATCTGTAGTGGCATACTGTGGTCCGTAGTGACATACCAAGGATCAGATAAGATCCCTAGGATGTTACGGGAAAATCAAAACTGTAGCTCTTCCGTATCTCATCCGTAGCTCATTCTTATTGTCTGTAATCCCATTCTGAATGTCCTTATGGCATCCCTTTCATCCTTGACACTTCCGCGGCAATAAATATCCATAAAAACATCTGCTACGGAAAGGGTTTGCGGATTAAAAAACAGTCATGAGACCAATCCTTTGTGCAAACTTTTCATCTGCAAAAGCATAAATCAAATATCTGCAAAAATATATTAATGAACCACTTGCCAGTGTACAAAGATGCAATATAAGCATAATTCAACTTGTTTACATAATATTTTCCTTCAGGCTTATCTATTATGTCTTTAAGCCAATGATTTCTCTCCAGATGCCTTACCTGGTAAAACAATCGATCTAAACGTCCGTTTTACTTATCAACACGGTGGGGATGTTGATCTTTATTATCCCCCACCTGCAGCCGAAGGCTGTTGTTGGGAGATTATAAAAGGCCTTGTGTACGTACATGCGTGTGTCCGTTACATTTTTGCATAAACCTTAATTTCACCAAATTTGCAGGGAAGGTTTTATGGCTATGAAAACCTGTCTCTGCAAAATTTTAGCCTCATTTGGAAAAACCAAATGGCTGCCATAGCTAATTGTTTGAAAATCATAAAGGTGCTCTAAATCTTGAAATATTCGGGCTAGCTTCATCAAATTTGCACAAAAGCTATATGGCTAGAAAAGCTAGCCTGATAGTAATTTTGGCCTAGTTCAAAAAACAAAATGGCTGCCATATCACATGTTTAATGTCAAACGGTTATCCTATTAAAAAGGCCTTATATCTCCCCAAATATTGCTCCTAGAGGTTCGGAATGTGAAAACAACTTGTAGAAAGTCATGGCCTGGGAATCTTTTCCAGGTGTTGAATCTGAGAAAAATTTTGGCCTTATTTTGAAAAACAAAATGGCCGCCATAGCCAATTATTTAAAAATCAGTAAGATGCTCTAAAACTTGAAATATTGCAGCTAGGTTCATCATATATGTGCAAAATATATATGGCTAGGAAAGTTAGCTGGATAGTAATTTAGCCTAGTTTCAAAAACAAATGACCGTCGTATCACATGTTAAATGGGATTACCTATTAAAAAGGCCTTATATCCCTTATCATTGCTACTAGGGGTTCCAAAAGTGAAAACGACTTATGCAAAGTCAAGGCCTGAGACTATTTTCCAATTGCTGACTTTTACCTTTGACCCCCTTCTTCAATGTCAAGTGGGATTATCTTATTACAAAGGCCTTATGTCTTCATTAGTTCTCCATTATTACTGATTCTAAGGCGGGAGATAACCGCTGCGGCAGTGGCCTTTTAATGAAGGTAAATATGACAAATTAGTTGGAAAATGGTTAAAACTAGATTTTATTATGAAGGGAAGAATGCTGTATATACATTTAAGGTTTTGGCGTATGATTAGATGCCAAACTTGCTTACCAACAGGCCACTGAGGACGTTTTCTTTTCTGTCGGTGGAGCTGGGAAAGTATCTCGTTTTCACAGAAGGTATATCACACTCTTTCTGTTTTCATGTACTCTATATAACCACTAGAAATATGACCCAGTGTGATTGGGTAGTCATATCTTCCACCCCAAGGAGAGGGAGATTTTGAAAAAAGATATGTTGTCCCGTGGGCATTTATTTGAATGAATATGGTCTAATATCAAAATCTTCATTTCTTTCATACACAGGAAATTGGAACAAAAATTTATTGAAATCGGTTGGTTGGGTAGTAAAAGTTTTAAAATGAACCTACTTATTATAATAAGCCATAGGAAATAACAAATTTTTTTTTGATTATAAAAACATACAAGGACCTATATTTATTGACACTATTTCTCTTAGAATAGAGAATTTACAACAAAAAATTGCAATAATAAGAGAAAATATTGTGAGAATAATAAAATCTGACACAGATAACACAGTTTATCTGGTATGTCTATAGTTTTAATTTTGAATTCGTACCTGTCAACAACTGAGTATTTCTATCACTTCCTTGAGATAAAACTGTTGCTTCCCATAGGAATTATTATATTTACAACTCTTTAAAGGCAAAACAGGGCAATAAGTTGACAGTATATTCTGTTTTTGTGCAAAATTTCATGACTTATTATTTTCAAGGTATTAATTTATGTCAAGGTGTCACATTTTACAATCATCTTCAAGTTGTAGTGATGCCAAATGGGAGAGAAAAAGTGGGAGATTCTAATGAGTTGACATTTCAAGTACAACATAAATTGTAAGATGATGGTTTCAAAGGAGAAAAAAATTAAATAAACCCCTTTAATTTACGTCACTTTACTGTTTGAATGCCCCTTTCATGGGTTAATGGTTTAAAGTATTATGTATCTCTAATTTATTTCGTGTTGCACATTTGAATAAATACCAGGCACCTATATTTCAGATATTGGATACTTCATTGTTAAACAGTGATGTCACAACATTGTATAGGCCTTAGAATGAAGGACATTGATGTTTTCTAGTGAAGGAATCATAATCTGCCATTTGCATTGCTAAAATCCGTGTGAAGAGATTATACGGGATGTTCAAGAATTATTATTGTTTATTTAGCGATACAGTATATATGTTGTATTGAAAGTAGATAACCATTGAATGTATAGATTCAATGGTTATCCACATTCAATACAACATATACAAAGCTTACATTCAAGATGTAAAAAACTGGATGTCTCTCTGTAAATTAAACTGAACCATGATACAATAGATTTCACTGTCTTCGTCAAAAGCTAAACTCCCAATTTCCTGTCATTATCATCAGCAATCTCCTTCACCCTGCTGACAGTGCTAGTAACCTAAGTGTATGGTTTGACACGAACTTTCCCTTGTCAGAACCTATTCAATTTATCAAATGAACATTCACTTTATGAGGTAGTGTTCCACCTATGACTTCAACCTACATTAGCTGCAGAGTATTCCAAAAAAACTCTATGCCCATGTAACACCCATCCTCAAGTGACTTCACAGGGGTAACACATTCACCTCCCACATCTGAGGTCTGCAGTTCAAACCCTGGACCCCATGTGGGACAGTTGGTAGTCGTGTAACGATGGTCGAGTTTACAGATGGTGGTTTAGTGGTAAAGGATTTAATCTTAGCATTTATTTAGAAACCTATTATCCATTTATGAAAAAATACAATTTAATGAAGCAATACACATTATTTAAGCATGGAAACTCCACCAGTAAACTGTTGATTACAATGTTTCTTCCTGGCCCAAACTATTTCTGACCAACTTTGTTTCTCTGAAAATGCTCATATAACACCAGCCATTTTCAACCAGATCAAAGGTAATTGGCAGTTCTACATTTTCACTCGTCTGGTCTCAAATCATTTTGACTATAGTTTTGTCTTTGATACATTTAAAATCTGCATGGGAAGTGGTTGCGGGGAATTCCAAATAAAACAGGTCACTTTCTGACACCCAACTTGAGTAACATACAGCAGGCAGTTGATAATCAAAATAGCATCTTCTATATCCATGCCACTGAATTATTTCATTTATTAATTTTATTTAAATAAAAACCATCTTCCATTATAACTGATAATAAAATGTATGGTAATTAAATGGAGTTGAAAAAAATGGCGTTCATCCTGCATTTTTAGATTGTTGCCAAGGAAGAAAGACCAATAGAGAACTCACCAAGCAAAAGAAGGATCCAATCCAGGAGTTTGATCATGAATCGTCTGTTGATCCAGTGTCTGGCCATCTGCGCCATTGTCATGGTTACCAGCTCAGCACCTGCAATAAGTTCTAAGTTTCAAAAAGGTAAGTTTATTTAATATTTTATAAATGAAAGATATGGAACAGTACATGTTTTTAACAAGGTTTTGAGACAGGTAATTATTTTACAATCCAAGTGGCTTTGCTTTTGTTTTCCTAAAACTGATTAGTTCTCTTTCACCTTATCACATTCATTCAAGGCAGTTGTGTTTGTGTCTGTTGTCATTTGTCTGTTTGTTACTTGCTAGGTATTGGGCCTTGGCAGAGGTAGGTGCTCTCTGAGTATTTGTGTTTGTATGGCCAGGATATTTTTATTTAGACATCTTAACTGAATCTTCAATTAAATTATAAATCATACACTAGATGTTAGTGCATCCAAACAGTTTAATTGAGCTCTCACACTCTGTTATGATAATGGTGGATACTTTGGTTAAGCATTTGCTGTGATGCCGCCACAGCCCGTAGAGAGATTTTCGACATTAACACTCTCAGAGGAAAACTACACCAGCTAGGTTCACCAAATTAGCAGGATATCTTCATTTGGGGGGTAAGCTTCTCTGGGACTGAAATTAGCCTCATTCTGAAGAACAAGATGGCCGCCATAGGCATTTCTTTGAAAATTATCTACCTTTTTCTACTGGCTGGTTCTCATAGGTGGAAGGTTCAATCTCTTCATAGGTGATATGGAAAAAACAGATATACATGTTCTCTACCACCTTCCAGACATTTGACCTTGAAGCTCTTAATTTAAAGTCATCCACAGAGTGCCAAAGTACCCCATGTAGTGGACTTTAAAAGTGCCTATATCTTCCTTATTATTGGTCCTAGAGGTTTGCAATGTGAAACTAACCTACAGGAAATCATGGGCTGGGAATCTTTTGATGTGGTCAGATTTGACCTTGGGCTGCTACTCCCAAGGTCAAACGAGGATAGCCAAACTTAAAAGTGCTTATAACTCACTTATTACTGGTCCTAGAGGTTTGCATTGTGCTATCAAATTATAAGAAATCATGGGCTGTGAATGTTTTGATGTGGTCAGATCTGACCTTGGACCCCTCCTTCAACGTCAAAGAACGATAGCCAAACTTAAAAGTGCTTATAACTCGCTTATTATTGGTCCCAGAGGTTTGCAATGTGAAACCCACTTATAGGAAATCATTCCTATTCTTGGGCCTCTCCTTCAAGGTCAAAAGATGGTTCACTGGCTTTGGTGAGTTATCAGTTGCATCGGTTCTCCGATGTGTAGGTCTAGTTTTTAATATTTTCCATTCATATTGAAGAAAATTATTCTCTCAAAAATGTGCAGGTTAGCTTAATCCACTTCCACTTCTTTTTATCTCCCGCTGGCCTGTCAGGCTGGAGATTATAAAATGCCTTTTGTGAGGGTGGGGTGGTGGAGGGTTGTGGGGTCTTACGACAAAATAATATTAGTTCAGTTTCTAATACCCTCCCCTTTGTGCTGCTTTGGCAGATCTAGGCAAATAGCTGAGAGAGCAATGGTGCTAGTAGCTACTTTGAGTATATTGCTTATAAATCCAAAATCATTGCATTTAGAGCATTTAGCCAAAATTATTTGTTCAGCTACTTTCTCTGTACCTACAAGATGGTATCTGTATCAGAGGTGTACCTAGATAGCTGAGTGAGCAATAACTATTTTCTGCTGTTTTACAGTGACAACAATGAATAAATAGTAGTTTTCTTTGCATTTGTTAGCTACAGTACATTGGTCAAAGATGTTATTTAGGCACTTTTAGATGTTCTATGACATGGCTGTAGCCCCATAGCTGAGTAAAAGATACTTTAACATTTTGTTAATGAGTAAATTACTTTTAACTTCAACACTATTAAGTTTAAAGTTTTTCACTGGGGTAAATTATTTAGGCTTAGTTGCTTGTGTCCTGCCTATTTTTCTTGTTTTGCAGACCTAGGTAATTACCTAAGTGAGCAACATAAATGAATGGCTTTTTTCTTTGCAAATGTTATAGTTACGTTGTTTTGGTTAAATATGTTGTTCACCTACTTTCTGATGTTCAGTACCCTCCATATTTTCAAAGCCGTAACAGCATAACTAAGTAATAGCTACTTTGGCATTTTGCAATGAGTAAATCACTTGTAAGTTCAATCCTATTGAATCAGAAGGGTTTTTTGTGTGTGCAGAGCTGTAGCTCCATAGCTGAGTAACGCCTACTTTGATATTTTGCCTTCCCCTTTTATTCGGGGACAACTAAGTACTCAAACTATAACATTTTAGGGTTTCTTTTACAAATTCGGGAGGAAATTAGTAAGGTTTAATAGGTTTGTGCATTTGTAGATCCTGAACCAATTTCCAGTTCAATATTCAAACTCAATGCAATGTCAAAAGTCCTGTTGTTTTATGTATGTATATTGGATTCAGGGGCCACGGTGGCAAAGTGGTAACACTCTCGCCTCCCACCTCTGAGGCCGGGGTTCAGTTCCCTTCACGACCTAAGTGGGAAAGCTGGTAGTTGCAGTTTACAGTACAGAACCCTGATGAACTGTATGTACTGGTTTCCTCTGCCCTTCCAATTACCCATCTTGATATGACCTGTACAGTGTTAAAAGCAATGTAAAACCCCAAATAAATAAATATATAAAGTATATTGGATTTATTGCAGTGTGAATCGGCCATTCCACTCTGAAGATCAAAGACGTATAGATAGGTTCTGAATTATTCCAACTTATTTCACATAAGTTAAAAGGCAAGTGAATGAATGCCAAAACCAGTTAATCACTTTCTTGACGAGTGCCGGTATAACCCCCTCAGCCTCCTCAAAATTCTTTGTGACTGGCAGCTGATAGCAGGTCATGCAGCCAGGTTGGGCGAAGAAGTCACAGGTGGAACACATGGGCATTTGCACAACCACTTAATTTGTAGAGGTCAAAATCTAGTTTTTTGCAAATAATTGACATTGTTTTAATACCTTTATTTCAGACAAAGAAAAGCTGACCAATTTAATTAGAGCTGTGGGGAACTCGTTGGACGACCTTGAACTTGATATTGAAGGTTTGTTATATTTGTTTTATTTAGAATTATTGATACTTATTATTTATAATTGCGAGTGTTTTCTTGTACATTTAAACATATAACAATGGGACAATACATGACGTTTCTGAATGTCTGATACATATTTCTGGTATTTTTAACATATACAAGGACATTATGACTCCTGGCATTTTTGTGTACAAAGTACATGGACACACATGCTGTTTTATGCCATTTGGTTGTGCACTGGTTGTAGAAGTTCAATTTGTTCAACCACTGTTTATAGAATCTGTCAAATTTGAAAAAGTATTGTTTAATTTTACTTTACGACCTTGTCTATATGACTCCAAAAAGTATGTATAAAAATTACCCAATCCATGTGGATACCCCACGCCCCTACCAACAAGCCTCTGCCCTTCGATCCTTTTTAAATGTATCCTACCCAAATATCCATCAAGATTTAAACCCTTCAACCAAGTATAAAACCTTCTATTAATATAGCTAAATCACAAAACACAGAGCCACAAAAGAGCTTGGATGAGGAAGTTATTTTCGGCCTGTGTGTAGAGTTAGGCCAAAATGGAACAGCTTGAACTTGACGTAAAAATATTCGGGAAGAGGTATATTAAGCTTTGGGTAATGAGGATACAAAAAGTTGAAGAAAACTTTAAATAGTTACATTTCAGTCTTATTATTTCCGCCAAGGAGGTATTAAATACCACTGGTTGGTATTTTAATGAAACAAAATGAGATGGGTCTTGGTCCAAGTTAGATCCCATCAAATTTTAAGACTGATCTGGATAAAAAATATCAAAGATCCATAATTTCCAGTTTATTTGTTTATTACATTGTATGTGACAGAAGTATGCACTGTGCGAGTGCTTTTGGGTGTTATGTCACATTATTTATTCACTGGGCCATATCAATATAACAGTGTTTAATAAAATAGCAATTATTTCTTCAGGCTGTAGGGCCTGCTTAAATAAATTATATTTCTCTTAAACTGAATATTCTTTTATTGTTATTTTCAGAAGCAGCAAAGCGTGAACAAGGTAAATCCCCTTTTAATTATATATGATTCATAACTCTCTGTACTCCTTATCTGATTATTTAACAATAGTTTCAAGTAATCCACCAATGTGTATATTTCTAAAATTACCATTGCAAAGACTTTGTTAGATAAGTCATATTAAAAATTATGTGCACAATTTATCAAGTTTGTAACCTCTCTTTTTGTTCAATAATAGAAGAGCCAATAGTTGATGCGGAAATCTCTGAGGATGACACCCAGGCCAGATTGGATGAACAGAGAGGCTACAAAGACAGTAAGTTTATTTACAAGAGTTGCTAGTATTGAGTTTGTCAGTATTTAAGGCAAAGAAGTGATGCCTATAATCTTGCTTCAATAAATATAGACAATGTTTAAAAGTTTGTTCAAAATCTGACTTGGGATACCAAAGGCAATTATAAATCGAAATAATATGGTTAAAACAAAGAATGAAAGGCTTAGCCTGACTTAAGATACATTTATAATTAAAACTTCTACAGTGGCTGCATGGGTATTACATTTGGCATTCAATTGCGTGACACACACTTCGATCGTCAAGGGTGTGCTTCCAACTCGCGATGAGATATGGGATCTATTGAAGGACTGTCTTGAAGGGATCATACGTGTTTCTAGGGGTAACCCCTTTTTTCATATTTACCCACATTTGACAACATCTAAGATCATAACATACACCGCTTACTTAGATAGTTGAATTTTAATAACCTCACAAGTTAATGCTGATATAAAACAGAATTGTAAATACAAACTTGATGAAGGGTCCAGTCGGAGGCCAGAGCTCTTACCTAAAAATAATACTTGTTTTTTATTTTTACATTTTTTCCACAAAACACAAATTATACAATCTGTCTTCCAGATACAGTCATTGCAATTAGTTTTCTTAAACATTTCTTCAAGCCCTAGTTGTTCTGGAAGAGAAAAAAAAGAAGAAAAAGAAACCCTCAACTAGACCTGAATTTAATTCAGAGATTGATTTTGAGGATGAGGAAGGTATAATAGTAATATTGCTAGAGGGATCAATACTCTCTATATTAGAAAAGCACTGGGAGAGTGCAGACCTCCGCCAAGCAGTTTGCTTTCACCACGATTTTTTTGTGTTCTGTATCCGGTAGTTTGTTAGGATCTGGAGGAAACTTAGGAACATTGCAGATTCTATTGATTGAATGTCCTGCCTATTTTGCCAGACAATCAGACAATTAATTATGGAGGTATATACAGATACCCTGAAGATGTCCCTGTCTCACAATGATAATAGACCCCTTAAATAATTTCTGGATTTAAGCGGTAGTCTGGATCACCACTAAATTTGAGTAATCTGTTCCCAAGTCAATATTTCCGGAAAATTTCATTAAAATATGTTAATAATTTTTCAATTTATTTTGCTAACAAACAAAAGCACACCACCAAAAATATAAACTTCCTTGGCGGAGGTCATTAAACCCAAACTAAAGGTGTATGATAAATAACTTCTGTGTATCTAAATATGGGGATATTATTCATGGTTGAAGTTTTTTAATAGGAGTGGAACAAAGGGATGTCTGCCAATCACAATGAGCTTTCAAAAGTTTTATCTCAATGTCTGTTTATTATAATCATTCTGATTGGTCAATAACAAAATACATGTTGGTGCTATTTCAGTTGAGAATTTTCAGTGTCAACCTGTATTTATAAATGTTATAACCTGACCCAGACATTATCACATATATTTTGCCTTGAACTAAAATGAACTGATTTTTTTTCTTTTCTATATTGGCAAATAAACAAGTATGAATATAATCCAATCAATAGTAACTATCCTATGACTGGTGTTAGAATCATGTTAACTTAGCATAGTTAACATGGTCTGATGTTAACATGGTCTGTCTAACGTTGTGGTTAGCTAATTCATTGAGACCAAATATATATCTGTTAACCGTCTTAAATCAGTTTGAAATCAGGGAGAAGTGTATGATGGTCTGCATTGGTTTTGTTTGTAAAACCTAAAAGCTGTTTACTACATTAAACCATTTCATCCTCAGTAATTTTACCCAGCATATAGCATAAAACGTGTGGTTTCAGTGATGGTGATTTTAAGCATTCAATATTATAGAAATTAAAAAAAATATGCCAATACAAAGACATGGCAAATCTATCGCATAAATAAATGACATGTTCATTTTATTTCATTGATAAAGTTTGTGGCTATGTTTTCTATTGTTCTCCTAAATGCATGAATGTATTTGTACCTATGAAACCTTGCTTTAAGTTCCTGCAATTTATTATCTGAAAATTGATGTAAAGATTTTTATGAGATATTATAATTACTATAATATTGGTTCTTGTGATACTACATGTTCCATTTATTGACCACTCACTATCATTGTGCAGGAAAGTACAGGAGATATAAAAAGGCATATATTGCTATCTTGCTGCTTAAATATAATAAAACTTGCACAGTTAATTATCCTGGCAGAAGTGGTCTAATAGACCACTCGGTACCGTGAGCATGACTTAGTGAAGTTTATATGTTCTTTTGCAAATATACTTTATGTACGTATATTGACATATATAGTAACTTGGTAATTCAGTTAAAATTTTAAACCAGTGCAATAATATCCTTTATTATAACAAAATAAAAATTAAAGAAAATGAGCAGTCGCCTCGAGGACGTCCAGAAACAAACAAAGAACTCAACGAAGACGGTATGACATAGATAGAAATCAGAGCACCTTCATTGCTGGCAATTGTCTCACATGTGCTTTTTTTAACTGTACATTTACAGGTTTTTAGCTTTCTTATATGTTCTTTTTTCACATTGACATTTCTGTATCTCCACAAATGTTGTATTTGGCAGTATTTAGTTTCTATGGTAGAAGATGAATAGGATATATTTTTACATAAATCTGTTGTAACCTGGGATAATTCTGTTTTATCAACATGCTTTAAACACCTGCCTTTTGTTGCTTCATGTGTTACATGTTCTAATAACGAAAACTGAGGAGTTCATATCAAACAGAAATACTTACACTTTAAAAAGAATGCAAGGAGTAACTGTTTTCCCTTTTCTTGATCAATTTGTAGTAAACTTATGTACTACTAACCTGATATATAAGATCACAAGAATATGTGAGTGTAGCTGAAATCTGTCATGATGTAATTTTTTTAGCCTAGATTGTTAGTTATTTGAAGCCTGGAGACTCAGGAACTGGACAATTGTTTTGTGTCTTTCTGAAAAAAAAACATGTGGCCATGGTTGCCAGGCCTCATTATGCAAAATATCTAAAATATAGTAAAATTAATATGAAACAAGAACATTCAGAACAAGAGCATGCATACTATAAAACAAGAGCATTCACAACAAGAGCATGCATACCTTTGCTCTACACCTCTAAAATTGCTTATGAATGCAATCATAAACTTTTTAAACAGTTCCTTGAATCCAGATTTTGATCCTTATTTACACCAAAATCTAATCATATGCTTCTTACATCATTATCAATATTTCCTGAAATTTTCATCAAATCTCTTCATAACTTTTGAATTATTTTGCAAGGAGATCAACAAACGCATGTCACCAATTACTTCACCTCCTTAGATGAGGTAAAAATATAAGATCTTTATTTGAAAAAAATGAGATAGTTTTGGGACTATCGTTAAATACTAGACTTAAACTCATTCTCTTTGCATACACTTACTTCCCTTTAGAGCGCTGTTCCATTTATGTGATGTATTGTAAACCATGCTCCTGATCCCCAATATTTTTCAATCGGAACGATCTTAAACCTTTTAAACCTTCTAAATCGCAAACCTTTCCCGATTTTCATCAGATATAGGACATTGAAAAACCACTGTATTGTCATATTTTTAATCTTATGCCCCCTTTACACTACAGGCAGTACATCCCGTGGTTACAGGTGATCTTCGGTGGCGGAACTGCCTCCCAAGTCGCCCCATTTCATCCAAGTTGTTCACACTACAGATGGTGTAATTGGCTGTTATACATGTTTGCCGAAACGCCCCTGTCCTTCAACTACCGTTCGTGATCCATTTACCTCCACTCTCCTTATGTCGCTGTAAAATACCAAATCACAACCTAATGTACACTGTGGACCATACCTTCGGTAACCGTAGTCAAAAATTCATACACACATGCGCGAAATCGTCTACACATACTCACGGTACTGAAATTTCCGTAGGACTCGCAAGGTAATGGACCGTTCACCACTGACTTGCAAGGTCGTCTACAGTCATCAGACGGTGATTCAAGGACAGGGATGATTCACCAAATACGGCCTACTGTGGGCAATACCGCCTGTAATGTAAAAGTGGTATAACAGTGACCTTAAACCTTTCTTACACTGATACAGCCATTTTTGCATCTTATATCAATTGTAAAATTACCTGTTTCATCTTAAGGGACTTTTAAACCAATCGGATGGATAGGGAAACTATTGTACACCTATTGGAAGATTTTCTTAGGCTATTGCAATGCCAATCGGGAAGCTATCGGGAAAATACATTGTGGATCGGGAACACATCCAAAAGCCATTGTAAACCTATTGTAAATAATACCCTGAATCATGCATGTTCACAATCGGGAGCATGGTTTGCAATGTCTTGCAAAAATGGAACAGCCCTCTCAGAAAGTGTCTCATAAAAGCTACATTATAACATGGCTCTTGCACTGAAAAAAATAATTACTGCACATATTGGCTGAAAACATTCAGTCACTAAATGCATCAACTGTTCAATATATCAATGCCAATCCACTACTTCTACCATAACATTTTGGAAAGATAACTATGTTTTTGCTTACTCTACATTGGAATCTCACTTGGCATAAAATGGAAGTCTATTGACATCAATCTTATTCTCACCTGGCATCTCCAACACTACCACAATTACAATTGGATAGTCCACAATACAGTTTTTCTCTTGTAGTGTAGCAAACCTAACTTTAGTGCAGTTAATCAAAAATATCTGACATTTGGTTGTACCTAATTCTTTCTAATATAATTCATATTGATTGATTCAACATCACACCCAGTATCTTGTTTTGGTTATGTTGAGAGTCGCCAAGTACCTGCCCATACCAGGCTCATACCTGATACAAGTACTAACCAAGCCCAGTGCTGCTTAACTTCAGTAAGCAAATGGGAACTGGTCAAGCTACACGACATAGATTACACAGGCCATAATGTAATGTATATATAACTATGTATTGTAACAGTGGGTCCAAGACCAGAAGTTAACAAAGAAATTGATAACATCAGTAAAAAAGGTGAGGGGTTTTAAAAACTATTGGGATTGCTGCATCAGCCTCACACAACTAACACTAGCATGGAGTATACTCGTAACTAAACATTTAGTATATTAGAACATTAGAAATTGTTTTTAGACTTTAAACAACAAGCATGCATTTTAATCATATATATGTATGTATATATATATACATACAGAAATCACAGATGTATCAAGAAGTATTGCATGTTCTAACTTTAGCTTATCTACTTTGTTTAAGGGCTGAGTACTCTTTCTGCTGCAAATTTTGTCTATTGGTTTCATAACTTAATTAGTTTTAGTTGTTGCCCATTTATCATGCTCAGTGGCATTGCACTAATCTTCCACATTTAAGATTGTCCTTGTAAATACTGGCAGCGACCATAACTGTAAAAGCTGCTAGTTATTTGCCACTTGTCAATTGTTTACAGAGCACTATCTTGACAAACTGGAATATTTAGTGATCCTGTCATAATACTATCTGTACAATTTATTGTGGTCAACATTAAATTCAAAGATATATTACATTATTCATGCAATTTTCATCAGAAAAAAGAATAAAAAACATCAAACATTAGGTCAATTTAGTGTGAACAAAGCTGATACCACCATATAAAATATAAATGGACAATTCAAAGCAGTCAGGATCTGCTTGGCAAAGTCCGCGTTGGCCTAGGGGTTAGCATGTTGTATAATAACAGGTTTTCACCTGTGTGTAGGTAGGATTCTCACAAGAGCCAATGTGGGTCTATGCTTATATGACGCTGGCTGTTGATTGGGATGTAAAATGTAATCTTTGACCTTTGATAATCACTTGGCAAAGGAAAATATATTACCCTCGGTATTCTAATATTCCATTTATTTCAGGATTTGTACAGAAACCGACAGGTGGAACATATCTGGTCACTGTTCATAGTCTTTTTCATGGAGTTGCATGGTTTCACCTTGTAGCATCATTCTCTTTCATATAGCCACACTATTCCCTTTTGTGAAAACTCTAAAGAAGTAGGGATGGAGTGGTAGCTCCAGTATCTCTGAATACTAGGGATGGATTGGTACACCCAGTATTGCGTGCATTGAGATGAAATACTATGATGAGATTTTACAACCGCCACTTCGCTTATCAGATTATGGAAGGAAAACTTAAAATATCGGGAACATACCCAAAATCTGAAGAAATTCTAAGCTTCTATCCCATATTTTTGTGCATTTTGTAGACTTTTTACTGTTTAGCGATTACTTTGAGTAGAACTGCCATGTTTCGGTTACGATACCTTGTAACATTAATTGCACTTGTCAACACAAAGAATTACAGGAATGCTTAAAATATTCGAAACAAACCAGAAATCTGAAGAAATTCTGCACTTTTATCTCATATTTTGTGCATTTATGACATTTTATTGCTATGTCGTTAAGAGGAACCCCCATGTTTGGTTGGTGTGTACTAAAACACGGAATCTTGGGATCAGTACAGTTTTGCATTGATGTCCTCCTGATGTACACTTTTTTGGGACCGACCCATCCCTACTGTATACAGAGCAGTTTACTGAAATACTGTGATGACATTTTACAACCCTAAATCTGAAGAAACAGCACACAAATTGTATATTTGAAGACTTTTATTTCCATTTTGTTTCAGGAGTCTCACTTTCCACCAGAAGCCTATTTGATTGGGGGTATACTGAAACATCTTTTTTCATGGAAACCTAGATTTCTTTTTACAATAGCAGCCTCACAATATATATACACAGTTTTGATACCGAACCATCCCTAATATAATTATACATGAATGGATTTGCCACACGTTATAAAGGAAAATAACACAGTAGCTATTTTATTATATATCACATATATATCTTAACTCACTTGTCTTGTCCTATTAATTATATAGTTGGACCCAGGCCAGAAATTGCAGCCAGAAGTAAGTACTTGCAGTGTGGTGACTTCCATATACTGTACCTGTGTGTAAAATATATTGTGTAGCATTATCACATTAGTTTGTCTCCATTAATATCTCCATTCAAATCAGTGAGAAATGCGGCAAATATATAAAACTCTATGTGCATTTTAACACAATTACTGATTTTCTGTGGAACAAATATTAAGCATATTTAAATTCTGCAAATATTTTATGATATTTGAGATTTAGTTTGTAGCAATTATTAACTACTGTTTATCATCATTAGAGTTTGTTGTATGGAACAGTGAAATGAATTTTGCATCATGGAAATTTGCAGATTGACACATGAAGCCTGGAAACAGTTTTCATTGATTTATATATGACCAAGAAGTGATAAAAACAAAACATAAAGTGACCTGCTGATATTTTTGCTATGCAGAATCTTGACCAATTTGTGCAACCTTTCCTCTGCCTTATCAACTTAGTATTATCCAAAAATATACCAAATCTGTAGTAAATACATTAATGTTTTGAAACAGTTTGCTATGTCTGTTAAAAGTAAATGTATTGATGTGCATATTTTTGTAACTAACAATTAAAACGCAATGTGCTATCATGTTTATTAAATTAATCATAAAATAGAACATACATCCTAGTACAAAGTTCTGTTCTTTGTAAAACTTGTATGCAATAGTTCTAAAAATTTAATTGCATAATCACCATACATTTTATTCTAAATCTTGAAAAATATATTGATATTTCATGCAAATTTTAATTGAGTTAATCACTTAAATTGTCAATCTATATATTTTTAGTAGTCAACATCCTTCTTTGGACAGTAAAACTAAGTCAAACCATTAATTTCAGAAAATGTTAATAATTTTTTTTTCTTAAAAACATCGAGCTATACCTTGAAAACATCCACCTATTGTGTATTGCATGTTAAAAACAATAAAGAGATTGAACTGTTATATAAAATAAATGACATGTAACTTTGACATGTAATTGCATGATGTATTTACAACTATGTATTATTCATCACAGTGGGTCCTAGACCTGAAATATCTGACGTTGACCTTATCGATGGTGAGAGTGAGTATGATACCAAAATTCCTCAAGTGTGAGGCCATTACATGTGCTTAGAAGAAAATTGCTGTCACAAATGTTTGTACATATGTCTGTGAACCCCCAAAACAGTCCCCATGTACACATATTGTTCATTAAAGTGAGTCCATGTACAATAATTGCAATCCCCAAATACATTTTTTTGTTTCAATGGTGAAAAACTACAACAATATATCCAGATAACTGCATATTTTAAGGTCCTGTGGCAAGAGCAGGATATTTTATTATCTCTCGCCTGTGGCCGAAGGCCGTGGTCAGGAGATTATAAAATGCCTTCCGTACGTGCGTCTGTGCGTCCGTCCATCCGTTCATCAAGTTTTCGCATAACCTTAATATCTCATTCATTTATGAAGATATCTTCACCAAATTTGCAGGGAATGTTTATGGCTATGAAAACCTGTCTCTGAAAACATTTAGCCTCATTTTGAAAAACAAAATGGCAGCCATGGCTAATTGTTTGAAAATCATACAGGTGCTCTAAATCTTGAAATATTCCAGCTAGCTTCATCAAATTTGCACAAAAGCTATATGGCTAGAAAAGCTAGTCCGATAGTAATTTTGGCCTAGTTCAAAAAACAAAATCGCCACCATATCACATGTTTATTGTCAAACAGGTTATCCTATTAAACGGGCCTTATATCTCCCCTAATATTGCTCCTAGAATTTAAAAAAAAAACACTTGTAGGAAGTCATGGCGTGGGAATCTTTTCCAGGTGTTGAATTTGACCTTTGACCCCTGCTTCAAGGTTAAATGAGGTTGTCACATTAAAACGTCCTTATTTCTCACTTATTATTGGTGATATGGCTTCAGATTGTAAAGACAGACCATGAAAAGCATAGGTTGTGGTCAACAAATTGTAAACGCCTTCCATACGTGTGTCTGTTTGTGCATCCGTCCGTGCATCCGTTTGTCAGGTTTTAACATAAACCTTAACATCTTATTCATTTATAAAAATATCTTCATCAAATTTGCAGGGAATGTCTATGGCTACAAAAGAAACCTGTTTCAGCAAAATTTTGGCATCATTTTGAAAAACAAAATGGCTGCCATAGCCAACTGTTTAAAAATCATAATTAAGCGTCCCTTGAAAAGGGGACGCTTATTGGTTTCACCCCCGGTTTTCAGTCAGCCGCCGCCGCATTATCGTCTCCCTTGAATATCTCCCTTGTTATTAGGCCTATCTAAATGATATGTGGCAGTGTTCTTCTATAGGCGTGGGGAAATTTTTTGACAGGCATAAATTTGACCTTTGACCTTTATCAAGGTCACATTATCAAAAATTCAAAAAAAAATTTACTTCCTTTTTACTAGATTTCCTCAGGGCCAACCAAATTTGGTATGCACATTCCTGAGGAAAGAATCTAGGCGCCAGTCGATATTGGGATCAATCGGGCCATAATTGACCGATTGACGGGCGATTGATTATAAGTTCATAAAAATTTTGCTAAGATTAAGCCTTGAACTCGCTTATTATTGGTCGTAGAGGTTTGGGATGGTATACCAACATATAGGAAATCATGTGCTGGGAATCTTCTGGTGTGGTCAGATTTGACCTTGGGCCCCTCGTTCAAGGTCAAGCGAGGATAGGCAAAGTTTAAAGTGCTTATAACTCGCTTATTATTGGTCCTAGAGGTTTGGGATGGTATACCAACATATAGGAAACCATGGGCTGGGAATCTTTTGGTGTGGTCAGATTTGACCTTGGACGTCTCTTTCAAGGTCAAACGAGGATAGCCAAACTGAAAAGTGCTTATAACTGGCTTATTATTGGTCCTAGAGGTTTGGGATGGTATACCAACATATAGGAAATCATGTGCTGGGAATCTTCTGCTGTGGTCACATTTGACCTTGGGCCCCCCCTTCAAGGTCAAACGAGCATAGCCAAACTTAAAAGTTCTTATAACTCGCTTATTATTGGTCCTACAGGTTTGGGATGGTATACCAACATATAGGAAATCATGGGCTGGGAATCTTCTGGTGTGGTCGGATTTGACCTTGGGCCCCTCGTTCAAGGTCAAAAGAGCATAGCCAAACATGAAAGTGCTTATAACTCGCTTATTATTGGTCCTAGAGGTTTGTGATGGTATACCAACATATAGGAAATCATGTGCTGGGAATCTTCTGGTGTGGTCGCATTTGACCTTGGGCCCCCCCTTCAAGGTCAAATGAGGATAGCCAAACTTAAAAGTGCTTATAACTCGCTTATTATTGGTCCTAGAGGTTTGGGATGGTATACCAACATATAGGAAATAATGTGCTGGGAATCTTCTGGTGTGGTCAGATTTGACCTTGGGCCTCTCCTTCAAGGTCAAACGAGGATAGCCAAACATAAAAGTGTTTATAACTCGCTTATTATTGGTCCTACAGGTTTTGGATGATATACCAACATATAGGAAATCATGGGCTGGGAATCTTTTGGTGTGGTTAGATTTGACCTTGGGCCTCTCCTTCAAGGTCAAACGAGGATAGGCAAACTTAAAAGTGCTTATAACTCGCTTATTATTAGTCCTAGAGGTTTGGGATGGTATACCAACATATAGGAAATCATGTGCTGGGAATCTTCTGGTGTGGTCGGATTTAATCTTGGGCCTCTCCTTCAAGGTCAGACGAGGATACCCAAACTTAAAAGTGCTTATAACTCGCTTATTATTGGTCCTAGAGGTTTGGGATGGTATACCAACATATAGGAAATCATGAGCTGGGAATCTTTTGGTGTGGTCGGATTTGACCTTGGGCCCCTCCTTCAAGGTCAAATGAGGATAGCCAAACATAAAAATGCTCATAACTCACTTATTATTGGTCCTACAGCTTTGGGATGGTAAACCAACATGTAGGAAGTCATTGGCTGGGAACCTTCTGGTGTGGTCGGATTTGACCTTGGGCCTCTTGTTCAAGGTCGAACGAGCATAGCCAAACTGCTTATAACTCGCTTATTATTGGTCCTAGAGGTTTGGGATGGTATACCAGCATATAGGAAATCATGGGCTGGGAACCTTCTGGTGTGGTCGCATTTGACCTTGGGCCTCTCATTCAAGGTGAAACGAGCATAGCCAAGCTTAAAAGTGGTTATAACTCGCTTATTATTGGTCCTACAGGTTTGTGATGGTATACCAGCATATAGGAAATCATGTGCTGGGAATCTTCTGGTGTGGTCGTATTTGACCTTGGGCCTCTCGTTTAAGGTCAAACGAGCATAGCCAAACTTAAAGGTCATAGGAAACATTTTTCACAAAATTATGAAGTTAACTTCATTCAGTAGACAAACAACCTATAAGAATGCAAATGTGGTTTATTTTAAGAAATATATGGTAACAAGAGCCATAAATAGCATTATAAAAATAAATATCAGGAACATGGAGTAAAAAGCGGACATATTGTTGTTCTCGTAGTAGATGATTGATGACGTCACAGGTTCATAACGGAAGTTCTGTGTAGTTGGAGATATAGTGTATATATTTATAAACTGAAGGAAGATAACATTTTCCTTTGCCAAAAAAGCTCACTAGCCATTATTTTTTCTAGATGCTTTTTTTTCTCAAGTTTTACCTAACTTTTAACCACTGACAGTTCTAACAAACACAGATATACTGTAAGTAGGCTTGTCTTGGAATGCAGAAAGCGTAAACATATGTATGAGATTTTGCCTCCTTCCATCATTTTTTTTCCAGGTTTTTAAACTGTGATGGGAAAGTAGCCTTTCAAGTTAGATAAATTTACACAAAACTAAGAATCTCTTGACAAATTCAAAAGTGGTCATTTGAATTTACTGGATACTGTTTGTTTTTTGGCCTTTAATCAACGGCATTTCTATCAAGAAAAGGCATGATGTAAAGTGAAATCAAAATACACAATTTGTTTTCATTTGCATAAATAATTTGTAAAAGCATGCTGTTGTAGTCAAATTTATTGAATTTATTCTGAAAGAATCATGTTTGAAGTTCTAACTTTTACATTATCAGTTTATGAAATAATTCAGTATATGAGTTTTCCTTCAGATATTAGTTCAATATTTCTTGGCCTTAAGTTTGGATAATTTAAAGTTTTGGAAATTAGTTGGTGACATTTTATTCTCAATTTAAGCCTTTGTTGAGACCAAAAAAAAGGAAATGTGTAGATGGCTAGACGCATTATGTATACTATGAAAGCAGTATTGTTTACTGGTTTGGTGGGAAACTAATTTGGGGAACATATATGATTATCCTTGCTTGAGGCCCAGTTCTAAAGACATTTATGTTATATTTATTTCATCTCCTGGCAATAGTTAGTTTTCAAAATTGAAAAAAAAATAACTATAAAAATTCATCTCAGAGCTGAACCTGGTTGACTGCATTGTTTGGTGATTTTTATGCAACTTGCTTAATACCTCTCTAAATATTTTTTATCTGAGAACAAATATAAAAGATGTTCTGAAGGCTATTTCAAAAATTTACTGTGGCAGACTGATGTCTTATAAACAAATAAACTTCATAAAAACACATTATGCAATCTTTTAAATATATATGTATGTATTACAAGGCTTACGGAAATAATAGTTTGTTTACATTGTCATGATCCTGTGATGTCAAGGCTAGTATTTCCTATGAGAGTTGTCGAGTGAAAAATAATGGCGACAGTTGTGAAAATCTTGAAACAACAGCCAGAAAGTGATTGAATATACCATGTAACCTTGTCCAGACGCATCTTATTTTCACAGAAATTGAACTTACATATGTATATGTAATCACTAATGAATGATCTGAAAATACTTCCTATGACCTTTAAAAGTGCTTATAACTCGCTTATTATTGGTCCTAGAGGTTTGGGATGGTATACCAACATGTAGGAAATCATGGGCTGGGAATCTTCTGGTGTGGTCGGATTTGACCTTGGGCCCCTCCTTCAAGGTCAAACGAGCATAACGAAACATAAAAGTGCTTATAACTCGCTTATTATTGGTCCTAGAGGTTTCGGATGGTGTACCAACATATAGGAAATCATGAGCTAGGAATCTTTTGGTGTGGTCAGATTTGACCTTGGGCCTCTTCTTCAAGGTCAAACGAGCATAGCCAAACTTAAAAGTGTTTATAACTCGCTTATTATTGGTCCTAGAGGTTTGGGATGGTATACCAACATGTAGGAAATCATGGGCTGGGAATCTTCTGGTGTGGTTGCATTTGACCTTGGGCCCCTCCTTCAAGGTCAAACGAGGATAGGCAAAGTTTAAAGTGCTTATAACTCACTTATTATTGTTCCTACAGGTTTGGGATGGTATACCAACATAGAGGAAACCATGGGCTGGGAATCTTTTCGTGTGGTCGGATTTGACCTTGGGCCTCCCTTTCAAGGTCAAATGAGCATAGCCAAACTTAAAAGTGCTTATAACTTGCTCATTATTGGTCCTAGAGGTTTGGGATAGTATACCAACATATAGGAAGTCATGTGCTGGGAATCTTTTGGTGCGGTCAGATTTGACCTTGGGCCTCTTCTTCAAGGTCAAACGAGCATAGCCAAACTTAAAAGTGCTTATAACTCGCTTATTATTGGTCCTAGAGATTTGGGATGGTATACCAGCATACAGTAAATCATGTGCTGGGAATCTTCTGGTGTGGTAAGATTTGACCTTGGGCCCCTCCTTCAAGGTCAAACGAGTATAGCCAAACTTAAAAGTGCTTATAACTCGCTTATTATTGGTCCTAGAGGTTTGTGATGGTATACCAACATATAGGATATCATGGGCTGGGAATCTTTTGGTGTGGTCAGATTTGACCTTGGGCCTCTTCTTCAAGGTCAAACGAGCATAGCCAAACTTAAAAGTGTGTATAACTCGCTTATTATTAGTCCTAGAGGTTTGGGATGGTATACCAACATATAGGAAATCATGGGCTGGGAATCTTCTGGTGTGGACGGATTTGACCTTGGGCCTCTTGTTCAGGGTCAAACCAGCATAGCCAAACCTAAACGTGCTTGTTCTACTTTGCAGCTGAAAAGACACAGTCAACTGATACAGAACCTGTTCACAGGCACTGATTGCTTTTTTCCTTTTAAGATCACTCTTGTGACCCTAACATGGTCCTTTCAGGAGAATTTCTCTTCACCAATAACATTTACCTCTTCACATTGGTCCTTTAGCATTTCATATAAAACTTAAAGGCTGTAGGGACGCTTTGTTTTTGTGTACAAAAACTTTTGTCTAGTTTCATAAAGTTGTTCTAAATCTCGAAATATTCCAGCTAGCTTCATCATATTTGCACAAAAGATACATGGCTAGAAAAGCTACCCTGATAGTAATTTTGATCTAGTTCTAAAAGGAAAATGGCCGCCATATCACTAGTTTAATGTCAAACAGGGTTATTCTATTAAAAAGGCTTTATATCTCCCCTAATATTGCTCTTAGAGGATCAAAATGGCCGCTATATCACATGTTAAATGGGATTATCCTATTAAAAATGCCTTATATCTCGATTGTCATTGCTACTAGGGGTTCCAAATGTGAAAACAACTTAAAGCAAGTCAAGGCCTGGGACTCTTTTGCAATTGCTGACTTTTACCTTGACCCCTTCTTCAATGTCAAGTGAGGTTATTTTACTACAAAGGCCTTATATTTCCTTTAGTTCTCCATTGTTACTGATTCTAAGGTGAGAGATAACCGCTGCGGCAGTGGCCTTGTTTTATTTTATTTTTGCAAAATTTTAATGCTTGGATTTGAGATGGAGGGAATGATATCTCTTCTTAGTAGTAACAGTAAATTTCCCTGATAACACCAGGACAAAAAAGGTTAAAAATTTGTCGAATAGTATATAAAGTCAAAAGAGCTCACAAACCATGAAGGGGATACATACTTTTGCAATATTGTTTGCAAACTACATATTGTTGTACAAATACATTCAATTTAAATACTCCATTTTAGGGAATTTAACACAAGCTATGTCTACTGTAAAAAGCAGTCCCCATGTTTCTGTGTCATGTTTGCATTAATGTTCAGCAAAGAACATGTTTGACAAAAACTGCGACAAAGTGACCTTTGTTGGAAAACTGTGTTTGGACTGCATTTGAATGTTGTGTTCAGAAATATCACTTTTCAGGTCAAGGGAGTAAATGCTATATAGAAGAATAGATTGTATTTTGCATGTTTTTGATTTGTTCTGCATACTTAATTGAACGTTAATTAATCCCATTCTGAATGTTGTATTAAAAGTAACACCTTTCAGGTCAAGCATGTACACTCAAGAGTGGCTAATTGTGATGAATGTTTTTGGATTTGTTCTGCATAGTTACTTGACTATTCATATGCATGTGTAATTGATGTGTAATTTTGTCTTCAAATTGGTTTCAGGAACGAAAAAAAGAACTATTAAGTCTTATATTTAATCTACCTATTTCAGCAATTTTATATTTTACCCAGAGATCTGTAACCTTTTTATGGCAATCACTATTACTGTGTGTATTTTTTAATTTTTTTCCACAAGAGATGTGCCGTTAATTAACCCAATATTGCTTGGAAACACATCACATATCTATACAAAAATGAAAAAACAATATCATATACTGCTTTTGTGAATAATCAAGAATACATTTTTGCATGCTATACATGTAAGGACTGCACAAAGTTCTGATAGAATTTATAACTAAAATAAAAGACATACTATGAAAGTAGATACATTGGATACTTATAATTATACTTGAAGTAAGGATGTGTGTTAAATATATTTGTCAATAACAATGTTTTCATATTTTAATGCTGAAACCTGGTAAACATAACATATTTGAATGCAAGTGTTATATAACAAAATGTATCTGAATAGTTGTATTAATTTAAGTTTATTCACATTTAACTCTGTCATATTTAAGTAATTCTTTTTACAGTTTAGAATGACTTTTAAATGAAAAGGGAAGTTTTCTTTTTAATTTTTTTTTCATGTTTTTTTTAATTTCAAGAGTCGTGGAATATACAAACCATGTATGATTACTATGACTAAAGGATAAAAAATATAACATACATTTATTTTCCCACAAAGTATTATTTTATAGTAAATGAAAAATGTTATATATTGTAAATATAAACCTATTTGCAAAAAGAACTGAAACACAGAGAAAGTTACATGTTTCAAACTTCTGTTTGCCAATTCTGTGAATTTAATATTAATTTTTTCATTTTGTTTGTTTGCAAAATTTTAGAAAAAGAACAAATAGATGAGAATGAGAGAAGCAGTAAGTACATATAAACAATGATTTACAATCTCTTAACAATTACTTAGTAGTGTCCATACTTTCAAAAAAGATTTATTTTGAAATTTTAAACTGTCAATTACAGATTTCTTGCCTCTGAGTTCATGAATCTTGGTCCTGGTATACAGCACGGTAATTGCTTGCTGATTGCCTGTTATGTCTTCACCCTTCGCATTGCCATATATCCTTGAATAACCAATCTCTCTCTGAAAACATATTATGGGCCATTGCTACTGGTACAGTTTAGAAGATATTTTCAATGTAGTGCATGAAAAATACTTAATAATAATAATATGCATTTTCTTCATTAAGGTAAGGATTAATGTGTCCTACTTTTAGGGAGTATTTTTTTCATTTATGGATATGCCAGCTACTGTTCTTCAGCTATATAGGAATTATTTTAGCAACTTTGCATTCAGCAATGTCATTGTCATAGTGCTCTGTCTGTCATAAACTTCAGGCTTGCGAGATGTGCTTAGAATGTTGCTGCAGCTGGAAAAATCAAAGAAATCCAATACTGATGATACTGCTGATGATAATCATGGTGAGATGTTCAATATATATGATAATGGACAACAAACAAAAATTGTTTCTGAAATCCTTTGGTTGACAATCCAGATGTTGGTTGTTAAGTGAAATGCTCTTGATGGCAAGGGGCCACCTACCCATCCCCAATATGGTCAAGTTTCTGTTAATTTTTAAGCAAAAATTAATATCCTGTTGCTTTTATCACTAAAAAGGAATACTGAGACAGTCCAGTGTCAGTATTCTATGTCAACCTTAATAAAGTAAACAGAATTTACCGCAGATATACATCACTATTTATTAAGGCTGTAACGGTTGGTTAAAATTCATTTTGCAATTCAGTATTCACATGGTGTATTTTGTACATTTTTCTCTCTCCATGGATAAAATGTTGGTTTCCAGAAATGATAACTTTGCTTTAAAATATTTGGGAAAGGTATTCAAAACAAGAAATATTATAGTAAACTCCCAATATGCAAAGGTATGTGCAATTTTGCTGTGTTGTCAATGTCTTGCCTTACTCGAAGAATGTTAACTAGTGAGCGACAATATCATATATTGTAGCGGTTAATGACTATTGTGTGGACCAACAAGCGCTCAATACCTTTTGATCCTGCAAATACCGACAACCCAGTCGCAGCCTTACTATTTGCATTATACCGATTATACTCATTGCCGATGCAAGTCAATCTCTGTCCTATATACAAAAGAAGTTAATTATCTATTATTATAATGTATTATTATAATGTATAATAAATTTCCCAGACATAATATGCTTTGTTGTAGAAGGTGATTGAAAAAAATCAACAATTTTAAGAATGTATTTAATATTTAATATTAAGTGCAATATTTAGATCTGTAATGAAAGTTGTTTTTTATTTCTACTTCAGGTTATTAGGTAAGGCATTTTAATCCTTAACTCTAGCATGTTCCCATGATATGCCCTGCTAACCATAACTAACGGGCAATACTAATGACAATTAACCATTTTTTAACCAGCTATGACCATTACCTCATGTCTACAGGACTATATCCTACCAGTTTTATAGATACTATTATACAAAATAATGAGTATGAACTAACATCTCTTAACTAGCCACGATACTGCTACTCACCATAAAATCCGACAACTTAAGACACAAAATCCTTATTTTTGCTTGTTTCCAGTGTGTTAACGAGGATTGATTTTTGGTTGAAATAAACATTTACACCACTACAAGGTTACAGATGTAAAAGTAACTGACATTTACAGTACTTTCTGTGAGGCCATGTAATTTTTGCTTGAAAACAGTGCAGCATAAACTCTAAAAATGCACACATAAATTCCCACTACCAACTGATTTAAGACTGTCACCATTTTGGCTAATACTGCTTTAAATTCGTACATGTCATCAAACTTTTGATTTTCTATATCAAGTTTTGTTTATAGTTGAGGCATGTGTCAAGTTATGGAGGGAGCTATTACATTCGAGCAAAGGTATTAAACCAAAGTCAAAACGAAACTTACTACATGTGCATAAAAATAACAACAAAAATTGATATATGATCAAGGATTCATTTGACAATGGTACAATATTAAAATATCATTAAAATATTTGTAGCACAGTCGTGGCTTATACAAAAATATTTCTACTCTTGAACGCTTTAACTCTCATTCTTGTCATCTTAAACCAGGTTGCATGATATCAATCCAAGTGAAAATCTTTTCTGCAATATATTCTTATTCAGTTTATATATATTTGGCAACTGAAAGGAAAAGATATTTACAAGTTTTCATTTGAGGGGAAAATAATATTGTAATGTACCTAATCGAAAAAAAGTTAAGACTTGGAATTAGATTTCAGAGTGGAGGGAGGAATTGTGAGGTGATTAGACGTGAAGATGATAAATCAATGGTGACAGCCTTCCAGTGCAGTCAGCTGACAATTTCAAGCAATCATTTTTTCAACATACCTGTTCTCTTTCTATATAATACTCAATATACAAGTGATTTTGACACATTTATGCCATCTATTATAAAAAACTTGATCAACTTGTCGCATAATTTTGTTCTATATTAACCGCCATATTTAAAGTAAATATATACTAAATGTTGAAAACGTTTGAACTACCTATAATGTTACTGGATTTATATACACTAGTGTTTCATGGTATCATGACCAGTAACAACAAAGTAGATGAACTGATTGTAACAACAAAGTAGATCAACTGATTGTGGCTTGATCATTTATTAAAAAATGGATTATTAATCTAAAAAGAAAATTCCAAAAAATATTGTTGAGACACATGTTGGATGACTGGCAGTATGCTTACCTTAATGTCTAATCTATGCCCACAACTTTTCACTAGTTGGCACTTAATTGTTTTACCATGTCCTGCAAAGACAATTTGTAAATGTAAAAGGTATCCAAACAGAACAAACAATTCAACTAAAGGCACTATTTCATTTGCAAATTTCATGTCACTCCGTTTCACCAATGATGAATTCAAAATAAATCTCATCCCATACAAAGTATAATTTATGTAAGACAGGTGTCTAAATGATTTATTTTATTGCAATGTATGTATGAACAATAAAACTCCAACATTAGCCAGTTGCCAACAAGCAATGATACTTAACAGACTGATAATCTATAGTTGTGCATATTAACTGAATCCTGAAATGTGTGCAATATATTTATCAAAGTACTCCTCTCTTCTTTTGTTACTATTTTATTTTCCATTGTTTCTTTTTCTTCTTCTATGTTCCATTAAAAGTTAACCTAAAATTATTCTAGCTGTATTCATGTACAATTGTATAATAAGGCTATTATACAAGACATAAGTTTAGCTTAAGTTTCAGCATGCAACACACTTAACTGTCAATATTTTATGTTTTGAGTCCATTTATGTATTTTGTATATACAGTCTAACATATTTACCAAGGATGTAAGCAAAGTTTAACATAAGTCGATCTGGTCATTCATTTCAGGGGCCGCTTTCACAAAGAGTCTCAGGCTTAGGCTAAGTCAGGGACTTAAATCTGAGTCTTTTGTCTTTGCTAAGTCCTGGACTTAAATGGATTTCACAAAGGGTGACTTAGCGAAGTCCAAGCTTATCATATAACCACAGTGGTTTTCTAGGTCATGTGTGACACTTTATTTCTACTCAAAATATTTTAATGGTAACATATATCCCTTGTTTAGCTCATTTTATCTTTGAAAAAATGTTGTATTTTAAATGGGAAACCTTATAATCACACAGACATGTCCAAAGAATAATTTAGGGAGATGTTCTATATATTTATTCTTTATTTTCAAGCATTTCAAATTTTGAAGTGAGAAAAATATATGGCGGCCATATTTAAGCCTTTGCTTACAAACGTTAAGCCCACTCTTGGGTAGACTTAGCTAAAGCCTAGACTTAGCAGCTCTGTGAAACCCTCCAAGTCTAAGATCACAGACTTAGCCTCATTTTAAGACAAAAGTCTTCAATTTAAGTCTAAGTCTGGGCTAAGTCCTTTTGTGAAATCGACCCCAGGTGTTCATGGGACAAGACACACAATTTGCATCTTTCAGGACTGGTAAAGAAGAGGACTGTGTGTTGTGGCTTATTGACTGATAAAATTAACAATACATTGTCAGATCCACCAGACTTTCAGTATTTTTGATAGATTAAGTGCTGTTGTATCATTTGGCATACTGGTGCGGTGGGGACAAACTACATAATGAAATTATTATTATAAACTACATATGGAGTTAAGTGACAATAAAATCTAAATACATGGTTTCACCTCTGTATGGGTTCAATTCCCAAAAGCTGCAATGCTGTTGACCTGTCTTTATAACCTTGAAAAAAAAATTCCCCCTTAATGACACATGAAATATCCATTGTTTTTCGTATTTCAGTACTCCAGAAAGTGATAAAGGAGCATTATAAAGGTTTCCATTAAAATAGCTTCATGATTCAGTAAACTATAAACATCTCTTCCAGAAATCTCATAAGTTTGTGTTTACTGAATTTTCTCACCTCTATCATTCTATGATAACTCAATGGCTCCAAATATGGGAGCTTTGAAAAGTATTACCTTTTTAAGTAACTATGTCCAACCGAGACAGATATTGCATGAATGTATTACTCTTAGCCCTGAAATTTAATGTGTGTAGATTTTTCACCAAATATTCATATCACCTATTATAGTGTATGAGATTTGGTAGTGAAATACAATTTTTCGTTACATTACAAATCTGTATGGTTCCTGTGTGACTAAACTGGGTTTAAGTGAAATATAAATGACAAAATTTAGGATTTTCTGGCAAGTAAAACATCTAATTCTACATTTTTGGTAAACCATATGAACGTACATTCAGATATTATTTATTTGTATTGCAAAATATAACCGTTAAAAATAAATAACAAAAGTTTCCATCCAACAGAGTAGGAGAGAAATCATACACTGATATTTTAATATAGCTTCTTGAATGTCAAGGCAGATACAAAATATATTGTTTACATATAATCTGAAATACCCATCACACAGGTGTGCCACATGATGTTTTATTTTAAAACTACTTTATATTTTGTTCATTAATATACCAATTTTGTTTATGGTTTTTGTTTTATATCTTGTGCATATTTTTATAAATATGGCACTAGTGGCTGGAAGATGAAGGATTTTTCAGTGTAAAGTAATATTTCAATATTTTCTCAGTATGCAAAATCAAACTAAAAGTTTGATATTACGGGTGTTACGAGTACAAAAAATCCTTGTTGACTGCTCTTGGACAAAATTTTGATTTGACATTAAACCTTCATGAAGATTTGTGCGTACCTTCAAAGGAAACAACATCCCATATGGTAGTTCCCATGAACAGAAAATATAAAGATAAAAGCCTATAATCATATAAATTAGCTGATGTTACCACCTAAAATATAAACACCATGTCGAAAATGGTATATTATGTCACTGCTGCAAGTAAAGTGGGTTATTGACTGGTTTTTTGTAAAATCGTTATCCTTTTAATATGGTAAGCTATATACATTGAGCTCCTAGAATTTGAATAAAATTTTTATAACATCTGGCTAAGTGAGCATCAATGACTCCTCCACACCCCTAGTCAATATCAATAGTGAAATTCCACTTTAATTCCTGCACTGCGGTACAGTTTTATCACAATGTTAGTTTTCCTCTATAGACAGTTGATTACCAAATGTCTACTTTTTTTCTTGTTTCAGATTTCCCAATGCCTCTGGTCAAATAAAGAAAGATGGTATCAACATACATAATTCTTATGCATTCCACAAGTTTGTTAATCTCATTGTACTTTAATAAAGTATAACCCTTCAGCTATGGACGAAAATGTGTGGAGTAAAAAAATAACTAGTTGTAACAAAATTGCAATTATATTTCATGTTACTTATGCAAACTACTGTATTTTTTAATTATTATTACAAAAAAAACCTTTTTAAAAACCCCAAAAGTGTGTAGTCAATGTAGCAAACCTGATGAACTATACATTTTAATACAAAAGTTTGTTTTTGCTTCAGTCTGGTTACTTAAGTTGATATTATATATGTATAGTAGTATCAGTACTGTAAGGTAAACAATTTCTGGGGTGGGGAGGGTGGGGGCGTTAATTCCCTGAATTGAGTATAATTATGATCAAGTTTAAAATTAGGTTTAAGTAGATATATTGTTTATGCTTATAGAAGTTCATTTTACAGTTTAGATAGATATGTTGCTTAATACTTGCTTAATTCTTTTATTCAGTGTGATAAAAGGGTTTTGTCTGCTCTAGGTTTTCGTTTTTTGTATGGGCTTAATTTTGTGAAAAATAGATTTATTACTGATGCTTAGCTCATTTATTTTTAATGTCACTATTGATTAACAAAGTGACGAAAGTATATGAGGCTTATTTTACCGGAAGAACAATTTATATTTTTTTAACTTGTAATAAGTGTTGCAGTATTAAATGTCTAGAATTCAACTAAAATATAACATAAAGCAAATAAATGTTAAACTGACCACAAATCAGGTGTAAGTTTCCAGTAAATATGAGTTAAAACAAAAAGAAGTTGATTTGGCAAGAGATTGGACAATTTATGAAAGAAGTATTTCAGTCTTTTTCTGATATTTGATAGCTTTGTGCAATTTTAATGTGACCATAGATATCAATTTGGATTTTATAACATTTTATTGTAAAATAAAGGTTTTAATAGTTTTCTATTAATGTGTTTTCTTTAAACAATATTTGGGGCGAGCCACAGTAAAAACAACAATAACGACTGCCGTAATATTTCTTTGAAAATAAATGCTAATTAGATGGACACACATGTTCTGGTTACATATGATTTATCAGGGTTTGACATCGCTTTCAACACATAGTATAGGTTATATCACTATGGGTAGTTTTTAAGGCCAGAGGAAACCAGTATATATTAGCTGCTCACGAATCAGCACTGTAAACTGCTGTGCACTGGTAGGTCACTACTAACTTTAACACACAGGGTTGGATCGAGGGTTCAAACCGCCAACCTCAGAGGTTGAAGGCAAGAGTCTTATCTGCTAAACCACTGCTAAGTCCCCTTACTTTGTTACTATAAATGAGGCACAATATGGCAAAATAATCTGTGTTCTTGTATGTGTTTTCTGTCAGTAATTCAATGTTAATATAAAATGTAATATCACTTTACCTTTACTACAACAATGCCTTAATTTTAATGTTTCAGTTTTTTGAACCTCACACAATAGAAGCAGGGCCAAGACCAGTTTTCCGGTTGAACGTGAATACAAAAGTAAATTTTTTGTTGTTTATATGCAATACACTTTCAATCAGTACAGAATTTGTACTTATAGTATTACATCCACTTAGGAGACATTATTTCCATGGCCATTTGACTGTGTCTGTCTGTTGGCGGGGTTATACAAATACTACTGCTTGGAGCTTCATGAAAAAATTAAATATTCAGACTGATCTAGATCACCTGGATACACCAAAAAATCCGAATTTTCGTGTTTGTTTGTTATTACATGCCTTGGGAGAGGTCTGCACTGCTCTCTGTATATAGTACTCACAAGAAAAATCTATATTTTATTATCCCAACACACTTTTATCTTATTATGGGGGGCATACAGGCTGGGACATACTTTTTAAAGTTTTTTTATACTCCAGAGCCGTTTCTATGTATAATTAGCAAAAATTTCTCTAATATTTCTGAAAGAATGTAACCTACAAATATATAAAATATGTTATTAGAAAAGTATTTTTCAGAGCTTCCGCTCATTTTTGTTGAATTAAAATATATGCAGAAATAGCACAGAAATAGCAAGTTTAAAGCCTTTTGTTTGGTATCATTCCTTTAGATATGTATTATTTTACTTATCATGCATATGCATAATATATAGCTTATGAAGATTAATAATACCGTATTTGCACAATCACATGGGGAACATTACATATGTCATTCAGGAAGTTAAAGTAAAAAATTCCACTTTACACAAGTGCAAAAATATATAGCTCATCGAGATTAACAATATCATATTTGTACAATCATCAGGAATACATTATATATGTCATTCTGGAAATTTTCCTGTTATAAAATCAAGGTAAAAATTGATTTCAAGCGATTTCAGCTTTATAGGATTTTAAGACTTTCAGATGCTACAAATGTACTTAATTGTTCACTCAGAAACAATTTCTCCTTCACTGCATTGCAAAATTTAAAATAGCATTGGAGATACCCATACCCCACAGTCTGAGGAAATCGTTTTTGACACCAGGAAATAGAGAAGAAGCGAAACAACACAAAATAAAACAATAAAATATCAGTGGATTTTCACGGAAAACAATGTCAGTTATGCAAGGGTTCAAATAATATTAGCAGAGAAAATAACAATTAAATGACAAAACGTCTATAAATTATGAAACTGCAAAATTTATTAATTGAAGTTTTGTTTCCAATAGGAATACCACATTTAAGTAAAAGAACTTTTAATAATCAGTTACAGCAATCCATATATCTTTGTCATAAGAGAAGTCTGTCTCAATTATGGCAGGTGAATAGACTTAGGCAGGGCCAAGGTTAAAGGTTACACCATGATTTAGCATACCTACAACAAACTCTCTACAAAGACCTATCCAAGAATCAACTTCCTACACCCTACGGTTTCACAGATACAGCCCAGACTAGCTTTTCAAGTTTAAGGTCACTACAGCAAATCAAGGTTCAAATCAAGGTCACATCATGACATTGCATATCTAAATCTCTAACTAATGTCCACATATCAACCTTCTACATCTTGGATTTCAAGATATAGTCTGGACAAGATTTTAATCATCAAAGAGACTACAGCAAAGTCAAATCAAAGTCACACCATGATGTTGCAAACCTACACTTCTCAACCAATGCAAAGTATCAACTTCTTGCACCTTACTGTTCTTGAGATATAGTCTAGAAAATATTTCAAACTCAAGGTCACTATGGCAAGATCAAATCAAGATCACACCATGACACTGCACACGTACACCACCCAAGCAATGTCCCTACCAAGTTTCATCTTCTTGCACCTTATGGTTTCTGATATATAGCCTGAGCAAGACTTAAGGTCAAGTTCACTACAGCAAGGTCAAAGGTTAAATTAAGGTCACACATGCCTTTGCACACCTACACCCCCAACCAATGTCCCTATATATGTAGCTATATAGACATAGCCCAGATAAACCTTTAAAGTCAAAGAGAGGGTTAGTTCAAGTTCAAGGTCACTACAGCAAGGTCAAATGTCAAATCAGGGTCAAGCCATTGACATTGCACACCTATACCCCCAACCAATGTCCCCACCAAGTTTCAGCTTCCTGCACCTAATAGTTTCCCAGATATAGCCTGGATAAGAATTTCAAACTCAAGGTCACTATGTCAAGATCAAAGGTCAAATCAAGGTCACACAATGGCGTTGCGGATCTACACCCCCAACCAATGTCCATACCATACTCGTTACACCTTATGGTTTTTGAGGTACTCCCCGGACAAACCTTTCCTTCGGCCCGACCACTTATCCAGACACCATGGCTGAAAACAATACTTTTGCATATTTCACTCAGCACTTGGAAGTTAGGGAATCTTCTATACCTTTTCTAGGGATGGAATGGTAGCATTTATTCCACCATTTATTCCACCAATGCAAAACTAGTCCTATTCCAGGATAACGAAAACATGTTTGAGTGTTATCCCAATCAAATTATATATTTTTCTAGGGATGAAATTGTAGCATATATTTAAGTATTCCACCAATGCAAAACTGGTCCTATTCCAGGATACCGAAAACATGTTTAAGTGTTGTCCCAATTAAATTTAGCTTGGCAAAGGAAGTGAAGTTAATGAAAAGAAAACATGCTCACCAATATCACAATAAAACCTTAAAATGTGCAAAATTATGGGATAAAAGGTTAAAACTTTATCTGGTTTATTGTACGTTTGTGATATTTAATGTTTTCCAACCATTTTATTTGCTAACATTCATCATACTGGTAATAATATTTTGTTCAGTACTTCAGTAAAATGGTCTTGATTCTATGACTCCAGTCATATCATCTCGTCCCTATATTTTTTACAGTGGGAGCCATCATATTGGATGTTCTTTCCTGTCAAGGTATGCACGAACAGTGCAAACGTTTGATGTAAAGTTGAAAGCTCAACTGCTAGCAATTGACCCAATTATATGTACTCATCAGATCCCCACATTAATCACTGGGTTCTTACAACTGTGGTTGTGGGAATAGATGGCAACATGAAAGGTGTGTCTTGGGGCGACCTTGTTAAAGGTAATAAATTCTCACATGGACTTTTGACTTTTTCACAACTGGCATTTGGTGGTCTGATATCCACTGTCACAATCCCGTATCTTTCTAGAGTTACAGGTCTGGGTGCCATGTTAAACTCTTCATATTTTTGATTGCATTTAAGATTTTTACATTTTTGTCGGTATGGAAAATAACTTAAAACCTTGATTTAACCTTTGACTTCAAATTTTAGCAACTGTCACATGGTCATTTTTGAAACTCAATATTTACTTAACCTGCACTAAAATATGCAGTGGGAACTTTTGCTATGGAAGTGTAACATTTTGAGTTGCAAATCTGTTGGATCTTGAAAGTTTTCTGGTACATTGTCCAATCTGCTGATCACATTTTAATAGAACATCATATGGTGTCGAATTTTTATGAAAAATCTAAAGAAGAATAACGCCTTTGGCAACAGAATTTTTCAATTAAGTGATGCCATCTTAAAGGATTTATGAGAACACAACTAATTAAAAATAAAACCCGATTTCAAGTATTGTGTTAGTGAAAGTTTGACAACCAGGTCTAGTAAGGGGCCTGGTGTGGCAGTTTGCATCTACCTTAATATTTAATTTAGATTGGGAAATAGAAGTCAAATTTTTGACAGCCATTAAGAGTTTGATTACCTAATTGGGGTCTTTATAGATGAGTTCAGGCCATATTGGATTTGAAAATGAAACAGTACTGACGTAGAAAATTTTAAAACCGACCTACCCACACCTAGCAAAAACCTGTGAACGGAGTAATGGGTTGGTCTCTACCATTCAAAGGAGACCTAGGGACTGATAATCACCTCAGTGTTTTCAAAATTCTGTTTAGGTCATAAGTTTTTGCCTATATAAAGTTAACTCAACCGTATTTTTTTATAAATACATAATTATGACATATATATTTACAATATTATCTTATTTTAATACAACTTCTACTTTTTTTCACTTAGTTACAATCTTGCATGGTTACTAGTGATCAAGTGCAGCCTCTTGGTATTTACAATGCTGGTTGCTGTGTTCCTCAGTGGCCTACTAGTTAGCAAGTTTAATATCTAATCACCAATCAAAGGTTGTCACCTTTGACTCCAACAGGTGACAATGTTTAATGGCCTGTCCTAATATGACCCTGACTGTGTTGTGAAGATAATCACCTCAGTGTGTGTTCGACTCCAACAAGTGACAATGCTACTGGCCTCTCCTAATATGACCCTGACTGTGCAGTGACACTTCATCTGTTTGGATTTGAATCCCACAAGTGACAATGCTGAGAGCATGTAATAATATGACTGGCCGATGAACAAGATATAAAGCCGAGATTAATGCATTTTATGCAAAACTTCAAGATGGCCGCCAAAATGGCAGGAAAACGATTTTTGTGAAGTTGTCAGTAAACTCTGCAGATACCCTGGGGGGTTCAAAAATTTTGTCGAAATTGCTCTATCTGGCACCGTTTCTGAGATAAGTGCGTTCTAGATGGGTACCAAAAATGGCGGGAAAATGACTTTTGGGAAAAGTCGCCAGTAGAGTCTACAGATACCCTGCGGGTCAAAATTGACATTTAAAAAAAATTATTAATAAAAGGCGATACATTCTATCATTTCTTTTTTTTTTATTTATTTATTAATGTTTGTTTTTGCTTCCCTGGCTTGAAACACATTATACCAAAAAAATGGTCATTCCTCAACAGAGCGAATGAGACCAAATCTCTCAACTCAAACACCACTAGTGTTTGGTCATAGAAGAATAAAAAACCTAGGGGAGATGCTAGTGTGGGCCATATTAGAATACCCACCCAAGGAAAGATGCCCAAGTACTAAGCCAAAGGTAGCCGACTTGTCTCCATGCACGACATCGCTATTGTCCCCTACTCAACACATCAGGGAGGATAATCAGCACCTACACAGGCCGCTCCTATTCATCCAAAATAAGAGTAGACTGCAAGAGCAGTAACTTGATATACTGCATCACCTGCAAGCATTGCTCCACACAATATGTAGGCCAAACCAAGAGACGGCTCATGGACCGGTTCCTATATAATATAACATAACATCCGGAAACGTTTGGACACCATTTCAACCAATGTTACCACCATGGTATCTCTAACTTAGAAATACACATAGTGGATTTCATCCATGCACACCCTGAGTCCCCACAGGCATTCAAATTGCGCAGAACCATAGAGCGAAACTGGCAACACAGGCTACGTACAATAGCCCCACAGGGCCTTAATATACAGGATTGACCCTGGACCTGGGATATGCCCCTAGCCTGTGGCAGGACATCAGGCATACCCTAGGTCCCTTGTCATCCCACACCTATCAATAGTTGTGGTGCCAGTCAGGTAACCGGGTTAATTGCACTGGCAATTGGGATAGACTTACCCCATTTCAAAGATTTTCCAATCATACCCTTTTAAATTAACCATATTACAAAAGGGCAGTCTCAACCGGAGCAAAGTGGATTGTGCTCATCCCCAGCACACAAGTTGGTGATCACACTAGTAGGTTACAAGCTTACCGGCAACCAACACCTAGAAAAATCCACTACATGTATTTTATCCTAAACCACTACATTTCCCCTTTTCATCAAACCACAAAATAACCCTATATGCGTCTGATGAGCCTCCTTGACGAAACCGTGAAGGGTCCTACACTCATACATATGCAACCCCCTGGTATGAGCTACATGTTTGTGACATCACCAAACATAATGATCCCTTGTATGACATCATCATGACCTCAACAAACAGGCATGGTGATTTATGCATTATCCAGTAACTTCAATGGGATTGGATAAGGAAAATTATCACCCTGTTTACCATCAATGACTGGACATTTCAGTTCATTTAAACACAGTCACGCAAACAAGAAGGATGTGTATTGGCAGCCTTCTCAACTTTTTGCCTCATATGAATATGAATAACATTCTATCATTTCAGTTACATTGATGATGCTTGGTCACCAAAGAGTGTTGCGCTCCAAACTCGCCAGCTAGCAGAGTCCCACACAGCTGAAAACTTGGCAAATGTTCCCAATAACTGTTTCTCTGAATGGGGTATAAGTAACTGATATACTGTAGGGGAAACTGATAATGTGAGAAACATTGTGAATGCCTGGAATGACCAATTAGAAAAACCAAACATCCCTTGTTTTGCACATACATTGAACCTTGCAATAGGTAGAGTTCTCAAGCTTGGAAGTGTTTCTAATATTCTTGGTCATGTTCACAACCTGGTATCTCAGTTTCATTTATCCACAACATTAGCAGCCAAACTCTGAGCAAAGCATGCTCAAAATGTTCCAACAGAAACTTATAGATGACTGTCCCACATGCTGGAACTCCAGTTATAACATTTACGTTGAATACTCCAACAGCAACTTGCAATTTGTGCAGTTCTGATTGAAACACCAAGCAAAGATAACTTTAGTCTTGACACAAAACAAGTCAAAACAATGGAGGAGCAGGTCAAAACAATGGTGGAGCTCTCTGGCTTATTAAAACCGCTGCAAGACCTAACTGTAAAGCTTAGCGGCCAAACTTACTGTACCAGCTCTAGGGTACTTCCCTTTGTCCAGAAGCTCCTCAATGTTCATCTTGCTGAGGATCAAACTGACTCAAAATTGTTGAAATAGTGAGAACTCGCCTTACATAGTGACCTCAAGAAGAGGTACCAAGATCTCATGGTCAGGAAACATTTACTTGCTATATCATTTCCTGATCCTTGGTTTAGGTAGTTAACCTTTGTATCAACTGAAGAAAGAGATGGCACAAAATCATTAATTCAGGCCGAGTCAGTTGAATGTGAGGAAAGGTCAAATTTGTTGGGTAAAAGTGGACCTGCAATGCAAGTAAAGAATGAGCCTAGTAATGACCCCTCAACCTCTCAGTCTCACCCTAATGAGGCAGTTTTACCTGATGATTCTGTCCAGGTTGTTCCCGTTAAAAGGGAACTAGTTGATCCTGATTTGCCAACTCAAAATGATATCAATCTGAGTTTGACATTGATGATGTTATATGTTCTGGGCCGAAATGGGGGTAAGTAACTCTCCAGCTGAAAGGGCCAAAAATTAAATGGACAGTTATTTATCAGAACCACTAAACGCTGAATGGCAAAAAATATAAGAATTTTTGTGTGTACCAGTGGTGATCCAGTCATGAGCTCTCTTATCCAATGCTGTTAAGAGTAACTAGAGAGATTCTGTGCGTTCCTGCAACGTCAACCCCCTCTGACAGGGTGTACAGCCTTGCTGGTAACATAGTTACTAAAAGGAGATGTTTACTATTGCCCCAAAATGTAGACAACTTGATTTTCTTTAACTTAAATGGGGACTTTCTGAACCGAATAAGTTCAGTTGGCAAATCAGGATAATATAAAGACAATACCCACAATATGAATTAAGATTGTTAATTGTGATGAAAAAAAAATACTGTAGATTTAATGTTTTGTGTGTTGACGGTTTGTGGACCATAGTGTTTCATTTTTATAAAATTGACTAACATGGTTTGTGACTTAGTTTGAATGGTAACTACATACTACTGCAGTAGCTTGAAATCAAACGAAAGAATAAAAATGGGAAATTACATGTTAGTTTTTCTCAATATCTACAAAGTAGCCTTCAACTATATCCTAATTATGTTCCACAAGAAGACATTAAACTGCAACAGCAATGCAGAATATATGTTGTTTTTTGTCATTCAGAGTTATGAAGGTGTTGGTGCATCATATATTGTAACAAAAATAACTTTGCAAAATTAATAAGTAAATTAAATTTTTATAAGTTAATACCCTATCCAATGGACAATTGCTAATCCGGTCGGCGCAGACCAGCCCGCCAACGACAGAAAAAATCATCCCGTATGTATGCATACTGGCCGGCCGGCCCTGGTGTGCACTCACCAGGTGGCGCATCGTACTTGCTTCATAGCATCTTTTTTCGTTGTCTAACCCTATTAGACCCCTAGTAACCTGATAGCGAAGCTGGCTGGGAGGGCCTTGTGTGTCCATTGGATAGGGTATTAACTTATAAAAAATTAATTTACTTATTAAATTTGCAATTTTATTGCGTTAATACATCCTATCCAATGGACAATTGCTGAATAACTACCGCTTGGTTGGCGGGTAAGTTACTAGGGACTCACGATGCAAATAAAAATGTTTCAGGTTGGGGTCAGACTGAGGATTGTGGACCCACGATACCTGAGTCGGTTATCCGAAACCAGTCACCCAGGAGATACCAACTTGTTTTTGCCCCCTTTTCCTTCTGCCACAGACAGGTTTGCTCTGAGGTCAGGGAAGAGAGGAATGAGTTCAGTCCCAATAGAGAAATAAACCTCCCAGAGAAAGCAAAGCACATTTTTTTTTTTGATGATCTTTTTTTTTTAACTTATATATATGTACAGCTATTTACATATGTACAATCTCCTCTAATACTAGGGCTACTTGTGGATCTGCTGAGCAGCCACTACTGGGCCCAAGTGATAAAGATCTGAATCAGCCCATGCCACATCCTTCAGATAGAATTGAGTGAAGGTATTATGAGACTTCCAGTGGCAGGCTGACAGGATCTGTTCTAAAGACATCCCTGATTGGAAGGCTTTGGAGGCCGCAAAAGACCTGACATCATGGGCCTTAACCTGACGCAGGGAATGGGCGTCTTGATCTGAGAGCTCATAGCATAGGATCACTGTCTGCTTGATCCAAGAGGAGATGGTGGCAGGAGAGATGTCCTTGTCGAAACCCTTTTTGGAGACAAAGACCAACTCTTTGTTCTGACTGAGGTCTGAGGTCCTGTCCAGATAATAGCGCAACGCTCTGACCGGACTTATCCAGAATTGGGGCCAGGGCTGGTATAACCACTGGGGCCACACTATCCAGACCCTCTTTCGCCAGCTGATACTTAGAGAGAAAGCTGGGTGATGGATACAGGGAAACTTTCGACCAATCAGATTGGTGCCTAATGTTTCTATTTTGCCAAGCATGAATCTCACTTCTACGTTTGCCCGACCCAAGAGCTAAGAGAAAAACCGTTTTGAAGGTCAAATGCTTCAAGGAAGCCTCTTTTAGGGGTTCAAAAGGAGCCTTTGTCAGCTGGTGCAATACCAGGGACAGGTTCCAAGAGGGTATGGCCCTCCTGCCTCATTTGCCACTTTGCCTCATAGACTGACCTGGTGGATCCCCTTTGAGGAGCCTCAATTCTTGCTGCCACTGCCTCAGAGAAACTTGCTCTTTGATTGCTGAGGCTCTAGGAGCCATGCATGGAGATTTAGGTTTGTCAGATTTCTGTGAGGGATCTGATTGAAAGGCTGAGTCAATAAGTTTGGCAGAATGGGCAGGGTCAAAGGGATTTGACTGGACATGGCTACCAGATCCCAGAACCAAGGCATGTTGGGCCACCCCGGAGCGATCAGAATGATTCTCCTGCAAGGGTTGTCTTGCAACTTCTCCACCACTTTGCCCGAGATGGCCGTTGGTGGGAAGGCATACGCATCCAGATCCTCCCATGGCAGACTGAGTGCATCCACTGCTGTGGCCAGGGAGTCCGGTACTGGTGACACAAACAGAGGCAACTTGTTGTTGAACCTCGTGGCAAATAAGTCTATTTGAGGTGCCACCGGCTGCATATAATCTGAAAGACCTCTGGAAGGAGAGACCACTCCGTTTGGATGGTCTGGCCCAGCCTGGATAGCTTGTCCACTACCACATTTAGGCGGCCTGGGATATGTCGGGCTTTGAGAGTCACTTGATTCTTGGTACACCAGGTCAAAATTCTCCACAAAAGGGCGCAAAGCGGACCCGACCTCATACCTCCTTCCTTGTTTATGTACGATACCACTGTGGTATTGTCTGTTGCTACAAGGACTGTCTTGTCTATGCAAAGGTCTTGAAACTCTCTTAAGGCTAAATACACTGCCTTGAGCTCTAGATGATTTATATGCAGCTTGCTTTCTGGAAGGGACCAGGTTCCTCTTGCCATATGCTTGTTTAAATGAGCGCCCCACCCTTCTTTTGATGTGTCTGTAAAGATTTGCAGAGCATGCTTTATTGGGTGTAATGGTTGGCCTGTTAGGACATTGCCTTCTTCTAGCCACCATTGTAAATGGGGGTGCAGCGACCTGGGAATTGGGATCACCTTTTCTAGTGATTCCGGTACCCTCCAGTTGTTTTTGAGATGCCACTGTATGGGTCTCATATGCAGTTGGCCTAGGTGAACTTGCTTCATTGTGGCTGTTAATAACCCTATCAGAGACATGAATTGCCAGACCGGACAGGTAGGCAGGGGCAGTATTTCTAATATCTTGTCTTGTCAGTCTGACCCGACCGGCACTTAGGTCGAACTGGTAGCCTACAAAATTGAAAACCTGTTTGGGCTTCAGCTCTGATTTCTCGACGTTCACCAGCCAACCTAGCTTTTGGCATATTTTTACTAGATCCTGAGTGTGTCGGAGACAAATTTGGTGGGATGAAGCCCTCACCAACCAGTTGTCTAGGTATTGGTGGATCCTTATACGCTTGCGCATGGCCATCAGTTTCACCTCCTTTACTACTACAGTGAACTCCAAGGGTGCTGTGGACAGACCAAAGGGCAGAGCCTTGAACTGATATGTCCGACCTTCCACGTCAAATCTTAGATATTTCCTGGACTGTTCCTGTATCGGTATGTGGAAATAAGCATCCCTGAAATATATGGAGGTGACCCATTCTCCCTGTTGGAGAGAGGTTCTGATGGTTTACGGTGTCTCCATTTTGAATCTTGAGGAAAGGATTCAGTTTGCTCAGGTCTAGGATGGGTCTCCACTTGTTGTTGGGTTTGGGCACCAAGAAAAGTCGGCTGAAAAACCCCAGAGATTTTTGATTTACTACCAACTCTACCGCGTTTTTGTCTATAAGCTGATGTAATGCCTCTAACAGGGAGAGGTTCCTGTGAGGATTGTCATAGCAGCTTATGACTGTGGGAGACCTTGTGAGATTGGGCCAGATCCGAAAGGGGATGGTGTAACCCTCTCTCAAGATTTGAACCACCTTCGGACCGGCACCCAGATCCAGCCAAGTTTGCCAAAAACTTTGAAGTCTGGCCCCTACAGGCAGATTGGAGGCAACATTTTTTACATTTGTTACAGGCCTTACACAAGACAATTGAGTGACACAAGAAACACCTTTCACATATTTTAATTTGCAATTTGTTAGAACATGACAGACTGGCAACCCAGGACTTAAATCTCTCTTTTGGGAATGCCCGGGCGCAGTAGGAACAGGAGTTACAACATGAACGTTTACATGATTGTCTAAAAAGAGTTCTTGTGTTGATGTCTGGCTCCCGGTCAGCAGTCCTCCTGGTGATCTGTGTACACAGTAATTGTCATTTACAGGACTGCTGGCCCTTGGCTGGTTCTGAGTAGTGTGTTGCTTTACCACAACTCCTCTTGCGTTGAGTCTTGCTGATGTTCTTCCAAGCTGGCTTATCACTCTTGAAAGAAGACTTCCTGTCTGTTTTCTTTTCGGCCTTTCGTGTCGGTGGTACCGACCCTTGCCCCATGTACTTGACATGTGACCCATGCTCTCAAAGTGAGCTATCTCTTCCTCCGCTCTCTTTATAAGACTGTCCGGAAAGAGAGTTGCAATATGTATTGGCGCTGTACGCAGACTGGCCAAAGTGTCTGGCTTGACTCCTGACTTGATGTGGGTGAGATAAGAGTCCCGATGTGCCAATGTCAAGTTACCCATGGAAATAAACACAAACTCTGTAAGGTGTTCCATAGTCTTTGCAGCAGCCTGACAAATACTAGAGTTGAAGTTCATGAGGTACTGCATTTCACCCATGGCAGTAGACACCTTGGCTGTGCTTTTACCCTTGCTGTCCGAGCGCACAATCTTAAGTTGTTCCTGCATATTCTGTTGCACCTCGAACAGACATCTATTGAAGCTGGCAGCGTGGTTACAGATGACTGTAGCCTCTCTTGCAGATTTCTCCCATCGTCTGAGCGTTTCTTGGGAAATACGCCTTGAAGTAGGATGGGTAGAAGCAAGGCCAGACTGTCGGGCTATCCTGCTGTAGGAACTGTTTAGTTTGCACGCATCCGTACACCAGGTCGAGACTGCGGCAGGGTCAGCTTTGTGGTCGGATGACAGCCCGTACCACTTGGACTGTGACTTTGCAGTTCTCAAGAACTTGTCCATCATCAAGCCACCGGCTTCCGAACTTCGGGAGGGATAACCCTCAACCAGAGTAACGTTCAATTTCCTGAGCTTTTTACAAAGCCATTCTTCCGTGGGCATATGGACAGAAACTTTGCCTGGAGTAGAAGACCATGGACCAGAGAAAGGGTTATCATCGGAGCCAGTTGTAGTACTATCCATTTCAGGAATGTTCGACCAGCCCATATATGACCTAATGCCACTCATGGTCTCTCTATATGTCTGTTCCTCAATAACAGCCTGGTCGGGTTCGGTAGTAGTACAGTCCTGGTCCTCTGAAAGTTCTCCCTCCTCTGCGTATAAATCAACAGGTGGCCTGTCTGATAAGTCACTACCAGAAGCCGGGCTTGCACTAAAAGAACTGTCCCATCTCTGTCTATACAAGGTAGGTGAGCCAGTGTCGGTGGCCAGAGACGACTTAGGTCGGTCGGACTGGACCTTGCTAGTAGAAGAATGTCTGGGGGTAGAAGGGTCGGTACCAGCCTGTGCAGTCGGTCGGTTCCGGTCGGTACGAGGCTGGCTGGCTGACTGTTGTACTGAAACAGAGGAGTCGTTGCCAGTGCGCCTAGGTGAATGAGATCTTGGCCGGTGTCTGTCTGATTTAAGCTGGCTGGGTGACTGATGCTTGGCAGAGGAGTCGGTGCCAGTGCGCTTAGGTGAAGATCTGACAGGTTGTCGGTCGGACACGATCTGGCCAGATGACAGATGCTGAGAAGCAGAGATGTCTTTTCCAGTGTGCTTAGCAGGTGGTGAATCATCCGACCTGGGCTGGCTGGCTGACTGATGTACAAGTACAGAGGAGTCGGTGCCAGTGCGCCCTGTAGTAATAGGTTGGAAGAAAGGCTCAGAATCTTTGGAGACAGCTGCTGGTGGAGAGTGAGATGGGGGAACTCTCACTGAGGCAGAGAAGGTTGGTTGATTAGTAGGTTGAAGAGATTTAGCCATAAGTAGAGCTTTCAGTCTATTGAAGCGGTCGGTCCATTTCTTATCAAGTTCAACATACTTGGAATCTTCGACCGATTTATCAGACGGCTTATCTTTCTTGACCTTCTTCTCAGGGACTACAGGGGGTGGAGATGAGGCTGTAGCAGTGCCAGACACAGGACCTATAACGGCAACTGAGGACGGGTCAACAAGAGTACTGACCTTAGTAGGAGTTGCTTCCAATTTCTTAGCCTCTCTTTCTCTTTTTAAGTCTATAAGACGGTGTAGAAAATTCAGTTAGCTGTTCAGGTGTAAGGACAATGCAAAACTTACACTCGCTCTCTGGTGATTTCACACAAGGATCTTCCCCTTTCTTCTTTTCCCTGCAGCAGGCGCAAAAGGCATGCCCATCAAAAGAAGCCATTGCATGGCCACAACTCCACCTTTTTTGTCCAGGAGATGACATGACCCAGCAGACACACGACATTCGTCTGACGTAGTGTTATAGTTGTAAATACGTCGCCGATGTCGTCAACTTTGAACCAACCTTATCACAACTATTGGGGATCAGACTAGCATGCGCAACGTGGTGACGTTTACTTCCTGTGGCCATTTTGTGTGGAAATTAGTAAAGGTTAGTTTGAATATATTTCTTAAAAAATCAATCTGTATGTTTTCAATCGGTGTATATTAGTACTGTTTTCTATGTTTCAGATATATATAGCATATTTTAGGGTAATTTTTTGGTACACATGTTTGCTTATTCTTATGAAACTTGGCTGATGTTTCCCAGCTATTATTTTGCGCCAATTTGTTGCAGTGGAACAGAATGAAATTTCAATGTTAACCTTGTGCATAATTTTATACGACTGTTTTTATGGTCTATGATCACTTAATTGCTATTTCATGTTCAATGTTTGAACTTGGTCTCTTTTGTTCAAAGAAAATGTTATTTTGAAAATTTTACGTTTGCACAACGCAAAACTACATTGATCCAACGTTCATATTTTAACATTGCTACAATGTTCTTGTTTTAACGTTGGAACAACATTGCTGTACTGCCTTATCTTTATAAGTTAAAATTTGCAAACAATTTTAATCTATAATTATTACAATTATAAAACGGTATCACGTCAATGCAGCAAGCCTGCCCTGCATTGAAAATATTTGGGGTTTTTTCAGCTTTGATTAGTTTCAGTTTGATTTAGTGATTTTCTGTCTCATGTATAAAATTTATAAATTACACATTTAATTTTGTCAGCCTAAATTATGTATAGTAATACAACGCAGTACAAACGTCAATCCAACGTTGATATTTTAACGTTGTTACAATGTTGTTGTTTTAACGTTGGAACAACATTGCTGTACTGATGGTAGCTTAATCTTTACTTTAAAATTTTACAATAAGCCAAATCAAGCCTCAAATCTCGCAATATAAAAATGGTTACAATTTCCTATATTTTTCATTATAAATGCCGAAGTGACTCGATCCTGTCACGGCATCGTGGTTTGAAGTTGTTGTCTAAAGTCACGGCATCGCACTTAAAATTGAGGAGTTTCAATTAGTGAGAAGATGACACGGCTGTGTCTGCGATTCTGATTGGTCAATCACCACTGTAAAACCAAGCATAACCTCACGGCTAGTAAAGAAGATGGGCGATAATCCCACTTCACTTTTTAAACGCCAAATTAGAAGAACATACAGTACAAATCTTCATCAAAACAGTAAGAAGACATGGAAAAAAATGTGAAATTATGTAATGTCATGCTAGAATTGCAATAACATATATTTCTATAATCTCGTACTTCCGTGGGCCCAATAAAATATGCAAATTACAAAAACGTGAGGTCATGAGGGCATAGAATTCCGTAGGGGTTTCCTAGAACTTTTATAAAATAAATTATGCAAATTAGAAAAAAAAATATGAGGGGACAAAAGTCTGTGGTGTTTCCTCAAACTTTCCTGCAATATTTTATTTGTGCGAATTGATGGTTTTATTTGCGATGCCGTGACTTTAGACAACAACTTCAAACCACGGTGCTGTGACAGGAGTCACTTCGTATAAATGCATCTTTTCCCCAAAATTCAATAAATTATCAAAATTCTTTCCTGTTGTGTGCCTTTTAACCATTTTATAAGGTGTGAAATGTCAAAATATGATGCAGTTTATTTCGTGGGTGATAATCAAGCGATTAACCGAGTTGGCTCTTACAGAACGAGTAATCGAGGCACATTTTTGGGCTCGTTTGCAGCCCTAGTTTTTACCCACTTGACCTTACAAGACCGTTTGCGAGAACAAGGCATTTGAAACTGTGAATTCACTTTTACTGCTTTTAATTAAAGGAATTCTAAGTATACTGCAGTATTAGCCAGCCGATGCCAGCAAGCCAATGAATGCCTATGCTGTATTTTTTTAATATCTTATTTTTACTGGTCAGCCAGTGAATTTCATCATTCCAGTAAAGTTTGTCACCTGTTGTAAAAATGTTCCAAGGACAAGCAACATTAAAAATAAATGGAATAGCGACTTTCGACAACAACAAGGTACAATTATATGGTGAAATAATTGTAAGAAGTTTTAATATTGTCAAAAAATACAACTGACAAACTTCACTGTGATGGTGAATATTATTGGCTGAACAGTAGCTTGACTAGTTTCTAGTGAATTTTTGTCCTATGTTTAAAGTTGCTAAATCGACACAATAGCTACATGAAAAGTACTGATTGCCACCTATACGTTGATCTCGCCACCATAGATTTCGACCCTGTTTTCACAGGTAGCCTATATTTTGCCACCGGTGTGATTTCGCCACCATTTAAAAAGATGAAAATTAAATGAATAATTACACTTGCTTCATAGGTTATACACATGCATTGTTGACTAATTATCAATTTGCAGTTACACATCTGTTTGGGGTGTGATGCCAAAGGGGGTGTTATTGTAATTAAACTTCTTTGAAGTTATCACACGTTAAAGAATAACTAACCTGAGTAGGGAAGCCTGGGCAGTAATCTAGAAACCACATATGCAACAAGATGTTTGATAATTATTTCATGAAATTTTAATGGATTAAAACTAGTGCTGTGAGGATATTTGAAGAAGGTTGATAGTTCGCTCATTTACTGCCCCGATTTCAGAGTTCGGTTCAAATGGCTGAAATTCGGATTTTGCAAAACGCTTAGAAATCCCCAACATATACAACACATCCCAACGGATTCTATTTTCTGCCATCTATAAAACTGGTTTCTTTTATTGAAAATATGGCAGTATTTATTTAAAATATACATGGATTTTATGTTTTGGCTATATTTTCAACAAAGTAATTAGATTTTATGTGAGATTTCTGCATTTTGACTGGTTTTGAAAACGTTGTTTCAAAGATCGAACTGGACCAAAGTTCACTAGCTTGTACAGATACCAAACATCGAATCTGATATTCTAAGCTATTTCACAGCACTTATTATAACTAGCTTATTATCTCCCGCTGGGCTTTAAAACGCCTCCTGTGTGTGCGTGCGTGTGCTTGTTTACACATTTAAACTGAGGACATGACCCTGGTTGCACACCTTCTAACCGAGGACACACTGCCAACTGAGGACGTCCTCAGTTAGAATCTTGTTAGAAATCCAATAAGTATGCACTAAATAACCTTTTTTCAACTTTTCATGGAATTCTGAGATATATCCTCAGTTAGGTTGTAAAACACCTAGCACATATGTATGGAGTTATAGGAATTTATTAAAAGCTGTTAATATGCCCCATGCACTCCATGTCTTCACTTCCTCCATAAAAATCCTAGCACACTCCATGTCCTCAGTTGTACATAAAAATTCCTGCACAAAATTCTAGTGATGTCCTCAGTTATGCAGGTTAATACTTGGACACTTATGTCCTCATATTGGTATTAAAATGTCAACTGTGTGCTTAAATTGGATATTTTGAATTTTTCATCTCTAAATAATTCACAAAGATATTGCTATATATTTATATGAGGGACAAGTAAAGTTAGTATATTGATCTCATAATTATTGTACCAAAACTTGTTTTTCAATTTTTTTAAATAATCAATGATTAAAAACAGATTGTAAACTACATGTCTTAAACACCAGCCATGTGGTAAGATATTTCAATAGATATATGCATAACTTATCCTCGTTTAGTGGTTGAATTGATATATAAATTAATAAAAATAATTAAACTAATTAAGCAGATTTATTCATTCAAATCTAAATAGGCCTTTAGTGTTGAGTATGTGATGAAAATGACAAATATTAAAATTTGTTTCATTGAAAATTGATGGATGCTCTATAATGTAGATAATTCCATACCAATTTATTCAAGGAATAATATGAAATTAACATATTAATGAATTTGCTACGTTTTTTAAAAAGATAGAGAGATAGAAATAACGAGAATATGGGCTATGCAAAATTATAAAGACCGGAAATGCGCAGTGAACGAAAACTCGTCGCTGCGCATCGTTGCTAGCATACATTATCATGAGAGGGAGATCATATTGTAAAAGTAGTCCAAACGGCTGTAATTTGGCAAAGATATAATTCCTAAACAACTACATTTCTTGACTGAAAAATAGACGTTTTTGTTTTAAAATCATACCGGTCTTTAAAATAGCAATAAAGGACTTGGTTTGAGTACTGTATCGTTGAATAAATCACAAACATCCGGCCACAATGGACTCAGCCCTGTCGGGCTTCGTCCATTATTCCGCCCGGAAGTTTGTGATTTATTCGCCGATACAGTACTCAAACCTCGTCCTTTATTGCTACAGTAAAATAACTTAACACAAGAAAGAGTTGAATGTGTTTTTGTCTGTCAGTTATGTGGCTTTTCCATGATTCCTTTGTGCAGTTTACTTAAATCAAATTCTTAATGAAAAACAATAACAATAATTTGAGTACCCTTCGATTTGTTTTTATCAGAAATATAATCAGGTAACCCTATTATTTGATTATTATTTGATTTCTGATTACCTCTGCCAAGGGGGTTATGTTTTCACCTGGGTTTTTCTGTCCGTTTGTTTGTTTGTGAGCAAGATAATAACTCAAAAACTTATTGACGGATTTTGATGAAATTTTAAGGATATATCTGAAAATGTAAAAGGAAGAAATGATTAAATTTTGGGAGTGAGCTGAATCACTCTCAGGATCTTCTGCATCCATGAAATGTAATTTTTAAAGACAGATAACTCAAACAGTTATGGATGGATTTTGATGAAATTTTAAAGAAATATCCTAAATGGGACAAGGAGCAAGTGATTAGATTTTGGGAGTGATCTGGATCACTGTCTGAACCATCTGGATATTGGTTGACAGATAATTGTATCCACCGAAGGCATCTGGTGGATACTTTGGTTTAGTGTTCGCTACGCTGCCCGTAGAGAGATTTTCGGCATTAACGCTCTAAGAGGAAAACTACGCCAGCTAGGTTCACCAAATTTGCAGGATATCTTTATTGGGCGTAAGCTTCTCTGGGACTGAAAATAGCCTCATTCTGAAAAACAAGATGGTCGCTGCAGGCATTTCTTTGAAAATAATGTACATTTTTCTACTGGCTGTTTCTCATAGGCAGAAGGTTGAATCTCTTCATAGGTGATATGTATAAGAGATACACATGTCCTCTACAACCTTGCATACATTTGACCTTTGTTGCTTTGTGACCTTGACCTACAATTTCAAGGTCACTAGTGGCCTCTTAAAGGTCAGATTTTGGCCCAGTTCTCATATACAGAAAGTTAGATCATCCTATGGGTGGTGTATATAATACATATGTCCTCTGTAAGCATGCAGAAATTTGACCTTGAGGCTCTTCACTGAAGGTCATCCAGAGACCCCTCTAGAGCAAAGTGTATTATAGGTAGAGATCTCATATTCAGAGAATATGTTCCGCATTACAAATTCTTGACAGTAAGTATTTTCGGCCTCATTTTAAAAAACAAGAAGGCCATCGGGGGCGGTTTTTTTGTCAGTCATGAAAAGTGCTTATATCTCCCTTATTATTCTTGCAAGAGGTTTGGGATGGAAAACCAGCCTGTAGGAAATCATGGGCTGGGAATCTTTTAGTGTGGTCAGATTTGACCTTCGGCTCCTCCTTCAAGGTCAAACAAGGATAGCCAAATCTAAAAGTGCTCATAACTTGCTTAATATTGGTCCTAGAGTTTTGCAATGTGAAACCAACTTATAGGAAATCATGGGCCGGGGATCTTTTGATATTGTCAGATTTGACCTTGGACTCCTTCTTCAAGGTCCAATGATCATAGGCAAACTTAAAAGGGCTTATAATTCACTTATTATTGTATCCCCGACGCGAAGCAGGGATACTGTGGATTCATCATCGTCGTCGTCCGCGTCCGCAGAGATTTTTTGTTAGCGACCTACAGTCCACATTTCTTTCCAGATTTCTTTCATATTTGGCAGGTGGCTTGATATGGCAGAGGACACACCACCCTATCTTTTTGGTGGGGTTTATGTCTAAATTAGGCCTGTGGTGGACAAAAATGTCTAAAATGTGGAATATTGCTTGTTAGCGACCGATAGTCCACATTTCTTTCCAGATTTCTTTCATATTTGGCAGGTGGCTTGGTATGCTATGCCACTGTGGCCTAGCGGGTAACACACTTGTCTAGGAACTCAGAGGACGTGGGTTCAATCCCAGGTACAGGCAGATACATAGTGGCTCGGATGACCACTTAAAATGGCGGTCCTCTGTCATTGGGTCCTATCCCCAGTGGCAGGTTAAAGAACCTCAAGGACGTTGATAAATGGTCATCCTTGAGCCTCTATCTTCCAGTTAGGGGAATGTCAGTTACTTGTGAGTTGGGGCTGTACCTGTACAGTCGGATTGGTTAAATAGCGCTTTGAGTCCTGTAATATATGGAGATATTGCGCTGAGTATAAATACATAATAATAATAATAATCTTTTTGGTAGGCCTTATGTCTAAATTAGGCCTGTGGTAGACAAAAATGTCTAAAATGCATTAAAATTCATGAAATCATGCACTAAATCACTTATAACTTGAAAAGTGTTGCGTTTAGAGCATTTTGTTAAAATATGTTATTCAGCTACTTTTTTCATAGCTACAACATGGTGAGTAACTTGGGTGTCTGTCTCAATAGCTAAGTGAGTAATAGTTACTTTTGGGCTTTTCAGTAACTTCCATCATGAGTAAAATCACTTGTAACTTGAAAACTATTGCATTTACAGAATTTCGTATAAATATGTTATTCAGCTACTTTTGGGTCAGCTATAACATAGTCAAATTTCAGACCTGTAACTCATGGCATAGCTGAGTAATAGCTACTTTTAGGTTATCACTGTTGAGTAAATTACTTATAACTTCAAAAGTATTGCATTTAGAGTATTTTGTTTTAATATGTTATTCACCTATTTCGGAGTCAGCTATAACATAGTAAAGTTCCAGACCAGTGGCTCATTCCACAGCCGAGTAATAGCTACTTTGAAGTTTACACTGTTGAGTAAATCAGTTGTAACTTGAAAACTATTGCATTTACAGAATTTCATATACATATATGTTATTCAACTACTTTTGGGTCAGCTATAACATAGTAAATTTTCAGACCTGTAGCTCATGGCATAGCTGAGTAATAGCTACTTTTAGGTTATCACTGTTGAGTAAATTACTTATAACTTCAAAAGTATTGCATTTAGAGTATTTTGTTTTAATATGTTATTCACCTATTTCGGAGTCAGCTATAACAAAGTAAAGTTCCAGACCAGTGGCTCATTGCATAGCTGAGTAATAGCTACTTTGAAGTTCACGCTGTTGAGTAAATCACTTGTAATTGGAAAACTATTGCATTTACAGAAATTTGTGTAAATATGTTATTCAGCTACTTTTGGGTCAGCTATAACATAGTGACATTACAGACCTGTAGCTCATGGCACAACTGAGCAATAGCTATTTTCAGGTACTGACTGTTGAGTAAATCACTTGTAACTTGAAAAATATTGCATTTGGAGTATTTTGTTAAAATATGTTGTTCACCTACTTTTGGGTCGGCTATAACATCATGAAATTACAGACTTATAGGTTATGGCATAGCTGAGCAATAGCTATTTTCAAGTTCTCACTATTGAGTAAATCAGTTGTAACTTAAAAACTATTGCATTTACAGTATTTTGCTTAAATATGTTGTTCACCTAATTTTGGGTCAGCTATAACATAGAAAAAATTCAGACATGTAGCTCATTGCATAGGTGAGTAATAGCTGCTTTGAAGTTTTCACTGTTGAGTAAATCAGTTATAACGTGAAAACTATTACATTTACAGTATTTTGTTTAAATATGTTATTCACATAATTTTTGGTCAGCTATAACAGAATGAAATTGCAGACCTCTACGTCATGGCATAGCTTACCAATATCTACTTTAGGTTCTCACTGTTGAGTAAATCATTGTATCCACTGGATAGCCACAGTGTGTAGAGAGATTTCACCATTACCGCTCTAACAAAAAAAATATTTTAGCTAGCCTTCTCAAGTTTGCAAGGTATATTAGAGGGTGCACCACAGTATTCTATTGGTAGGCTTTATGTCTAGATTAGGCCTACTGAAATGAGTAATTTTGCATTTTCTCTAAAAGTATTGCACATAGCCAAGTTTTCTTAAATAACTCATTCACCTACTTTTGGAGAGCTTTCACTTGGTGAAGTTTCAGACCCGTAGCTAATTACTCACCTACTCAAAATGAGTAAATGCAAATTATCTCTAAAAGTATTGCAGATAGCCAATTTTTCTCAAATAACTCCTTCACCTACTTTTGGGGGAGCTTTCACTTGGTGAAGTTTCAGACCCGTAGCAAATTACTCACCTACTCAAAATGAGTAAATGCGAATTATCTCTAGAAGTATTGCAGATATCCAATTCTTATCAAATAACTCCTTCACCTACTTTTGAGAGAGCTTTCACTTTGTGAAGTTTCAGACCTGTAGCTAATTATTCACCTACTCAAAATGAGTAGATGCGAATTATCTCTAGAAGTATTGCAGATAGCCAGTATTTCTCAAATAACTCATTAATATGAAAAGAAGTTATAGGAAGTCATGGGCTGCGAATCTTTTCATGTGGTCAGACTTTACCTTGGGCCACTGCTACAGGCTCAAATAAGGGTAGCCAAACTTAAAAGTACTTTCAGCTTGCTTATTAACAGAAAATATTGTTTGTCTTCTTAACTATGTTAGTTGGCCTTTGTCGGTGGATACATCCTGCATCTGGCCACATTTAGAATGTATGAGAAATACCGGAAACGTTTGTGTTCCGGATGTAAACAAACAAAATGGCGGATCGCGAGATGCTGAAAGGCAGAGAAATCACCAGTTTACGCGGTAAATTGGCCAATAATGTAATATTTTGATATTTTAAAAATATAATGCATATAAAATGCTTTAATTTGATACGTTTTAAGGTGTTAACTCGAGATAGTAACAGTTACAATGATCGCGAAAAATCCGCTATGTGCTGTGCTGATATACACAAGAAAACAATTAACCGACTTCATAATATTGGCGTCGACTAGTGCTTTGATAACCTACTAATCGACTAGTACAAATAATCGTTTCAGCACTAGTAGTTCATAGCATAGCTGAGCAATAGCTACTGTCAGAATACCTCTGTTGAGTGAATCAGTTGTAACTCGAAAACTATTGTATTTATTTTGTTTGAACATGTTTTCCACCTGGATTTTACTCCTTAATAGTTAACTTGGTACTTTACTTCTGAATACCTTTTGCAGGGCACAACTTTTGTGTCCTTTTCTTCCTTCACTTCTGCTCTGAAACTAAAAAAACAGAGTCAGCAGACAGAGAGCCCATTCACGGCACTGATTGCTTCTTTTGCTTTCCTGAACAGGCTAGACCATACCATAAAAATGTCATATTGGACAAAGTGAAGAAAAGTCAACAGGGAAGTCAAGGCTATTCTTGATCAAACAAGTAGTGAAGAGGAACCTGAAGACTTGCCTGAGAAAGAAGCCATTTGTGTACAGTCCTCCGAAGAATCTGATATTTGTCCCTTATCACCTCGTCGAAGTTCTAATGATTCCCAAGAAATTAGTACAGATGAAACTTCAGAAACAGAGTTTCAAATATCAGATACTGAGCATGAGTCTCCTTTAGTTAGTTCAAATGAAAGTGAAACAGAAGATCTGGGTGAATCTATTGCTTCTTGGGCTACCCGCTACCATGCTCCACGTGAAGGTATAAATGAAATGCTGGATATTCTTCGAAAACATGGACACCGTCTTCCGTCAGATGCCCGTACCTTGATGAAAACACCCAGAGTATGTAATATAAGTTCCAAATGTGGTGGTCAATATACATACTTTGGCATGGAGTCTGGAATTTTGAAAGTGTTGGCACAAAGCAAAGCCTTCTGCCAGAAACACGAGTCAATACACTTGAGTGTTAACATAGATGGTGTGCCACTTTTTAAGTCCACGAATGATCAAATGTGGCCAATTTTATGCAGTTTTCATACTTTTAGACCATTTATTGTGGCTCTTTTCTGTGGCAAGCAGAAACCAGACTCTGTTACAAATTTTCATGAAGATTTTTTGGCCGATTACACCAATCTTTCTAGTACAGGAGTAAAATATCATGATAAAGTATTTTCAGTTTGTATCAAAACTTTCATTTGTGGTGCACCAGCTAGAGCATTTTTGAAAAGTATCAAGGGTCATACTGGTTATTTCTCCTGTGAAAGATGCTGTATAAGGGGATCCTGGAATGGAAGAGTGGTATTTAACACTGACGAAAAATTTCCTCTTAGAAAAGATGAAGACTTCAGTGAAATGAAGTACAAGGACCATCAAATACAAAAATCACCGCTTGTTGATGTTGGAATAAATTGTGTGTCCTCATTTGTATTATGACTATATGCATTTGGTGTGTTTGGGAGTAGTGAAGCGTATGTTGACATTTTTGAAGACAGGTCCAAGAGAATGTAAGATAAGTTTTCAGCATTTACAACAGATTTCTGATGTTTTGGAGTCCCTTCAGGGTAAACTACCTGTTGAATTTGCATGATAGCCACGGTCATTGTTGTATCTTGATAGACGGAAAGCCACAGAGTTTAGACAGTTTATGTTGTATACTGGTCCATTAGCTCTCAAAGATGTTGTAGAAGATGAGGTGTATGAACATTTCCTGTGCTTAACCATTAGTCTATCTATTTTACTTCAGTCAGACATTGAAAAAAGATCTCATTATTTGTCATATGCTAGGGAATTATTGGAATATTTTGTCAGTTCATGTGAAGAGATTTATGGAGATACATTTGTAGTGTATAATGTGCATAATCTTGTACATTTAGCTGATGATGTGTCAAATTTTCATGTTTCTCTAAATGAATTATTATGAATTATCTAAATGAAGTATTGAAAAAATGGTCAGAAATGGCAAGAATCCACTCTCCCAAGTTATTAAAAGAATGGCTGAATTTGAGCAAGTTAAAACAGATAATGCACAGAAATGCCGAAATGTAACTTTGACCACAAGGTTCAAGGATAGCTGTGTACTTTTACCTGGTGAAGATTTTGCTTTTATAAAGGAAAAACATCAAAATGGTACTCTGGTATGTGATGTCATCAGAAAACAGCTAACAAACAGTTTTTTTGATAAGCCATTGCATTCAAAAGTGTTCAATATTGTTTGGGTCACTAGACAGAGCATTGGACAAAATACCAGAAGGAAACTTGTGGAAAAAAAAGATGTGATTTGCAAAATGGTGTGTTTGCCTTTTAAAGAGGGATATGTTTTATTTCCCATGTTACATGGCTTTGAGAAGGAATAATAATTATTATGTTGGTTTTCAACTGAAAATTTACCGTCAGAATGGTAAATATATGGCGCCTTTAACCTATGCCTATAGCTATTTCTCTACCACTTCCCTGTAGATATAGTATGCACCATGGAGATGCTACTCAAAAATTTTTACTTCTTATTAGTCATTTTTAGACACATCCAGCATATTATCTTGGAATTGTGATCTTATATATGGTTTTTCATGTAGTTCTGTAGTTTGTATTATGTTTTTATACTTTTATTTACTCCCAGTGACTGTTGTACATATATGCTCAAAAAGCGGGTATTATTGCCCATCTAACTGGTTTATAATCATTGTGCATTCCATTCCATATTTTGCCCACATTAAATATTTGGGTATTACACCAATGTAATTGTGTGATGTTGGTTCTTTTGCTACATTTATAAACAAAACTGCTATTGCTGGTTTGGTGGGGTTGTTAGCTTAAGGTGAGGCTGTAGTGTGCGGTGTTAGGGTGCCTGTGAGTCGCCCACAGGATGAAGAACTGTGATTATGTTTAGGTGTAGGGACATTTTTTGAGGCTCCCCACTGTAGAGTTTAGATTAGGGCTTCTTTCTTTGATACAATCCCACCAGTCATGTTCATCCTTTGTGTACTCTTTATGGCACTATTTACAGTCGCACTGGCTCATAGGTATGAGTGGTTCCACTCTAGAGTATTCAATACATTGAGTACTGCCTGGATTTTCCTGTTCATGTCACAAATTTTCAACCTTTGTCAATGGAGGAGGACTTATTATGTTACTCCTATTGGGTGGAGATGTATATCCCAACCCTGGTCTTCTCACACTGGGTGTTCTGAATGCCAGATCCATAATAGATAAGAGTACACTCCTTGCTGATATTGTAACGTCAAACTAGATCTGTCGCATAGGAGAACTGATGCAAATTGTATCCTCCAGAAAGAAAACTCGCCAAAGCCATTCAAATATCGCTTAACCTTGAAGGAGAAGCCCAAGGTGAAATCTGAGGATATCGAAAGATTCTTAGTCCATGATTTCCTTTTGGTTGGTGTGACACTGCTAACCTCTAGGAGCATGAATAAGTGAGATAAAAGCACTGTTAAGTTTGGCTATCCTTGTTTCACCTTGAAAGAGGGGCCAAAGGGATCATTGGTGGTGTTGTTTTTTTCTCCTGGTTCAATCCTTCTACAAAACATGTAAAATAGAATCTTCTTTTTATCAGACATTGAGATGATGGTGGTGTCAATTGGATTTCATGGCTGTTCATTGTTGCTTACCTGTGTATATTGCCCTCCAAGATCATATATCTACAACTTTCAGGAAGAATTTCATCCATTAATTCTTGGAAGTGGTTATAAATTTAAGACCTTTCTTGATTCGTGTGACCTGATGCAACCTACCCATATGCATGGTTACATATTTGATCTAATTCTATCCCCCAGTCATCAGCATATATTGTCAGAATTTGTGATTTTATATCTCATTATACATTAGTCAAATGGGACTGTTTTCACAAGTGATGTTAAAGAGAATTCTTTGATGTGTAAATGTATTCATCATCAATAATAACTTGCATGAATTCTAAAGTCTGTGTATCAGTAAGTTCCAGTTAATAATTTAACAATTAACACTGAACTTCAGATATGAGCCAAAATTACATTTGGTCCCACGCTGTGTGGACCGAGGGTCGCACAGAGGAGGAAGGTACTGTTCCATCAAACTGGATTAACCTGGAAGAAAAAATACTGTTTTGGCCGCCGTTTTACGTAAATCCACTGAAGGCCCTGCGGGGTAGGAGAGAACCAGACAGCAAGTGGAAACAATTTCCACTGATTAAAGTAAAGTTTATGTCAGGTAAGATCTCTTGAGTACTTTTTTGTAGCAGTATTAAATGTTACGTATTGTGACCACTTATCATAACTTAAGGTTTCCTGGATAATAGTAAAAAATAATAAAACATACACTAAATAGAAGTGAAGGGACGATTAGACCAACGTTCGACTAATGGTCAGTGTTATGGTACAATCATGTTTGGTCACTGACAACTTCTAGAAATCGATTAAATCTTACCCTTCCTTATGTGTCTCAATATCCACGTGTTTTTTATATTTCAGGCAGTTTTCTAAACTTTTCTTTGATAAATCATGAGGTTTGTCATGAGTTTGGGTTTGTTTATGTCTACCGCCATATTTACAGAAAGTGAGTGCTTTTGGTATGTTCTAAATGTCGGAAACACCATTATTCTTACTGGATTGACATATACTTTACCCTGGAATGTGTTTCATGATATATTGGATTACAGTGGAGTAAAAAAGTCGATTATGGGTTGACCATTGGTCGGAAAATTGGACGAATAGTTGACCATGAAAATTGAGGCGATTACACTCACTACTAAATAGGTCCTGTAACTGGTCCAAGGTAACAGAGCCTATTTTGCCTAAAACCAAAAATACTTACAAATTTTGTTATTTATTTATTTGAAATATCTAGGAAAGTGATTATGTCCACCCCCCTGGGGGGTGGATATATTATTTTTGCTTTTTTCGCCGTCCGATGTCCGATGTCCGGCGTCCGATGTCCGGCGTCACGCATGGTTTCCGCTCATTTAAAGGAAAAGTATTAGAGCTATTGTCACCAAATTTGGTATGCAGGCTTATTGGGTCAGTAGCTTGCTTGGGATTGCTTTTGGCTGTTGTACCTCTTTTGCTTACTGAGTAATACTTAAGTACAGCTATTTTCAGTACCCATTGGTTTCCGTGCATTTAAGCCAAAATAATTAAAGATATTTTACTACAATTTTGAATACAAGATTGTTATGTCCATAGCTCGCTTGGTATTGCATTTGGGACTGATAGCTTTGTCAGTACATGAGTAATAGCCATTTAGGTACTTCATTGTGTATTTTCAGTACTACTTTTGAGTAATTTGCTTCTATCTCCTTAACCGTGCGAGATAGAGCGATTTCGGCAAAATTTTCGACCCGCAGGGTATCTCAGGAGTGTACTCTTTGCAATTTTCAAAAAATTTTCCCCTCCCCAAAAATGGCGGCCATTTTGAATTTTCGAAGTTTTGCCAAAAATGGCAAAACACAAATTTCCTTCTATCTCCTTAACCATGCGAGATAGAGCGATTTCGTCAAAATTTTCGACCCACAGGGTATCTGAGCATTGTACTCTTGGCAATTTAAAAAAAAATTTCCCCTCCCCTAAAATGGCGGCCATTTTGAATTTTCAAATTTTTGCCAAAAATGGCAAAACACAAATTTGCTTCTATCTCCTTAACCGTGCGAGATAGAGCGATTTCGTCGAAATTTTCGACCCACAGGGTATCTAAGGAATGTAATATTTGCAATTTTCAAAAAATTTTCCCCTCCCCAAAAATGGCAGCCATTTTGAATTTTCGAATTTTTGCCCAAAATGGAAAAACACAAACTGGCCTTAACCGTGCAAAATAGAGTTATTTTGTTGAAATTTTCGACCCATAGGGTATCTAAGAAATGTACTCTTGGCAATTTTCAAAAAAATTTCCTTTTCCCAATAATGGCGGCCATTTTGAATTTTCAAATTTTTGCCAAAAATAGAAAAACAGGAATTTGCTTCTATCTTCTTAACCGTGCAAGATAGAGTGATTTCGTCAAAATTTTCAACCCAACCAATGCAAAAAGGCATGAAGCTGAAATAATTTACATCTACACTAACAAATATTTAAGCATCATTGATATATTTTACAAATGAAACAGGGTCTTGTAAGACTACTGTACAATTTGGGCAAAAGGTTCATGGGTGGACATTACACATGATAATGTGTGTTCTTCTATGCTATCCTGTTTCTATTCGCATCTACTATCAACAGGGCGGCCTATTTCTAGTTTTTTTGTCTGACTCATGTATATGGTTTAATTTAGTTATCTTCAAATTAGTGGTAACTAGTTAGTCGAATCTTTGATTTGAGTTATGTACTGGGTTTTGACCGCGATTTTAAAACGGCCGTTTAAGCCCTTAAATATCCAATTCTGCATAATATTTGTTCATATATCTGTACATTAAGGTGTATAGTATACACTCTGCCATTTCGAAAAATTTTAATGCTTTAAAAGTTATATTTTATGAAGTAAGAAGCTCGTCTAGCACTACGTCTGGCTTTCTGTAAGGTCCCATATGTCCTAGAAACTATTGTGTTTGCCATTGTAATGGCCTACTCGAACAAGTCTTTTTTGACGGTTGCGTCTGCGGGTTTCTAGACATGAAAGCACAATTTAAAGTAGGGCTGCGAACGAGTACTCAAGCCTCGGTGTACGAGGCGATCTTGGCTTGTACTCGAGTCCATTTTAAAAACTCGGTTACTCGAGACGTATTGTATTATCGCCCACATAATCAAACGGTTGTGTAAAATATGCTATATTTCAGCATTACAGTCGCATAATATCAATTAAAGTTGTTATTTTCACTTGAAAATGTATAATTTACTCCATATTCTATAATATATGATCAAATAGAAGACGTTTTTCTTCAGAAGGTTCGTTTCCAGAACCGACTATTTGTTTACAGAAGACATCTAATGGTAGATACTAAATCTCGCGGTTACTCGAATTCGGGCCGGTTTTGAGAGGGCGGGTACTCGATGCCGTTTTTCAGCACTCATCTCAGCCCTAATTTAAAGTATATATATTGATTTATCTGCTGGTTTATCACACATTCACTGTTAATGGAAAACCATTGTCTGCACATCTACGTGACTTTATTCATTCATCGAAGCATGACGGTTAATATTTACAAAGTATGTGTTATGAACCAATCACAGAGCTTGGCAGATATTTGTATTTAAAGTGGGTTGTCACAGCCTTTTCATTTGTCAAACAAATAAACTGCAAAGAAATTAATGAATGAAGTGATGTCATGGTAGTACTAGACATTGGCGAATAAAAATAACTCTGTAGTTCTACATTTAACCATTCGAAGTCGCTTCTGTATACTTTCCATTTCCTAGAAGTTATCACATGATTTCATTTTTTCTGTCAATCTGTTTCAAAGTATCAGAAGAAGTTGTGAATAGAAAATATATAATTTATTTAGACTTAATATAGCTTGAAAAGGTCTGGTTTGCTTGAGAATGAAAATACTACAAATTCGCAGTTTACATGCACTCATTTATGACAAACGTCTAGCACTCCATCAAAGATCTACTACGTAGATATTGGTCAATAAAAATATTGTCAGGAAACCCCCCACGAAGAACTACCGTGACCATGCATATTTGCTCATTAATATTAATGAGGCAAGTCCGTTAACAGGAAATATGCTGGTAACTTTCATCTTCAACCAGACTTGTAGAATATTGTCAGGAAACCCCCACAAAGAACTACTGTGACCGTGCATATTTGCTCATTAATATTAATGAAGCAAGTCCTTGAACAGGAAATATGCTGGTTGTTTTCATCTTAAACCAGCCTTGTAAAATATTCTCAGGAAACCCCCTCAAAGAACTGCTGTGACTGCGCATGTTTGCTCATTAATATTAATGAGGCAAGTCCGTGGACAGGAAGTATGCTGGTGGTTTAATTTCATCTTATACCAGCCTTGTAAAACTGCGCATCTACAGACCCTTTATATTTGTAATAACGTCACTACAAATACCCATCTTGCTACTGTACACAAATCTGAAAACAACTTCTCTGGAAGCGGTTTGTAAATGCAGGCGATAATACCGAGTTTACAGATTTCAACACCCAGTGCTGTCCTAAGATTCGACTCTGTGGTTGGCAGAAAGCCAGCCACTGCACTCTTGTTTACTTAGTGGTTTTAAAAATGGCCAAACCAAAAATAAATATTTAATGTTAGCTATAACCTAAGTCCATTTTTTGTGTGGACCATGGCATAGTAATGCCATTTTTATATGCTACCAACTATATGTGATTGTGGTAAGGATTTGAAGCTTAGAGATGGTTGATGGTGCAATTATGACAGCTAGTGTATGCTTACCCATATTATGAATGTTTAAGACTTGCCTCCCACCTCTGAGGCCGGGGATCAATCCCCGTCATAGCCTTAAGTGGGAAAGCTGGTAGCTGCTTACCGTTGGTTGGCAGTTTACAGTACACAACCCTAGCGAACGAAGGTAAAAGCTTTGAATCGCTTGAAATAAGTGATGTCACCACATAAAATATTACTTTGTTTTTTCAGATGTTTTTTCAGAATGTGAAAATGTTCCCATGACAGAAGCAACAGATGATGAAAATCTTAGTGTCACCCCGAAAAGGGTGACTAAGAAAAAGAAATTAGAAGACTATGTTTCTTCTTTTGATTCCGTCAGTGAGTCAGATAGTTACCAAAACTTGACCCTTCTGTTTTGCAGATGTCTGTATATATCCAACAATTATAAAAACAGATATGTTTTATGAAAAAAAATGTGAGAAATAAATTCATAAACTGTAGAGGTGTTGAGGTAGTACTGATATCTCATTGGTATGGTAAATGAATTATCACAAACCGTCATCATAAAGTTCAGTTACCAGTTTTCCACTTACACTTCAATGTAAAGTAACTTTACTAACCTTTACTAACCTAAATACAAGATGTATCATTTTTTGCAAATTTATGGTAAAACATTTATTGTTACGATAGCCATAATGAGCGATAATAGGTAGACGGAAATTATGCTGTATTCTACCCCTGAAATGTATCAGCTAAATTTCTATGAAATCTCAAGAAATAGTACTAGTCTGTAAGTGTACGTACACATGTATGCGGCTTACGACATCCGACGGCCGATTTGCGACAGCGAATTTTTCCCTCATTCTCATTTATGTTTGGTTGTTTACATGTGTCCGACTCCGGTTTGTGACGTCCGATGTGCGACAGCGATTTTTTCGATGTGGGACCGAAAAAAATCGGATGACAAGTGAATTTAGATGAATGTTGACAGAATAATGGGAAGGTTGAAACAAAACTCGCTGTCACAAATCGGCCATCGGATGTCGTGAGCCACATACATGTGTACGTACACTAAGTATAATTCATACTATAAAGTCATGAAAATATTTTGTTCTCTATATTTCTTAATGAATTTTTGTCCGGATATTAGGTGCTATGTTTAGGTTTGGTAACAGTTTAAAATAAATTACTTAACTTACTGAACCATTGTAAGAAATACTCTACATTGATAAATTTTACTGTTTATTGTGGTTATTATGTTTTTAATTAAGGCTGTAAGTGCTTGGTCAATATTCACGATTGTGGTTGATTTTGGAAGATCTTGAGTGCTTTCTAGTCCACTCAATAGTCTTTAGTATATTATATTGTCACCCACTTGGTCACAATTTTTAGTACAATAAAACATGACAACACAGCAAAACATCATAATTCTTTGTATATTGGGAAAGCTTATACAATATTTCTCAGTTTACAAAAATATAATAAGTTTTGACTAAATTTCACAACTATTTAATGTAGCGACATCATTTCTGGAGAAGAAAAACTTTGATTACTAAACCACTCGAATAGCTAATTGCAAAACGATTTTGGTTAACTCATTTCTTTGGGTGGATTTTGACCACTTGTTGCAGCCTTTTTTTTAATACATGTTTACATTTTTTTAAATTCAAGAGTTAACTTTGTTTCACTGTTACTGTTGTATTTCAACTTTCATGGAAATAGCAACATTCAAGCCGCCACCTAATAAAAGAAAATTGCCAAGGGTACCTCCAGTCCTATGTACCACTTCAGGTATAACCAATTGATTTTATCATAAATGTGTTGTCAGAAACATTCAATGTTATTCATCAGTTTTTACCCTCATGTGATATTGGTCAAATTTTCTTTTTCCTACAACTGGAAAATTGTAGACTTTCACTAAGTCCTTTTGTATTTTTGTGAAATATATGTTTACTGTATGACTTTGAAAAAAGTATTCAGATTACTGGTGGATACAAATGCAAAGACTTGCAGCAAGTCTAGGGAAATTGGGATTTATATAGAAATGGCAATTATATCAGTTTTGAAGTGGTTACCTTTAAATCATAGATTTTCTAATGAAAAGTATTAGGTAATATTTTACAAACACAAAAAGATTATTTTTGTGATTGTTTGTGGACATTAAATCTCTGAAATATTAAAAATAGCAAATATGCATCCATATTAACCTCAATAAGCTATTCATTCCAGATTAACAGTCGTAATATGTCACTATTTTTTAGTTTATAGCAACTGTGGACTAGTGGGTAACACACTTGCCTAAGGATACAAGGATGTGGGTCCAATCCCAGCTACAGGCAGATACATAGTGGTGGCTTGGATGACAAGCTTAAAATGGCAGTCCTTTGTCATTGGGTCCTATCCCCAGTGAGAGGTCACAGGACCTCACGGATGTTGATAAATGGTCATCCTTGGAACCTCTATCTTTCAGTAAGGGAATGTCAGTAATTTGAGATTTGGACTTGTACAGTCTGATGGGTCATATAGCACTTTCGTAGTACATGGAGATATTGTGCGGAGTATGATTACAAAATATGACACAATATTACGGCCATCACGACTAACCAATTAATCCAGAACAATTTAAATAGTGCTATATACCGGTTTCATATTTTAAAATCAGAATAATCGCCTAATGTAGTAAAAGATATGTCCATATTGTCACATAAAATAAGTTACAGTACAAAAACAGCCACGTTTTCTGTACTGTTTATGCATTCACATAAAACCGGAAGTACCCTATACCTTTTATATTGCCCACTTCCTGTCTGAAATAAACAAAGCAGAAGTCGCAGAAAAACAGATAACTTTTTAAGTTACACAGGTTATAGGCATATATTTTCATTTTATTTATCGTTTCCTTGCTTTTTACAATATGAAGCTTAAGATTTTTGATCATTTTATAAATTGGACGGTTATTCGGTGTCAACACGAATAGTACTTACCGACGACATGAAATATTTGAAGTTGTGACGTCCCTACACAATATATAAATTTAACATAAGACTTTGCTTGTAACACTATTTTGCAGCGACTTCTACACCTCTAAATTCCAATTGCTGCAGTAGTAGTAAAGGATCTCCTGAAAGAGCAATTACTCTGACACAGTCTAGCAGACGTCAGAGTGCCAGTTTATTTGATGAACCTGCACGGGCAGATGTTCAGAATGTCCACCAGATTGGTAATGGTAAGTACCCTATACCTTTTATATTGCTCACTTCCTGTCTGAAATAAACAAAGCAGAAGTCGCAGAAAAACAGATAACTTTTTAAATTATACAGGTTATAGGCATATATTTTCATTTTATTTATCATTTTCCTTGCTTTTTACAATATGAAGCTTAAGATTTTTGATAGTTTTATAAATTGGACAGTTATTCGGTGTCGACATGAATAGTACTTACCGACGACATGAAATATTTGAAGTTGTGACGTCCCTACACAATATATAAATTTAACATAAGGCTTTGCTTGTAACACTATTTTGCAGCTACTTCTACACCTCTAAATTCCAATTGCTGCAGTAGTAGTAAAGGATCTCCTGAAAGAGCAATTACTCTGACACAGTCTAGCAGACGTCAGTGTGCCAGTTTATTTGATGAACCTGCACAGGCAGATGTTCAGAATGTCCACCAGATTGGTAATGGTAAGTGCGTTTAGTATTTTGGTGGTTGTTAACTTTGTACATATTACTGGGTATTATGTTTGAGGAAAGTAATACTGTGGGAATGTTCAGTGTTTGAAACTCACGCTGGTCCGTCGGCCCGAGACCACCAAATGTGGAGACGGTCCAGTAACTCTTCAGGGGTCGATTTCACAAAAGGACTTAGCCCAGACTTAGACTTAAATTGAAGACTTTTGTCTTAAAATGAGGCTAAGTCTGTGATCTTAGACTTGGAGGATTTCACAGAGCTGCTAAGTCTAGGCTTTAGCTAAGTCTACCCAAGAGTAGGCTTAACTTTTGTAAACAAAGGCTTAAATATGGCCGCCATATATTTTTCTCACTTCAAAATTTGAAATGCTTGAAAATAAAGAATAAATATATAGAACACCTCCCTAAATTATTCTTTGGTCAAAGTCAAAGTTGGGGTTTTACGTCCCGTTCAACAGCCAGGGTCATATTGGGACAGGTCCTCAGAATTGCCACTTGTGGGACTCGAACCCACAGAGGTGACAGCATATGATTAGATGCCAAACTTGCTAACCACTAGGCCACTGAGGACCGAAATTATTATTTGGATATGTCTGTGTGATTATAAGGTTTCCCATTTAAAAATACTGCATTTTTTAAAGATAAAATGAGCTAAACAAGGGATATATGTTACCACTAAAATATTTTGAGTAGAAATAAAGGGTCACATGACCCAGAAAACCACTGTGGGTATAATATGACAAGCTTGGACTTCGCTAAGTCACCCTTTGTGAAGTCCATTTAAGTCCAGGACTTAGCAAAGACCAAAGACTCAGATTTCAGTCCCTGACTTAGCCTAAGTCTGAGACCCTTTGTGAAACCGGCCCCAGGTCTACAAAGTGTTTGAAGCAACACATTAAAATTACATTAAAAACAGCTAGAAAATGGGAAGTATTTAATCGAATATTTAACAACAAATCAAATTTCTTCTATTATCGCCCATCGGAAACGTAGTTTATGAAAGACGCGCTTTCATTGGTCGAAGTCGAAATTTGCTAGCCAATGAGATCCCTCGACTTAAACCATCAACACTAGTGGTGGGAATCGGACTTGAAAATCCGAATCGATTAATCGGAAGAGTCCAGAGATGATTAATCGAGTTGAATCGATTTTTGAGTCATACAGGGAATTTTACAAAATTCCTTCCATAAAAAATACCTTCATGGTTGTACTGTGGTTCTATGTTATCTTTAATTCATTTACAATATCTTTAATTCATTTACAATAATAGTTATTATAATATATATTATAATAATAGTTATTTTCTGGAATAAAATAGATGCAAGTTCTGTCACTTTATTGTCAAGAAGTTTCACAACTTGCAGTTAAGTTTCATAGATGATAATTAACATGTAAACTTCTAAATAATGACAGATGTGTTGAAATAACATACAATATCCTTGTGTGACAGAATACAGCTAAACTTGTTATGACATTTGTCTTAGTCTTAGAGCAATTCACTAAAGGTTTTAGTCTTATCTTAGTGTTATCTTTTGTCATAACTGTAAGACTGGATGGGGGTGGTCTTAAATATTTAAGACCAGTCTTAAATATGGCCGCCATGTCATGTTTTCCCCACTTCAAAACTTCATACGACTAAAATTGAGTTTAAAAGACATCTCTGTAAAGCATTTTATTTTATATTTTAATGTGGTTTGAAGGTTTTAACCTGCAAAACTTATCCCTTTCTGGTCCATTTATTAACAGTAAGTGGACAAGGTTTACAGTGTACATCAACACATATTCAGAGGAATACATATCCACTAGTTTGTTGTATATAACAAATATTTAACACATTATCCACAGAAAAAAAAAATATATACTTTTCATTCGGGCCATTAAGTTTTTGAAGTTACTGGCCCGAAGGACCACCATCTATTTTGGCTAAGCCGTAAACACTGGGAATGTTATCAACAAATGGATCTTATTTGGTTTCTTCTTCTCGCCACTGTTAACATGGTTTGTTTCAGCACAAGCATAAACCATCATAATGTGACTGTTAATTTAATTTATAGCAATTATGACTATTTTGAGTTTATTATTAATAAGAATTTGTTGAACATTAATTTGCAGTGACAACCCCACCTGAGAATTTCAACAGCTACAGTAAAGGATCTGAAAATGCTGAAAGTGCCGTCACTCTGATACAGTCGAGCAGATATCAGTGTGCTAGTGAATGTGACAAACCAACCCAGATACCACAGGCAGATGTCTCTCAGACTGCGAATCGTAAGTGCTTCTTGTTGGTACTGTATTTCAGAAACCATAATGTGTAGGGTGTTGATACTTGATACTAACATTGTGGTTATAGTTGTGTAGCATCATGGTGTGACCTTAATTTAACTGCTGCAGACCTTGACCTTTAAAATATATTGTCTAGGCATGTCTTGGAAACTATAGACCGTGGGAAGTTAAACTTGGTAGGACATTTGTTGTTAAGTATAGATGTTTAATTAATAACATTGTGTCCTTGGCTCTGCTAGAATGTTTTTTTTTTTTCAGTTATATACTGGATGTCCTTAACTATAAGATAGCATACAGTTTGGGATTCTATTGCATGCCATAAGTGAGTAATAGCTATTTCCTTATTTGAAGCAAAATAACGACATGAGTAAATGTCAAATATCTTCAAAAGTATTAAAGTTAGGGAATTTTTTTCAAATATGTTATTCATCTACTTTTTGTTTTTTTTCTTCTAAATAAGTCATTCACCTACTTTTGTTTGATCTACCACATAAGTTGCAGTGAGAGGACTTTTAAGTTTCTTTGATGGAGTTTCGCTCCATCACTGGAGCCTTCACCCTTCCTCTCGACCTTACCCAGTACAGTAACATCAGATGCAGTAACGTGGGTGGGAGAGTCACTTTTCTTCTGGCCAGATTCCTTGCGTGCTCTATACTTAGGAGTGGCCAACTGTGCCTTCTGATCTTCTGTGAGACTTTCACAAATGGAGCAGGGCTTCTTTAATACACAGCCATCACCGCCAATCCCCTTCTCACGACAACGTGCACACTTGGTATGCAAATCAAACATGGCCATAACGTGGCCACACGAGCCTCTTCGTTGACCAGGGGGAAGACATATTGCTCCAGAAGTGACTTAGACTTGACGGAATAAAATAAACTTGTGAAATAAAGTGACAATCTTATAAAAATAAAAGTTCTTCCACACTGCAGAAAACACGTCTGTACACACTGAGCATCAAACGAAAAAGACGCCGTGACGTCATTCTGTCTAGACAGGAAGTATGCACGAGGCGACACCTAGCGAATGTACACTCTGTGACCGGTCCTGCCGGTATTTTATACAGAATGACTTTTTTTGTCGTTTGGCGGGACCGGTCGCGCCGACCGGTAAAGCAATTGTCCATTGGATAGGGTATTAACTTATAAAAATTTAATTTACTTATTAAATTTGCAAGTTTGCCTACTCGAACAAGTCTTTTTTAACAGTTTTGTCTGCTATTTCTAGACATGAAAGCCAAATTAAAGTACATATTTCTTCGTCTGCTGGTTTATCGTGCAGTCACTGTTAAGGTGAAATCGTTGTCTGTGCATATACGTGACTTCAGTCATTCATCGAAGCATGACAATTAATTTACAAAGTATTTGTTGTGAACCAATCACATCACATCACTTGACAGATATTTGTGTTTAAAATAGATGGTCACAAACTTATTCCGTGTACAGTGCCCTTCCAATTTCAAAACCTGAAAGCCTTTGCAAGTGGTTTGCAAATGCGGGTGATAATAGAACGATTTACAGATATCAACATCCATTGCTGTCCAAAGATTTGACTCCGTGGTTGGCAGAAAGCCAGCCACTGCACCCTTGTTTTTTCTATCCTATGTAACATCACTTTAGGTTTTAACAGAATAGAAATGATAGAATAGAATAGAAATGATTTTTGGGTGGGTTGTGTGTAACTAACCTGGCTAAAATATTGATGTGTCCGACGTCCGTCCATCAAAATTTTGGTTTCCAGACTCTAACACCTTCCCACTTATCAAAACTTAATAGGGTGGCAGGGCACCACCTAGGCTAGGTTAATTTCAAAAGTTGTGCCACTTCAAAAACCAAGATGGCTGCTATCTTGAAATTGATCTCGAAGATGCTTCAGCCAATCAATTTCAACTTTACAGGGTGATAGGGCACTCACTACCAAGGCTAGGTTACTTTAAAAGTTAGTACTGTTTGGAAAAACAAGATGGCTGCCATCTTGAAATTCTGTTTTCAGTTTGTAGCTTTAAGATGCTGGTGCTATTCAATTTTAAATTTTGACAAAGTAGAAAGACAAAGCCCACCACTGAGTATCACAACCCAGACCAGTATCACAGTTATTGTGTTCCATCCATCCAACCTTCAGATATGGCAAGTACTAGTGTTACCATCCCTGATAGTTATTGTGCAACCTGCCTTTTGGGGTCTATAAACCCAGTTTCTTGTTACATTGTTCATTCAGAAAGTTGTAGGAATTTCAAAACACTTAACATGTATAGAGTGTGAAATGTGATAGAATATTTTCATGCACCTGATATTCTTTATTTTCTGTTTACAGGGGCATGTGAAACAGCAGCAGAAACACCACAGCGTAATACCTATCCACTAACTGAGGCTAGTATGTGCCAATCTTTTTACTTTTAAATTACTATACATGTGTATACTATTACAAGGAAAAGTTATTTTAGTCTTTCAGCTCAGCTCATTAAAGATAAAGTAAAGTATGTTGTCCCCTGTGCTATCAGCAAGTAAGTACCAACTTTCCAACATGAAGTGCCAAGGCCGAGATTTGAACCATCAACCTCATAGGTTGAACATGAGCACTCTAACCACTACACCACTGAGCCCCCTCATGAATCATCCAGAATTAAAAAGTCCCACAAAGATTAGAGGCAAAAGTATCATGTAGACATCAGTTTTCTCAGGGTTGAATGTCCAAAAACCAATTTATATTTTGTCAAACCAATTTATATTTCACCCATTTTTACACTTTTTTCTTTTCTTTTGGCAGAGTTTCAGAAGAGGGTACTTTTTCTTTTAACTGAAATTCGTGACTTGGTGAAAAGTGGGGGGCCAACAATATGTGAAGAGCAATATGTGGTTCTTAAAGTTAACAACATTCGAGAGTTTCACCAGCTTGAGGAATCTTTAGAAGATTCTGAATTTGAAAAATTTTTTGTAAGTATTTTAAATTCCTTTCACATTACTATACATTAGTGTTACTTTTGTTTGCCAACACACAAACTAGTTACCAGGTGCTGAAAACAAAACAGCATCTGAAATTTAGTTAAGTTTTGGCTTAAAACATTATTTTTGACCAATGTCATTCTTAGGGGAATGTCAGTTATTTGTGAGTTGGGGCTGTACCTGTACAGTTAGATTGGTTATATAGCGCTTTGAGTCCTGTAGTATATGGATATATTGCAATTAGTATAAATACATAATAATAATAAAATAATAATAATTGACCATTATGAATGTATTCTGATCAATATTTAATAAAATTATCAAAATTTATGATACAGTCCAGCAATGCGAGTAATATGTTACGTACAAATACTGTTTTTTCTACATCAGCTCTCACCACTGGAGAGTGTTGCAACCAAAATACGGAGATAGTGGGTAAACTCCATCACCACGACTACTCCCCCCACCCCCACACTTCCCCGCAACCCCCCCCCCCCCCCAAAAAAAAAAAGTCCTTTTCAAGGGACGCTTAATTATTATTGTTATTAAAATTGTCAGTATAATTTAATTCCAGCATTAACAAATTTAACACCTTGCCAATTTGTTAAATTTCCAGTAAATAGCACTAAAAAGGATTTTGGTTTGTTTTTGTAGTTTATTGAAACTTTAATTTTTTGTTTGTTTTTGAAGGTACACAAACTGTCAAAAGTTGGAGGGGTGTCCCACAAGGATTCAGTGAAAAAAATTATGAATGAGTGAGTGATAAACCTAGTTTTCATAGTTTAAAATTTGAAAAGAATGGGGTATTTGTGATGCACTGATGTGGTTATTAACATATTGCAACTGATCAGTGTTCACATAATATCAATTCCCAATTTTAGGCAGATTAAAAAAAACCACATTCTTCTGATTCCATTCTTTGGAATTGTGGGGATAAAACTTTTCCTTTTTGCAAAAATGCTTCAATTGATTCAACTTTTATTTTGTAGAAGGAGTTGATGATCTAGCTACTTGTTCACATAGACTATGTAAATTGGTCAAATGTATATCATTGGATAGGGTATTAACTTATAAAAATTTAATTTACTTATTAAATTTGCAAATTTTTGCTGTGGCATGAAAGATAGACTGTTTGGGGATATACTGGTGTTGAGTCGGGGCAATCTGGTTTACTTAACCCATAGGAGCTGGATTTGCTTAATAGAAAATTAATATTAAGTTTAATTTCAGTCTCATCATAAATGGCTAGATAAGGGAGATATATCTTATTATATTATTGAAAACTGATGTAAATTTAACACAAAATGTTTAGCTTGAATTGTTCACTGTATTGGGTATAGTTAAGATAATTAGAAATTAAATTTATATCCAATATTTTAACTGATTTTTTACAGAGTACTGACAAATGACATGATGTCAATTATGAATATGCGAGGGAAAGGGGGGGAAGCTGGCATTATGCCTCACCAGAACGTATAAAGGGATGAAAGGTGAGTGGAATGCAAGAGTAATCAATGTTTTGTCAAATGTCTGCATTTTTGTGGTGTCTTCAAAATAATTTCAATCTTCAAACATACAGTACCAAGTGAGGCAATTTAGGTACAAAGTAAGTGCACATGTATGTACAGTGAAAGAAAAACATTGTTGTGGTTATAGGTTTTGGAAACAACTCCCAAAAGAAATAAAAATGCAAATAATGTATCTGAAAATTAAAATGTACCTAATGTATCATGATGAAAATAGTTAAAATGCTAAAATGCAATTTACTCTCTTAGTATTTAAAATAAATTGTGTGAAGGTTATATAACCAAAGGAGGGGAAATTCCAAGCACTGTGGTTATACAGGAACCCCCCTTCCTTTTTTAAGGAAAATCTATTGTAAGGTGGAATAAAGGATGCTTTGTGAAACAGGATTTAAGGGAAGCTTGCCAAAGGCCATAAATCCCAGTTCCTTTACTTTAAGGAACGAAAAAAAAGGAGGCTTCATGAAACCAGCCCCTGGCTAAGTCCCTTTGTGAAATTGGTCAAAGGATTCAAGTACTTGTATATCTGTTGAGTAAGCTGACTTGTGTTTGTGATCTACTCCACATTTAGTTAGTCTTTCCTACCTAATTTTAACGGAACCTTGCAATTTCAATGCATGCAGTGTTAGATTATTAACATGAGGGAATAAGACAATAAATTATTGCAGAATAATCTACATGTCAAAAAAATGTTCCACAATTCAACAAAATTAAATTTTTTCTTAATTTATTTCTCTTTCAATTCAGAGGCTCTTCAAAGGAATGGTGATGTAAAGGATACAGAGATTTTTCTCGAGATGAGCAGCCACTTGAAATATGCCCCCGACAGAAAGGGGGGGCAAGGATGCAAAAAAGACCTTGGAAATAAAAAAAAATTTAAAAACAACCAAAAATGACATTTACAAGTAAATCTTATGAAAAGTAAAATTTTTTTCTCTGTGTTGGAAAGTCTTTACAGCAAGACAATTTGCTGCTCACACATTTTACAGTATCTATTTCAATGATTACAGTTATTATTTTGCTGTACATGTAACTTAAAATGTTCTGATTAGCCTCATACTGCACCTACTGCAGCTTTATTAACCCAAGTAACCATCAGGGGCGCTTGTTTTTGTTAACAAGACTTATTTACCCCACAGCCCTTAAGGGCTGTCAGGGTATTGTTTCCACCGATGGGGTCCGGGTGGGCCACGGGAAAAAAGTTTGTCTTGGCTGTATCTCAGAAACTGCTACGTGTAAGAATTGTTACTTGGTAGGGAGATTGGTTAGGAGGTGTAGGGGCACAACATCATGGTCTGACCTTGATTTGACCTTTGATCTTGCCATAATGACCGTGAGTTTGAAAATCTTGTCTGGGCTATATCTCGGAAACCGTAAGGTGTTGGAAGTTGATACTTGATAGGGACATTGGTTAGGGGGTGTAGGTGTGTAATGTCATGATCTTACCTTGATTTGACCTTGCCGTAGTTACTCGACATATAAAATCTTGTCCGGGCTTTTATTTAGGAAACCATAAGGTGTAGGAAGCTGATACTTGGTAGGGACCCTGGTTAGGGGATGTAGGTGTGCAGCATCATGGTGTGACCTTGATTTGACCTTTGATCTTGCCAGTGACCTTGACCTATAAAATCTTGTCCAGGCCGTATCTCAGAAACTATAAGGTGCTTGAAGTTGATACTTGGTAGGGACATTTAAGGGGTATTGTAGGTGTGCAACATCATGGTGTGACCTTGATTTGACCTTTGACCTTGCCTTAGTGACCCTAACCTTTAAATCTTGTTGTACCTTTGGGTCTGTATTTTGATGCAGATTAAGCACTGTTAAAGTCATATTAGAATTCATTAAGAATTTTACTTTTGCAAGTTCCCATTGTAACAAGTGAGTCCATTTCATCAAGTGAGCCACAGGCTTTGCTCCAACACCACACATAAGCATTCACTGTATGTATGGTATGCACTATTCAAAACATCCAAACCATAATTCAACCATGTCAGATGTAGAGAAGAGTGTCAAAATACTCTCTCTAATGCTGTCATCTTGTTATTGAATTGCCTTGTTTAATACTTCACCTTTACATGCATTACCTTTCTCTTAGACATTATTTTCTCCACTTAAACAATGTTTGGACCTTAAAATAACTGACAGCTACTAGTGCTCTGAAAGTATCCTGAACTTTGTACTGATAGACTACTTCTATTTCCCATGGTGTTAAAAATATTTCCCTAGGCTGTGGGGTACCGGCATCTCTGATGCTATTTTTGTAGTTATGAAAACTCAATCAATCCACTTCATGACTTGGCCAAAAAATAATTTAGTCATGCAGACTTTTATTTTTCAGTTTACTTAAATTTTACTAAAATGCTTTTTAAAATGATCTATTTTGGGTATACATTTTTACCAAATTGCTGAACTCTGTAAATGGTAATCTATTCCTTTGAATTGTTAAGTCAGAAAATTGCAATAAAATAATATCTTGCAACAGTTTTCTACAGATGGCTCCTCAACTTTGTCATTACTACATTTATAAATCGTGAAAATTCTTATAAATTTTAAGTAATGATTCTTGCATATTCTGACAATAACATGCTGTTAGAGTTTTGTGTTTTGAAATTAAGAGCTTTGTCATATTTTGAAATACCACACTCTGGAGAGATATAATGTCCACCATTTGAAGCTGAGACATTTTAGCACAGTAACAAATTATAAGGTTACCAAAGCAGTAGCCAATAGCCAAAATTGTTGCTATGTTTAAATGTTTTCTTATACATAGGTACATGGGATTTTTCTGAACTTGATATTATTATTCTGTATTGGACCAAAGAAGTAGAATTTTAGTACAATGATTTTTATGTTTGTCGCTTTTGGTTTTCGTGATGATCAGATTTATCAATAGAAAATACCAAAAGCTTAAGTATTGGTAACAATATGCAAGTATTATGTGGGTGTTCCACCACACGACTAAGGCTCCCGATTAAGGGTTTTGGGGGGTCGGTTTGAAATATTTGCTTAGTCCCAGGCGTCCTGTAAGGGTCGGTTGTGGTCGGTTGGGGCCGTGTGAGAAATCAAACATGTTTGATATTTCACACGACTACAACCGATTCATATTTCCCGCCGTCAACAAAATGTCCAGTCCCAGGCGTCCTCAGGCCTCCTCAGACCCAAATTTACAGAGTCGGTTGTTGTCCCAGGCCGCCTGCGACCCTTAGTCCCAGACCTCCCTAGCTTAGTCCCAGGAGGCCGGTTGTTAATCCCAGACTCAAATATGATGCGTATGAATTTCATGCGTCTGAAAGTGGGTCGGTTGCATTAGTCCCCAGAAGCCTCAGACCGTCTGCGGTGTCCTGGGACCCCAAAATCAAGGTCTGGGACTAAGAACCGACTAAGGGTAACCGACCCTAACCGATCCAAACCGGCCTCCCCAGGACGCCTGGGACCACGCATTTTCAGTCTGCGGCGGCCTGAGGACGCCCCAGGCGGCCTGGGACTAACAACCGATTAAGAACCGACTGTTTTCCGCGCGTTGGAAATTAAAACGAGGCAATGAGCAGGTCTGGGACTATATAAGCGACCGCGCACACATTCTCGTTGTTACTGACTGTTTGGCTACTGAGAGACGTGTGTCACTGATTTGTAGGGGTTTTCAGTTTTTATTTTATATTTTATATACTTGAGCTTAGGGCAAATTTCACAGTTAGGAGACACATTTTACTATTTTTTTATTATTTTGTCGACTGGATTATGAGGAAAGAGAAAGGAGGGAAGAGAGGAAGGAAAAAGATGGATGAGAGGGAGAAGGAAAGTCAAGTAGAGGAGAGGAGTGAAGTTATTACAGAAGAAGGAAGTGAGAGGAGAGAGGAGGAGGAGATTCAGGAAGATCCAGCTATTGGGGAAGCTGTGGCAGAAGAAGAAGAGAGGTGTGAGGAAGATCCGGAGTGCCATTCTTCAGCCAAGAGAGCCAGGGTGTGTGCCACTTTTACAGACAGTGAGGAAGTTTCCATTGTGGAATTTGTAAAGCTGCACCCTGAACTGTATGACAAGGAACATTCACGTTTCCACGACAGGACCAGAAGAGAGGCTCTCTGGGCAGAAATATCTGCAGAACTCAAGCTCCAGCCCTTTGATGTGAGAAGATGGTTCGAGTCCCAGCGAACCCGTTATGGGAAGCTGTCTAAGCTCCAATCTGGCCAAGCCCCGAGGGAGATGACCAAGAGACAGTCCTGGGTGTACCAACAGATGGGTTTTCTTAAAACCCACATCAGAAGAAAGGGGGCCAATAGAAGTTCAGGTTTTGAGGCCAGTCCAAATACCAGCAGGCAGGACGAATCACGTGGCTCAACTACTGATACAGAACACCTCGAGTCCAGTGTCCTGAGGGAGAGGAGTCAGTCCATCATTACATCAACGCCCGTTTCAACTACAGACTCCAAGATTCTCGAACACTTTGAGCAGATGAGGACACTTATCTCTGGTTTTCTGCATCAGAAGTCAGACAGGCAGCCCTTCTTTGACTACGTGGCATCAGAGGCCGAGAAGATGACTCAAGAAGAATTTGAAGAATTAAAGGGCAAGATTTTTAGAGACATCGAAACTATTAAGAGTAACCGCAGACGTCAGCCATTGCCCAGAAGATCAGCCACTGTTACCACGGAGTCCCAGAGGGTCGGCCTACTGCCAACAACCACTCCACAGGCGTCTAGTTCCACTCAAGCAGCAGCTAGCAGCAGTTTTGTGTACTATACACCAAGCCCCATTGGCTTCAGCAACCCGACATCTGTCCTAACTGTACAGGACGAACGGAGCAGACACAATCTGAGTGGAATCTTAAGCCAGCTACCAGATCTGACATCAACACAGATCGTCGAGCAGCCTCAGCAGCAGCAGCAGCAACAACCGCAGCAGCAGCTCTTTACTATCACCACTTCAGCACCGCCTCAACAGCAGCAGCAGCCTCCTCAGTAGCCATCCAGTCAGGGCGGGTCTTTGACCTGCCAGGCCCTTTTCAGGGCCACCAAATCTTCCAAAAACAATTATTCAGCTACGTGTTCTTCCAATTCCCCTCCCAAAACAAAAAAGTTCAGTACAAATACTTATCACAAGAAAAAAAAAGTTCAAGTCCAACACCTACACCACCCCAAACATGAAACAAATAACCCATGGTACCACACATAACAAAAAAGGCCACATAAAAAAAAATAAAAAGTAACTCCCAATATGGCCATTAATCAGCCCATTTTTAGATTAAAATCCATGGGATAGTTTAAAATCTTTAATAGAAAAGTCCAACACTTACACCTTCCCTAGATTTAAAAGGCATTATCACATACTTACCAACCCACAAACAGACAAACTCAACACCAAACATAACCCCCAAATAACAAACCCAGTACCAAACCTAACACCCAACTACCAAAAATAAACCCAACCCCAGTAACCACCAAGCAACAAACACACAAACCCAAAAGTAAATAGAACCCATGCCAACAAACTGACAAACTATTTTGCAAACACAATCCCCCATTATTGAAAGCAAAACTAGTTCCATGGGTATATTTTCCAAATTTTTGTGATTAGAAGTGAAGATTTAAAATTGAAGATTTCCATGAAAACCTTTCTGCTACAAATAAATTTCAAAGCCATGAACAAAAAGAATTGGTGAAATTATGATGTGGATTTGAAAATACATAAAAAAATAATTTAATTTCGGATATAATGTGTGACTTTGTGTTTGGCTTTTGTTTAACAGTGGGTTTGTCTGTTTGTTGGGTGAGAAAGTTGTGTCTGTCTGTTTGTCCGTCTGAACAAGTTATGTTGGCATGGGGTTTGTCTGTTTGTCCGTCTGAACAAGTTATGTTTGGCATGGGGTTTGTCTGTTTGTCCATCTGAACAAGTTATGTTTGGCATGGGGTTTGTCTGTTTGTCCGTCTGAACAAGTTATGTTTGGCATGGGGTTTGTCTGTTTGTCTGTCTCAACAAGTTAAGTTTGGCATGGGGTTTGTCCGTCTGTAGCAAACATAGCTGATTAATTGTTTTTGGAATAATTGGTAGTCCTGAAAAGGACTGTTGTAGTTAGTCCTGAAAAGGACTGGTTACTGCAGCAGGACTTATATTCTGCCATCTTGCCAGGCCACTGCTCCCTCATTGTTGAAGTAGTCCTTCAGGTAATCCCTCTGTCTTTTGGCTTCTCTAGCAGGGTTTCTGTCTTGGCCACCACACAGCAGCACCCCCAATCAATCCACAATCATCAGGTATATCATCATCATCGTCCTCCCCAGGCTGCTGACCACCAGGTTGACCTTGATACTGGCTTCTCAGTATGTTGTGTAGAACAACACAGGTCAAGACCACTTCCCTGACTGTTGCTGGGGGTAGTTCAATGGTTGTCCTCATCACCCTGAATCTTGACACAAGGATGCCAAAAGCGTTCTCCACCACTCTTCTGCCCCTTGAAATTCTGTAATTGGCAATCCTTTCCTCTCTGGTTAACATCCTTCTGCCATAGGGTTTCATGAGCCAGCTCTTCAGGGCAAAAGCATCATCTGCCAGGATGAAGTAGGGGACATCTCTCCCACCCTGTGTTATAGGAGCTGGGTCAGGGAAGCCTATCCTGCCATCCTCAATCCTCCTCTTCAGCTGAGAGGCATTAAATATCTGGCCATCCGAGCAGGATCCTTCAGTACCCACATCCACCCATCTAAACTTGTACTGTCCATCTACCAGGGCCAACATCACAATGGAAAAGAATCCCTTGTAGTTGTGGTAGAGGGCTCCAGTGTTCTTGGGCTTCTTCAGGGCCACATGCTTCCCATCCAGAGCTCCCAGGGCATGTGGAACATTCCATCTGATCCTGAATTCCCTCTCCAGTTCTTTCCACTCATCTGGGGTTGTAGGACACTTCAGGTGCTCCCTGGTGAACTCATCCTGGATGGCCCTGCAGACCTCTGGTATAAACTTGGAGATGGTGGATCTTCCAACCCTGAACTGACAGGACAATGATGTGTAGGACTCTCCTGTGGCCAGATATCTGATGGTGAGGGCTAACTTCTCACCAACACTGATTGGTGCTCTGTAGTTGGTGGCCTGCCTGGCTAGGTGTGGTTCCAGTCTGGTCTTAATCATTTCAAAAAATTCTGGGGTCATCCTCATGTAGTTGGTGAATCCTGGAATATCTGTGGCATAAAGATCAGCCATAATGTTGTGGTAGGCCCCCCTCTCCTCTCTCTGTAGCAGCCATGGCCTGACCCACATGTTGTGCCTTCTTCTAGGTCTCTGTATGGGTGCTGGTGGTGCTGGTGGTGGTTGCTGTGGTCGACGTAAAAAATGGAAATACATGATTATTTGTAACTGAATAAAAACCAAAAAAGCCCTAAGTTGTTGTTGAATCTGTCTTCCATTAAAAGGTGGCATCCTGCTGTGTTCCTAGAAAAGCAATGATGATTAGATCGCGAATTTTATATATATATACCCAGAAAATCCAGCAACTTTGGAAAACAAGAATCGGGGATCCTGGTCTGGGGAAGACTGAGGAGGCCTGAGGACGCCTGAGGACGCCGGTAGTTAATCGTGGGTTAGTCGGCTCTTAGTCCCAGGAGGCCTGAGGCGTCCTGGGACCCAGTCGGTATGTGTACGACAGGATCGTGGTTGAAACCGACCTGAAAACTGGCTTAGTCGGTTCTTAGTCCCAGACCAGTCGGGGACTGTCTGCGGCCGCCTGAGGCGTCCTGGGGACGATCTGTTCTTAATCCCAGACTTGAGTACCGACCCAGTATTCCCGCCCATTTTTGTTATTTTCCCACCGACTGTCCACGATTAAGGGTCGCCGACAGGATCGGGGCTTAATCTTTTGGTGGAACAGGGGCATAAGTGTGATCAGTTCTTTATGTAATGTTGGGTGTATGTATGGAAACGGTTCTGATAGTTTAGCAGGTATAGTTTAATTATTAGTGCCTGCCAAAATTTTGGTCAAGATCAGCACTGTATACACATTTGTAGAAATCCATTCTTTTTCGTTTGCACTATCAGGTGCATTGAATTAAAGTTTCAAATGCATTTTTAGTATATAAAAATACAATTACATCAATAAATGTGTGTTGGAAGAATCTACAAAGGTGTGATTTTAAATCATTTTATGACATCAATATCTTAAAAAAAATTTCTTGTTTTGAAAATAAAGCAAAAACTTGTGCGAATTTATTTTTTGAAACTTTTGTAAAACCTCAGATAAATAAAATTGCCAACTTGTTCTATGACTTTCTTTACCTTGGCCTTCTTTGGACTGACGGTCACAACATTCAACTAGGATACAACGTAGAAGCTTCAACATTGAAACAACGTTGAAATATGCACATTGGTCTGACGTAAAAATATTGACGTTGAAACAACGTCAGATAATACACGTTGAAACAACAATCTGAATATGACGTCAACCCAATGTGCAGAATTCAACGTTGGCGCAACATCAGTGTATGACATTGCTTCAACGTTGGATCAATGTTGTTTTGCCTGCTGGGGATAGTCTATATAGTCTCCACAAATTATAAAAGCAAAAAGAATTGCTAAAAATCAAATATCCTGGCAATATTTCACAAAAAACTAAGAGCAGAAATATTCCGTGTGCACATCCACACGCCAAACGAAAAAAGATGCTATGACGTCACGCTGTCTAGACAGGAAGCAAGTACGATGCGCCACCTGGCGAGTGCACACCAGGGCCGGCCAGCCAGTGTGCATGCATACGGGATGACTTTTTCTGTTGTTTGGTGGGCCGGTCTGCGCCGACCGGATTAGCAATTGTCCATTGGATAGGATGTATTAACGCAATAAAAGTATAATTTAACTGATAAGCAGCAGCTGTGAAAACATCAGATATTTCAACTTTCTGTAGTTTTAAATACTCAGTACATCTGAGACACAGATGGATCTTGGGATTTATTTTGTGTTATAGTATTGTTGTGCTTTTGTTTATTTGAATTCATGCATTTGGATACTTATTTACACAGTTTTAACCACAAAGCAGGTAATGCATCCAGTTATAAGAAAAAATGGAAAAGTTGTATTACTTTTCATTTCGTTATTTGGGTTACCGATTACGTAACATTGAAACAACCACAACACTAGCTGTAGCTGAAGCTTAGCACTTGATCAACCCTAAATCTTATGTTTGATGACTTCAGGCAGGATGACGAAAATATAGAGAGATAGGCTAATTTAGTGATACTCAATCGAGTCAGTTTTCACCTCTCTGATTCAAATATCATCAGAAAGATAAAAGCAAATATAAGACGTCCTTACAAGGCGAGATTTTCCATTAATCTAAATAGCCAAAATTTAAAGATATTTTCTGATGAAATGGATACTATTTGTGGAACCTTAATTGTATTACATTCATCAACTTTTAATGCCACGTTTTGTTAACATTCGAGAAAAGCCTGAATTATATTCATAAATGTGAGATCTGTATTCTGAAACTAGACATTGAGTGTTATCACAGCAAATATCATTATTTATGAGCATGTATACATGAGGTATGGAAGTTTAAGAAAGTTAAACACCGACATTCATCACATTTACCACAAAAACAACACGTGACACACTCTCACAAGGCCTTGTTTGGAAGATTTCTGCAATAGCCTAGCTAAAGACACAATATTGTCAAATAGTTTTGAAATCACAGCCACAAGTAAATTTATGAAGTTTGCCGCAGGATTAAACAAATGCCACTGCTTGGATCTTCTTGATAAAAAAACCAGAAATGGGTCCCAGATACCAGTAAATTTTCAGATTGATGTGAATCACTGTCTGATACAACAAATTAATCCATGCTTTTTTCAATTTACTTATTGTGTGCTTTGTTTTTTAAGGATTAAATAAATACTACTACTTCTATCATCCTGAAAAACATCAGAGGATGGGTTTGGGTCCAACTGAATCCCCATGAAATTCGGATTTTCCCATTTACTTATAACAATGTGTTTTGTTTTTTTTGTGACACACTGACGGAGGCACAGTTTCTTTTGTTGATGAAATGAAAGGAAGGAACCCTATTCTCGTGTGAGTACTGAAAGTTTACCATTCATTTATTAGTGTGGGATATGTTGAAGTCATGGCTGTTTCACATTTTACAAAACCTTAAATCTCCCATCTTGTTGTTCCAAGGTATTCATTGTACTTTAACATGTAAGCTAAGTTTGTACCAATATAACCCTGAATGTTAAAAAGGACAAAAAAAACCTTAACATTGACCTTTGGTCTGAGTTTTAACTGCATTGCAATGCATAAATAAGGTGATAAAATACATAAAATAGCAGCCTTAACTTGGCTACAGTATAATAGTGACAAAACTCATAGTCTCATGCAGGTGGTAATCATGTGTGCTGAAATGATTTAATGTGCACATGCTATACACAAAGTATGTTTTTACACAGAACCCTCTGTCTGATCTCCAAATAATATTAAATGGCTTAATTGGTGGTATAATTTTGGACACACCATGTACAAGTCTGCATGTAAATATATCTCTTTAAGCTTTCAATTTAACAGGTTATATTGATCAAAACTCATCATGGATTCATACATTACCTGTATATTGTATCTCCTGGCAAGTGTCAGTAACTCGGGCACAGATGGTAAAAGGATGAATGTTCTGTTTCTGGTCTCTGATGATATGAGACCTCAGATAGGAGCTTACATGGGGAAGGATTTCCCAGACCCAGTTTTTGTAAAGCCGTACACTCCTAATCTGGATAGTTTAGCCTCCAAGAGCTTACTGCTAAAGAGAGCCCATGTTCAACAAGCTGTTTGTTCCCCTAGCCGTACATCATTGCTTACTGGCAGAAGACCGGATACGACCCATGTGTATGATCTCTATAATTATTTCAGAGATGTCGGTGGAAATTTTACCACTATTCCCCAATACTTCAAACAGCAAGGCTACCGCTCCATAGGAATGGGGAAAATCTTTCATCCTGGCCATGCATCTGACAATGATGATCCCATCAGCTGGAGTGAACCCTATTACCATGCAGTTCGATATAGAGAATTCAACAATGCCAGCTGGACCGCAGTCACAAAGGAACAAAGAGCGAAGTACCCATTACCTGATGAACAAATTGCGCAGCATGCCATAAAAACTCTCGGGAGAGTGGCCGCAAAGGCCCACACAGGAGAACAGCCTTTCTTTGTAGCAGTTGGATACCACAAACCACATCTACCATTTGTTTTCCCTGAAGAATTTCTGCAGTATTATCCCGTATCTTCCATACATTTACCAAAGAATCAATACGTCCCTCAAGACTTCCCCGAAGTAGCTTGGAGTCCCTGTGGACAATTAGCAAACTATCCAGATATTAAAAAACTTGGATGTAATCTGGATTTCAACACTTCAGTTCCTGCTTTTAAGGTGCTGGAATTAAGGAGGGCATATTACAGTGCTTTGAGCTACACAGATTACCTGCTTGGATTGGTGATGGATGAATTGAAAAAATTGGGCTTAGATGGAACAACTATCATATCCTTCTGGGGAGATCATGGATATCAGCTAGGTAAAGTCCTCAAATCATGAGCCTGTAAGATGTACAAAATATTACCAGGTATTACTGTAAGGCTGAAAAGCAAATAACAGATACTCTAATATTAATTGCAGGCAAAAGTGAGCTCTTATTCATGTAGATATTAAAATGTGTGGTAATTTTATATGTTTCATGATCGATTTTTTTAAAATTACATGAATATGAGAAGAAAGTATACAGCATTTGTTTAAGAAAACAGCCATGTTTTAATTAAAATGTGTGGTAATTTTATATGTTTCATGATCGATTTTTTTAAAATTACATGAATATGAGAAGAAAGTATACAGCATTTGTTTAAGAAAACAGCCATGTTTTGAAACTTTAATACAGACAGCAGATATTTAAATATTTGTCAAACACTATGACCAGATATTGTAATAGTGATTTTGCTATTTAGTTGATATCAGGAAGTTACCAATGGTAGATCGTAGGTTACTTCAACAACGTATATTACAACTAACATAGCCGGTTTCCTAAACATATAATTTAATCTTGCAATGCTAGAGAGTATCCTAGCTTAAGTTTCTGTGTCAGATCAAGGAGTTATCAATTGCCACATAAATGGTTTAATAGCAACATTGAACTAACAAGTGTCATAATTCTGTGACAATGCACATTACAATGTCATGAAAAGAAAGCGGGTGTAAGAAATAGTAATACTGAATTTTACACTGATATTGGCTTAAGAAAGTTTTTATCAACATATCAAACTTTTAGTAGCAAACAGGGAGTGACATGGTTAACACATGGTGGTTAAATCAATTGATTTTCACTTTCATGGTTGCAGCTTCTACATAAGCTTTTGGCAACAGGTGGGATTTATTGAGAGCTTGCCCTGGTACGAGCTCAGCTGTTGACAGTGACAAGAAAACACTGAATTGATTTTATTGAACAAGGCCAACATGAATAAGTTAACCATAAGGATTTTATATAACTCTATCTAAGTGATTTTCCTTTTATCCTTTCACTTGTTGCTAATTCCTCTGATCTCCAGCACACACGTGTACCTTCATGTTTCTGTTCAGTTTTTTTGTTTATTTTGGGAATAGTGTAAAAACACTACTTTTGGATATAAGAATTTTTTTAAATTTTATGTACTTTGAGAACAGTTGTCCTTTATTGCCTCCACCATATTATGTTTGTTGATGCATTTGTTTGTCTTCATGATAAATCCAAGTACTGAACAGTTTTTTTCATATATTTATGTGAGAAGGATCTGAACATAAGAAGATATTAAATTTTTGAGAAAGTTATGGATCATATTTTGAGTACAATGAATCCCCTGAATTTTCAAATGTCCAATTTACAATCTATTTTCAATGACTTTCCACTTTCTGGTTTACATTTCTCCAAGAGTAATTAGCAATTCTTCATAAATATTTTATGTGGGGTAGTTCCTTGCCAAAGGAAGAAGGGTTTAGGATCCAGACACTTGACACAAAAAAGTCCTAATTTTAAAAATGCACCCTGGTGGAAACCTGCACTAATGTACTTTATAGTTAGTTTTTATTATCAAACAAGTATCAAAATGAATATACTTGATAACGGGTATGTCTATTGTAGGAGAACACAATGAATGGTGTAAGAAGACAAATTTTGAGCTATCTACCCATGCTCCGATGATGATTCACATTCCTGGGGTCACAGATCAAGGTATTGTGACAGAAGAGCTCACAGAATTTGTAGATCTTTTCCCAACCCTCGTAGATGCCGCTGGTCTACCAGAAATTCCTCTTTGCCCTGAAAATTCATCAAAAATATTGCTGTGCACAGAAGGAAAAAGCATGATGCCACTTATATATGGTACTCATTCTGGTGTGTGGAAAAAACGGGTGTTTTCTCAGTACCCAAGAGAGGGTCAGATTATGGGCTACACAATGAGAACAGAGAGATACCGATACACTGAATGGGTACATTTTCATTATGCTCCAATATACAGGCCATTCTGGGATAAACTTGCTGCTGCAGAGTTATATGATCATGCTGTAGATCCCCAGGAGAATAGTAACCTTGCAAATAACAAAGGTTATGAACTAATCCGTGAAGGGCTGAGTAAATATCTCCACGAAGGGTGGAGGGCAGCTCTGTAAATAACAATGCAATTGGCCAGTTGTTTACTATGTTTATACTGACAAAACAAATGCATGCAAAAACAACAGTTTTACGTACAACATGTTCAGTTTTACCTAGTTTTAAGAAAATATATATAGCTTCTCACACATGCATCATCTTATTCATCTGTGAATATACTGAGGTGAATCCATTGCCCAAACTATTTTAAAAACACTGACAGAAACAAACATATTTTTGCACAGAAAGACACCCAGGCAGTAATATATTACCCCAAGTGGATTCAAATGTTAAAAAGAAACGTATTTTACCATGGTGTCTCTATAATTCATGTTGTACTTATCTATATTTTATTGTTGAGCACAATTTGTCAAGCATTTAAGTTCATCATTTGTATTTTATGAAATATTATATCTTCAGATGGATTTTTCAATATTGAATAATATTTTAGCTGTATAAAGCACTTATTTTGTTTATTTTGACATACAAAATACTCCTCGAGACTGTTGAGGGTAGGTGTTAAAATTCATTGGCTTAGCAGTAATAGGTGTATATAATCATAAGTCAATACATACAGTAGTGGTATTGTATATATTACCATATGTTCTCCATGTGAAACAGTTAACTTCTTGTAATGTTTTACCAGTAAAACCCACATATACCATCTATAGAGGTTGTGTCAGAGCATGTAGTTGATTGAATAGCAAATTCCAGTGAATTTGCTTAATTTTTCCCAACTTTAGTCAAGGGTGCAGGTTTACCAAGACCTCCTCTCTGTCTCCAAAATTCATCAGAAATTAGCATGATACCTCTGATTAGAGATCCTAGTATGTCAAAGTCATGGAAGAAACGCATGTTCTTTCAGTTCCCAAGAGAAGGTTTGATCGTATGTTATTGAAGGAGAATGAACAGATATAGTTACACTGATTGGGTGCACTTCTGGCCAGATGCATTTTACCAACCGGACTGAGATTGTTTGTATGTAGCTAAATTATACGATCATAAAAGAGACACAGAACACAGAATGTCAATGTTGCTAATAATAGAAACTATGCGAAAACTAGAAAAAAGTACAGAAATAGCTACAGACAAGGATCTGTGTAAAAGCAAGTCTCGAAATGTAAAGCAAAAAGTGACAATTATACTACAGACCATTTCAACTGTATGCTCTATCATACGACATTTAATCACATTCTTATATCACTGCTAGAAATGTGTAGTTCTAGAAATATGGAAGTGCCCTTCTAAGGTAAAAGGAAATTGTAAATTTGCTGTAGAATTGTGTTGTTAAAACTGAATATCTATGTAATAAAAGGTCAAATGCTAAAGATTATACTGTAGTTTATTTGAAATCTTTGGGTTTTGCACACTATAACCAATAATGTTATTTTCAACAATACCAATGTACAATAAATCATTTGTCATGGTTATAAATAAATCACACAAGTAATTAATATACACAAAAACCCTTGACTTTTCATTTGTGACATTAAGTCTTTTGAAGTGCCAAATTACGTTGTTTTGAATTATATGCATAAGTGTTGTGTAATTGTTTACGATTTGAGTTTTAATGTTTAGTGTATCTGCAGACTGGTGCATTTCCAACTTGTCTGATGTTGTAAATATATAATATCTGTAGAGAATTTCAACAAATTCATCATGTTCTTACACAGAACTAATGTTTTATACCTTTGCAAGAAATAGCATCTTTGGTGCCACGTTCTTGATTCCTAATGTAGATACATTCCCCCTGGGGACAAGGCAGGAAGTAACACTAGATATTGGGATTAATATATAATTTTTAATTCTACTAAAATCTTGTAAGGCAATAATTTGCATTGACAGTAATCCTTCAAATTTATTATAACACAGACCATTATTAGTACATTCATCTGGTACTTTACAAATTAGTATTAAACTCTGACCTTGAGAGATTACAGCAACAAGGTCACTGAGAAAAGGTTAAAAAAACTAGTAACATGATAATCTGACAGTTTATAGCATGTCATAATGGTTTAACCTTGATCCGTCGCACAAACCAAGGTCACTGGTGAAAACAAAAACATAGCCAAATAAACCCCCCAAGCCATCAAAAATTACCAATTAGTTACATAAAACCACATGGGAATGGAACTACCTAGGACTAAGCAGGTGAGGGGATAAACCACCAGTGACCCTGGATATTAAGCCAAATGACCTTGTAGGCCAAGGTCAAGATGGGAGCTGAAAAGGTCAAATTTATAAGGCAACGTGAATGAATCAGTTGAAATGGGAGGTGAGAAAACCCACCAAACAGCCAAACTATGAATGTAGGTGCTGTTGAAAAGAGGAAAACAGGGAAGAAAGGAGTAAAGACAGAAAAATTCTGTCAGTGAGTGACTTATATATTAATGAAAATACTGGAATTACTGGACTTGAAAAGGGGAGATGTGCAACTAATACATTATAAAGTTGACTGATACCTAGGATATAATTCTGTATGTTGGCTGTGGAGAGATGGTTTTAATTTATAGGTACTTCATAGGAGGTAACAAAGAAATGATTTACCAGAAAGGTGGGCAGCCTAGCTGCCACCCCAGATGCCAGGGACTGCCGACACATATGGGCATAGGCTTTCCTAGTGGCTGTTCTGAAGGGAAAAACCAATTTGACCCAGGCTGGGGGGGAGGGGCAGCTGGGCTGCAGACAAATCTGAAAATAGAAATCATATACAAAGATTGAGTTTGGTGAAATTTGGCAAATATTGTCTAAGTTTATGCTCTGGCTTAACAGTTACCATCCATCCAGATAGATGTTCTGCTATATGATTGTATTTGCCTGGCACATAGATTACAATGATTTTTATATTAAAAATGGCAGTTATGAGCCAAATATTTCTGGCACAAGTGGCCAGGAATGGATCTTTTGTCTTGCCAGTGGTAAGTACTTCTACTACAGCTTGGTTGTCACAATGGATTTTTACCTTCTTATCTGCCCAAATTTGATACCAAACTTTGAGGGCAACAACATTTAACATTTCTCATTGGGTGATATGCAAATGTTGGAATTCGGTACCTAGGGCAAGGCATATACTGATGGACCAAATACACCTCCCAGTCCTGACAGTGAGGCATCCGGGTACACTTGAAAATCAACTGGTTTGTTATTGAAGAAAGTAACCCCATTATATTGTTTAAGGAAAACTTGAAACCAATTGAGGTCAGAATGAAGAACAAGAAGAACTCTTGTGACAAATTGATGTCAGAAGTACTGTGTCTATCTCTAAGAACCTGTAACATTCTAGCAGGTCTTATGCATTTTGTAATGTACAATAGAGAACCTAGCAAAGACTGCAACTGCCTTTTGGTACAGGTTGATTTGGAGATCCAATGTGTACACATATCATAAATTTCTTGTAATTTTTCAGCTGGTATGGAAACAGTACTGTTGATGGTATCTACTGCTATACCTAAGCCCGTTACCTGGGTTTGTGGTGCTACAAGTTTGCTCTGACTTACTTGCAAGCCTAGATCTTGGAGATAACAAAAATTGGTAAGATTGGTGTATTTTTGAAGGCAAACCCTATATATATTAAATCATCTATACAGTTCACAAGGTTGTCATAGCCATGCAGTTTCATAATATACCTAATGGCATTGCTACACCTCTCAAAAATTCCGGCAACCCTAGCAGATCTATGTCGCCCGGATCAATGTGAATATGCCTAAATGCTCTACTTATGTCTACCTTGTACAACAATGCACCAGGACCTATTTGCTTTATTTTTTTAATAATATGATCAACAGATGGGTACTGTAAAGAAAAATAAGAATCTAGATATTTACATTTATCAATAGCATCATTTACAGAGAACCCCTTAGGCCAACTGAGAGCCATTGTTGTATGTCTTTGAGTAGATTTTTGTTTCTCACTAGTCATTAGGTGACACGTTCTTTATTACTCCCAGCCAAAACATATTCATCCATCGGCTCAAGTGTAGGAGATACACCAATCCTGGACCTAATTTTATTTGGAACATCGATGGGTATGACAAGCAGGCCAAATATGGCATATACATACATGGATGCGTCAATGGTGCCTCAAGTTATATATTGTGGATGCACGCATACCATACTAATAAGGACAGCTCTGTAATTTCTGGGTATATCATTGACAAAATTGTACATTTGTCCACACCATATATGGAGTGATAGAGGAACCAAAAATGTCCTTGTTGAGCAGTTACAAAAGTTTTTAAGAAGAGGTGGCTCAGATGAATATGCTGGGAATCAAAGTTTTGTGTATGGCACAAGTGTGAATAACCAAAGAATCGAATGGATGTGGGGGATGTTGAGGAGATAAGGAATGCAGTTCTGGCTGAACTCCTTCCAAAACTTGGTTGATGAAGACAACTTCACAAGAGAGTATCTAGATATTAATCTGGTCCAATATTGCTTCATGGACATGGTACAGGTAACTTTACAAATTTATACTTAAGGGGTCTGCCTGATAGATTAAATAACCAGATCTCACGTAATTTGTCTTTTAGTAGCTTTAATATTCTGACAAAGCAATTATAAAATAACAATTCTGTTACTTATGAAATACAGCTAAGTCACAGTTACCATGGTCACATTAGAATTGGAATGATTTGTACATCATTTTGTGTTGTACATCATTTTGTATGTCATCTTAAATATATTTCAGTGTGAGAAATCTACTTTTTGCCAAATCTGTACACACCTCTAAAATTGTAGTTCTGATTATCTCTGAACACTAAGTGTAGCTTCAGTAGACATTCACTTATTTAAAAATGCTTGGTTAGTCCTGTTTGGATACTAGAAGGTAAATAAAATATATATAATGACCTATTTAGCGCACCTACCCTTGTAACCGCACCCTATCTCTTTTCAAGGCAATATACTTGACAACTTCTAGTGGGTGGACGATTAGCAAGTGACAGTGCACAATTGCGGTTGGTTAGAAAAGGTTTCTAATGATCGATTATTCAGCTTAAATCTTACCTTTCTCAATTTTTCTCAATATCCACATATTTTTAGTATAATTTACGTATTTTTACTTAATAAATTGACATTTTTGCCATGAATTTTGCGTTTGTTTATATCTACCACCATATTTACAGGAAGTGGGTATTTTTAGTAGATTCTAAATGTCGGAAGACCATTATTATTACTGGATTGACCTATACTTCACCCCAGTGTTTCATGATGGGGTGCGCTAAAAGGAGAATTTCCCACCAAAATATTGACTAAAAAATAGTCTTTCCTTAGCGCACTGTGCGCTAAATAGGTCATTTACGGTATGTCAATTTAAGATGCAATGCAACAGTGATGTACAGGCCTCCCCAACTTAAACAAGCAAATGACACCTTTTATTCCAGAAGGGAAAAATATATATATTTAGCATTATTGAGAGACTATTCTTAATTTGCAAAATAGGTGAACATTGTTTTCTGAGGAAACAGGCAAAATTAAGGCAACAAATGCAATGCTGTGGCTTTCAAAATTACTTTTGCATTCAAATGATGCAGAAACATTAACAGACCTGGTTAAAGTCAGAACTTTTTATAACTTAGAAGAAGACTAAACCAAGAATGTCAGGATAATAAAATAGCCAGCCTTGGCAGGTAAGAACCCCAGCCTGCAGGTATAACTAAAAGCGCAGCAATAATGAAATTTGGGGAAATCTTAGGGACAACTTTAGTTGTAAAAAGTATACAGACCCAACGAGATGTCAGATGTACAAACTTTCATGTAGTTGAACAAGGAAGAAAACTTACATATTGTATTTGTTCATGATATGAAGATTTCTTTTAACAACAGGAAGGAATCTGTTAATTAAAATGGAAGCCTATTGCGACGCAACAGTTTCTGTAGCATACAGATATATAACAAGACTACTACCATGATGGTTATCTCCCACTGAGAAATAAGCAAACGTGGCTGTATTACCTCTTGAAACAGAGAAACAAGGACTGATGTATAAGAGATATATGACCGTTTTAGAGTGATGGCCCCACTTGATATCCAAGCATGGGTCATGGTAAAATTTGACACTTGCAAAAGATTCACCAGCTATGATTCCTCACAAGTTGTTTTCATATTATGTAGCCCTAGGACCATTTAAGGGAGAAATAAGGTGTTTTTGTATGATGATCCTATTTGACCTTGAAGCAAAGGCCAAAGTTCAAATTTTGATACTTACAAAAGAACTGCAGACGATGAATTTCTTGGTTATTCTCACATATGGAGGCCATAGAATAAAAAATAATAGAGATATAAAAATAGTTTAGCATGATGTCCCAGATTTACGATGAAGCAGGGGTCAAAAGCCAAATTTGACACGTCTAAAGATTTGCTGGCCATGACTTTCTATAAATTAGTTTCATATTGTCAAGCTGTAAGGACAACAATGAATGAGAAAAAAACCCATGATTCGCCAACTATGATTTCCAGTAAGTTGTTCTCTCAATGCAAACACCTAGGACCAATAATGGGGGGGAAACATTAGGCCTTTTTGACATGATGACCCCACAATTTGATAACAAAGATGTGGCATCTTCAAAACAAGTTATGAATGATATGATGTCATAACTTCTTAACCTTCTTAATGTTAGACGTCATTAATGTTAGACGATTTTACAGCATGCACCCACAAATGTACACTTTGTAAACAACATGGGCTAGATCACTGGTATTAAACAATATTTAGGGTAGAAACTAACATGTTTCACTTGATTTCACACAATATTATTGCTGCAGAATTGAATATTTATCAAATCACTCACACAATTTCGCTCCAAAATAGGTGGCCATTTCTGTTTACATTATTTGGCATTTGAGCTTCAGTTTCGTACAAATGAATATTGAGAAAAAACATAAAGTTGCATCTTCTTTACAAAAGGAAAAAAAATGAAACTTAATAAAAAGCTTAATATTTGTGCATTTAGAAGTTGAATAATGAGCCTTGACACTTTTTATAAATACGAATAAAATTTGAAATAAGAAGTTATGACATCATATCATTCATAACTTGTTGAGTGGAATATTTTTTTCTGACAGTTTTTGCAATTTTATATTGGTAAGAACCCTTTTTATTTATATTATGTAGTTGATAATTTAACATTTGAAATATAGGACTATGTTGAATATTTTTTCTTTTAAAGGGGAGTCTAATTAAGTTTATTATTTGCAATGTTTATCTGTCTTTGAAAATAGAACAATCAATAGAACATTTTGCCTGAAATGATTACCGTAATGTACTGAAAATGTACCAACATATCGAAAATAATAAGGTTCATTGTAACATTTGTAGGTTTGCAACAGTGTGTAGGGAGAACTAGAAATGAAGAGAAGGAGGGCTGGAGTGAAGGAAAGGGTATATGATGAGGAAGCATTTAAAAATGTCATAATAGCAGTGAGGTGAGGCCAATGTAATTATTTGCTTTTTGAAGTTAATAATTTTTTTTCTTGGTTGAATTTTTTTTTTCACTTTTAGTCCTCATACATTAATGGTAGGAATGGCCATTTAACCAGTGGCAAGGCAGCAAAAGTGTATTGTATTCCAAAAAGTACGGTTTGGCTCCATTCAAGAAAGTACAGTCAAGACGCAGAGGAAGGAACTCATCTAAAGAAACTTGGTGCAAAGTTTCTTTTGACAGATGTAGAAGAAAGTCTTGCACAATATATGAGGTTTGAAAAAATGTTAAAATATTAAGAATTTTGTTTACTTTGAAAGAGGGATTGAATAAATGGTTGTAATAATATAATTTTACTCATTTATTTAAATATATGTAATTGAATGATATTACTAATCAGTATGCCCTTTAATTCTAAATGTTTGCAATATAAAATGTGTAATAAATAACAAATATCTTATTCAACTTTAATGAACAAACACAGTTAATTGCATTTCCCTACTACATTACATCCTTAATGAAACCCATGAACTTAATACCCTTAATGGTTTTTAAATAATTTTTAAATTTTAAAAAGGAGTTATATTTGCTGTTATTAACAGGTGGTGTGAAGAATCAAGCATTCCTTTCTCTTACGAACTTGTTGAGTTATTCGCCAACAAGATTTTGAAGCTCAGGGGAATGCAAAGAAAGGTACACAATGCACTCATTTAGGTCAAAATTTATTTTTATGAAAAAATGTACTAGTTTAGGTAGAACAATAAACTTCTTTCATAATGTAGTACTTAAATACAAAGGATAATTTAGTGTTAATAATCTGAAGAGCACCCACAGAGTATGTACATCTGCAGGTGTAGAAATTATAATGTAGTGTAATTTGTAAAATGATGGGCCAACAAAATGCACAGAGAAGCTGTTTGTTTTTTGTTAAAATTGTACCTAGTAATATGCAGAATAGTTGGACCAAGGAAAAAATATTAAAAAAAAAGTTTGTACAAAATATTTTCAAATATTTTTATGAGTATATAACCAGAAGTATTTCAGTAATCCTACTAACAATGAAACAAGTAAATAGACATTTCTTAATGATTTCAATGCATCCTTAACGGAGGGAAATAGTTTAGTTACTCTTTTGTTGTAAATAAATTGGCGCCATGGTGGTGCAGTGCGGTTCAAACCCCGACCTCTATGTGGGAAAGATGGTCAGCAGATTACAGTACAGTTCTTTGACCACATCTGCCCGCAAAACTACCCATCGTGATGTAACACGTACATGTTGAAATTGATGTTAAACCCCAAATGAATAAATAAATAAAGTGAAATAAAGTGTTTTTGTCATTTTTAAATGTAATTTTATGTAACAGGTTTGCCACAACTGGTGCAGAAGTTTTGTCACCAGACACAACTTCAAGCCCGGAAAGCCAAGGCACCTACCGAGAGACAGAGAATGTGCCTATGATAATGCAGAAAATATTCTGCATTATTTTTCTCTACTGCAAGGGAAGATAGAAGGCAAAGATCTGAGTGACAAACCACAACACATATGGAATGTTGATGAAAAGGGCTGGTCGAAGGAACAAGCTCTCCAACTGCCAGTCCTTTGTACAACAGGTCATCAGCAGGTCAGTATCATGCATGATTGTAAAGATTGTAAATTACAATAAAACCCTAATTATCTTAAAATCCTTACAGAGAATGATTTTGTATATGTAATAGCAGTTTCATGAAACAGAAGAGGTGGTTTACGGGGGAACAATAGAGAAATTAAATTTCAAGGTCAAAATCAGTTCATAAAGAAACAGTTATGTATGTAAAGTACAACATTGAAAGTTATACAGATGAAAAACTCAGAAGGGTTTGTTCACTGCGTCATTATATCAATGCAGTAATGTCATTTATTTACTGAATGTGAAATAAGAAAAGTTTTTTTTTAAGCGTTGTAAATGTGGTATTGCAAGACTTAACCGTTTAATTTGATTGTACAAATGTTGACATGTGTTACATGTTGACATGTGTATTTGTTTCTGTTTTTTTACAGGCAAAAACCAAACAAATCTTCATGAATGAGCACATCACAAGTGTTCCTTGTGTCAGTGCCTCCGGAATTGTTCAAGCCCCATACATCATATTCAGCAAGAACATTCCAAGTACGATCAATATCACAACCTTACCAGACTCCTGGCATTTTGGCTGCTCCGAAAGTGGCTTCTTGAACAAGGAGCTGTTTCATCTGTGCCTCAAGTAAGCAGTTTAAATAATTGCTTTAACTTTATAGCTTCTTCTGATGTACATATAACAGTACTCACTGATTAATAAGTTTTTTATAGTGAAAAAAGCTATCAGTCATTAATTGCTTGTACTTACTCGATAAATTTGGTTGCACACATAGCTAAGGTTACTTTAAAATGAGTAATTGTACAAATTAACTAAGACTTGTTCAATTGCATGTGTCGGTTTTATTTGCTAGTGAGTGTTATGGGTGAGCATGTGGTCTGCTGTTTATAATAAATAATACCTTCAATATGTACATTAATCCATTTATTAAAGTGACTGCTCAGACAGAAATTCTCAACTTCACCAGTGAACAACATGTTTTGAAGGTTATAGATTAATGAATAAGAAACATTTTTCTTCAGTGACCACATTCTGCGACACTTATTTCTTTATCATTGATGTTTTTTATTTATTTTTTTTAAACTGCAGGAACTCCTTCATATCGAATATTGGCAGGGAGAGACCCCAATTGCTAATATATGATGCGGTGTCTTGCCACTTTTCTCTGGAAGTGGTACAGCTGGCACTGAAGGAGAATATTTCCATTCTAACACTGCCTGGAAAGACCACTGCTTTCTTGCAGCCAGTCGACCAGATACTGTCGAACTTGGAATCAGCTTTTGCAGATCTGGCATTCAACATGTCTTTTACAAAAGCTGATTTCCTTGTTCGACCAGGCAATTTCGCTCTGGTTCTTCACCAGGCAATGAGGAAAGCTTGGACTAAATCACTGGTTGTACAAGCATTCAAAATGACTGGTAATTGCTGACAAATTTGAATTGTAGCTTTCAAAAAACATAGTATGTGTTCAATACAGTATTGCAATAGCAACAGTAATTTCATGACAGGACCACAGTATTTATCACTCAGTTTTATGTTGGGGAGTTATTACTTTAATGGCAAAGAAACTGATATAGCAAGTAATGTCATGGTGGTACTTCCACATTATACTTTTAAAATATTATTGTACATCCAATATAAGTTAATGATGTGGTACACAATGTGGATTGCATCAAGATTTACATCATTTACTGGTGTATTTCCTCAAAGCCTTGAGGAAATAAGCAACTGCTATAATTTAACAGTCAAGTGCAGGGCCACTTTGAAGGCTCAGTGTTTGGGTAGAGTTTTGCAGGCTCCTTCAGATCCAGAGGTTGGACATGACGTTGTTTTTGGGAACGAGTCAAATTCTACAGAATGCCAAGAAAATGCACAGCCCATCACCTGTGAATGCGGAAGAGCAGTGGATGACCCATGCCTTCAATGCATTAAGAGATACAAAGTAAAAATTTCATCATATAGCCATTTTACTGCCAAAATGTATGTTTACATGTTATGAAAAAACAGCATATACTGTAATTGATCCATAAATTATGAACTGATTAGCCCTTGTCATCAAAAGATAACTGCCAAGTTTCCTTGATTTGAGATTTAAAATTGTGATATCAGAAATAACTGCATGCATGGAATGATTCAAAAGTATTTCACCTGTTTATTATGTTATTACAGCATTTAAGCCATATTAAGTAATGACTATCAATAACATGTAACGTATACATTATATGGAAATAGTACAGTGCCATTAATCGATGCAGTCTGTGTATATCATAAAACATTCAAAGGCACTTGAAGGTTGTCTTTAACTTTTCTCTTAGATGCAGCATAACCCACTTTACAGATCTAGTGTTGTAGCAGAAACTTTGTCAAATCTTCTTGATGCAAGCCAGCAGAAGAATCTTTGCCACAGTAACCTTGCAAAGGCAAAACACATATCAGGTAATAATGGTAATGCTAACTATTGTGGGTGACTGGTAAAGGTATTTCATAGATAACCTTACAGTGCCAGATTCAATTATTCCTTCATAAATTTTTTAGGAGATACTTCCACTGATAATCATTAACTTTTACAGTGTACAATCAACTCCAATATATTAAAGGTTTCGGTTACCCCCCCCTCCCCAACTGGAACATTTACCTTTTATTTCATGTAATTAAAGCATTTTTTTCACTACAATAATGACCCCAATAATGACCCCACTTTTCTATGTAATACATAATGTGCTAATATATGTTGCACTGTATTGCATTGAAGAAGAGCATATATATATGCTTGATTTTTACTTTTGTTTGGACATTTCAGTTCCTATCTTTGTCAAGAGGCGAACCGACTGCCCTGATACTGCTTGATCTCTCAGCAGCATTTGATACAATTGATCATTCTACCCTTCTTCATTGTCTTCAGACCTGGTTTAGAATTGGTGGTTCTGTTCTGAAATGGTTCACCTCCTACCTATCTGAGCGCTATCAGTCAATAAAAATTGGTTCCACTCTCTCTGATCTTTGTAAACTCCTGTTTGGTGTGCACCAAGAATCTGTCTTGGGTCCTTTATTATTTATTTTCTGTACACAACCCCCTTTAGTGTGGTTATTGGTAAACACAAAGGACTAAAGTTTCATTGTTATGCAAGATGATACTCAAGTCTATATCCATCTATCCCAGAATAATTCATCTGCTGCCTTTGAAAAGTTGAACAGGTGCCTGGACGATATAAAGGAGTGAATGTCAGCCAGTAAACTCAAACTTAATCCAGATAAAACTGAGTTTATTGTGTTTGGTTCAAAAAGACAGAGGGACAAATTGAAAGGATATTTTCCATCTACCATCTTGGGTAGTCCTCTCTACCTTGCTGAGTGGGTCAAGAATCTGTGTGTGTGGTTTGATTCTGATTATTCCAAACATGTTCAAAATGTCTGCAAAAGTTGTTTTCTGCAACTCCGTGATTTTAGACATGTCGGGCGGTTTCTTACTCATGATGCTTCTGTTCTTGTGGCCAATGCTCTTGTTAGTAGTCGGCTGGATTACTGTAACTCACTTTTCAGGAGTCTTTCGAAGTTTAATCTTCATAAATTTCAGTGCATCCAAAACAGTGCAGCCAGAATTGTATCAAATACCAGCAGATACACTAGTACAACGCCTGTTCTTAAGAAATTGCATTGGCTTCCTGTTGAACATCGATCAGTCTTTAAACCAGCCACTCTTGTTTATAAGTTTCTCCACACTGGCTTTCCAAAGTATTTTGCTCCATACATCTCTTCCTACAGTAGTTCCTAAAGTACCAGGCACAGTCAGAGTGGTGGAAGTTTCCTTGTCATACCCAAGTTTCAACCCTCAGTCCATAAATCTGTTAAACCTGTTAAACAGTTTGGTCATAGTTTTGCTTTTGATGATTACTGTTTGGAATGCTCTTCCTGAGGAGATTTGTGCGTCCCCCTCTCTTGCCTCCTTCAGAAAACGCCTCAAAACCTACCTTTACACCAAGGCATACCCTTCTTCTTAAGTCTTACTTATCCCTGGTGTTCTCCATGGTGCCTGAACTCTTTTCTGTCCCTGGTCATTGAGATTGGTTGACTGTTTTTGTTTTGTTGCGCCTTAGAGTCCCCTTTGAATTGGGGATTAAGCGCTATAAAAGTCCAATTAGAATTAGAATATTTATATATTCTATATATAAATATTTTATAATATTTTAAACAATAGGAGTTGTGATAATAGGTACAGAACCAATCAAACAATGAATTGAATATTCATCCAATTATTATGAGTCACATTCAGTGTACTATCCTATCAATAATTTTGATAAACCAGGTATATGCAATCTCAGCTATCAAGTCTTCAGAAATAATGAGACCCCACGGATAGAACCAACCACAGAACAGTCCATACTTTTACAGCCTAAACAGCATAGTACCATCACTACCTCCCCAAATGATAATATTATATTATATCTGGCCATTTTTCCAATCTTATCATTACCCATAAAAATAAATATTTAAACACACAAACTCCTCCCAATCATACTGCCATTATGACTGATTCTCATAAATCTGTCATTTTTTAGGACAAACAGCCTCCCCAATAATATCTCACTGAGGAGTCAGTGGGCCTGTGTTGACAAACCCGCTCTGCCGAAACTCTGGGCCACCTTCCTTCATACCTTAGTTTCTAAAACAACCTACAACCATTGGCAGTTGGATTGACACCCATCCCTGCATATCTAGTCCCAAAAGACAAAATACCAACCCTTGTCAACAAAATCAAGGATGCAGAAGGACAACTGGTGTTATTAATTGCAGAGGAACTCAAAAATAAATACATCAAAGACACAGCCAAAGGCAATGTACTTATGTGCAGCGAAGAGCACGTCTATGGCGATAACAATCCAGGTGCCACTGAGGCACTAACCTTAGCCAACCTGTTTTCCAAAGACCGGGAGGCTGTCAACATTTTGCTTCAAAGGAAATCAGGAGGCCTAGGCAATCATCCCGTTAAAGATGAGGTCTTCTCAAAGCGTTGGTTCCCTAACAACACCAAGGATAACCCTTTAAACTTCAACAAGCATCCCAGACGCTCCAGGTCTTGGGGATGCCACACACGCTCTCGCTCCCCCTCCAAAAGGGGCTGAGGAAGACCCACCCGAGGGCAACCAAGAGGCTCAGGTCAAGGTGCCAACAGAGGACGTGATCTATACATCATTATATCCAGGAATATTAGACACCACTGGACACTTTTTCAACCAAAATGACCATCAAGGAATTTCCAACTTTAAGATATACATAGTGGACTTCATCCACGTGCACCCCGAGTCTCACCAGGCCTTTTCATTACGCAGGATGATTACACAAAACTGGCAACACAGGCTGTGCACAATAGCCCCACAGGGCCTCAACATACAGGAGCAATAACTGACTTGGTATATGCCCATTTATTTATAAGGCACACAACAAGTCCTATGTGATCCCACACCCACCCAGGATTGTGGTGCCTTAAAGGTGAACATGGTACATTGCACACTCAACTGGACAAACTTGCCCATCACTCACAGATTTTCCAATTATCCCCTGTTGGAAGAACTTATTCCAATAGGGAGGTGTCCACATGAGCAAGGTGGACAATACCCTTCCTGATATAAAGGATGACTATTTTCCACAAAAACAGCACCCAATGCCCCCCCCCCCCCCCCCCTTACAACCCATATTTTCTACTTAATGTGTCCCCCCATGGACCTTAATCCGTTTTACATCACACCATATTCCATGCGTCTGATGAGTCTGTGTGAAAAAAACCATGAAAGGTCCAAATCATACCTGTGAAGTCACATCTGTAATATCATTAACATAATGACCAAACATGTGACATCACTATGACATCACACACTGAACATGATGATTTGTGCATTATCCAGGAACATTGATTTGATTAGATATGGAAAATCATCACCTTGGTTATCTCAAATGACTTACCTGTCAAGTCATTCAAACATGGTCACGCAAACAGTAAAGACGTGTTTACCAGCAGTTGTTCACAACTATAGCCACATAACAATTATGAACTGAATTTAACAATAGATTATGTAACTAGGAAGATAATATTCCATTTGTTTATTACCATATTGGACAATAAACTAATTTGGTTCCAGTACAAATTGATATACCACATATTAGGAAAAAAATTAATTTCTACATTAGATTGGTGGGGGTAAAGATACTGCCTGCTGGATATGCATATCAAACTGTCTATTCATGACATGAAATTGTGAGACAACTATAGAAATATTTGAATATGTTGACCAGTCTGGGGATATATTGTTCTTAAACTGGCTCTATCTAGGAGTTCAGTTTGTTTGTAAATTGTGAAGTCAGAAGATTGATCATGTGTGTACTGCATAACTAATATTACAATCATGTTCATATCATTTCGGGAAGAGAAGAAATTGTAAAAATTTTATTGTAATTTAACGTTTTGTAAGTTAAATACTTACCTTATCCTCACTAGTGCTTACGTGTTGGCGGGAGCAAACATGTACGACAAACAAGAATATTTTTAAAATAAATATTCTTGTCGGTACCAGTATGTATACGCATGACCGCGCATGCGCGTGCACCGGAAGAAACCCGTTAAGCCTCACTTTAATTTTGGGAGCCAATATAATATATTGTAAACCCAAAAATCTTGAAAATGTGGCGTTGGATGGGTGGGAATCCGAATCTAGTGAGGATAAGGTAAGTATTTAACTTACAAAAAGTTAAATTACAATAAAATTTTTACATTTTATTGCGTAAAATACCCTTACCTTATCCTCACTAGTGCTTGATTACAACCATACTGGTGGTGAGATTTTTAATATTTTTGTCACCACAAGCAAGTATAATCATATGAAAAGTCAAAGTACAAATCTCAAGAATTTTTGTGAGGATGAAGTACTAGACTATATTATGCAATCAAAGTAACTTACAAAATAACATTTAGTAAATATATATGTAAGCACTACCTGGCAACCTTCCCAAAGGTGCCTTGGCCCTGCATGCCTTTTTAGTTGCAATGTACTAATTTCAAACACACTTGTGGTGAAAAGTACAAGAGTATGATAGGCATACTTAGCAACATAACAAAATAACCTATGTAGTTATATTCTGTTATTAAATAAACTGGAACTGTCCAGACTATGCATGGAAAAACTCCCACACCTTTGGAATTTTATAACACCAAATACCAATGTGTTCCCCAACCATGGACAGGTGCATTGGTAATAACAGGAGATTGTACTCGTCTATATGGATAAGACCACCTATTAACCCATTCTTTGGGCCTTTCCACCAGATCAGATGCTTCCCAAAACAGAAGCTTGATTGGGTATTTCCAACGGGTTTTCAGGTACCACTAAAATATGTGATCTGGCCCTTGGAACTGTACATAATTATTGTAATGTATAATACAATACACAAAGTATGAAGGAACCACATGGCGATACTATAGATCCAAAGAATAGTCTGACCTTCATTTGACTTCCAAGTCACAAGTTAAAGTCTAAAACTGTGGAATGTGACTTCCAGCCATATAAGGAGCATTTTGAGCCTTGGCCAGGAAACATTCTTAGTTTCAAGGTCAGATATTTGATCAGCTGGCAGAACTGTCTGCCTGTTGACATGGTAGCTCCTTGTGTACCTCCTGAAAAGTTATCTTGAAATAGATAAATAGCACATAGTTCCCCTATCTAAGATCTCAAATCTGTCAAGACAGAATCTTAGAGCTCTAAAGGGGCAAAGGGTCATATCTTCAGTTAAAGAATGATCCAAAAATTGCATAAAAGCAGGAATGAAACCCAGTTTGAACCATATCAGGCCCCTCTGAGGTCATCTGTTCTCTGCTAGAAGTACTGATGAAGGAGCAACTGTGAAGTCCTTCCAGTTCTGTGTTCCAATGATTTGAAAGTCCAAAGAACCTCACCTCTCTATCTATCATGAGAAAACTGATTTGAACATCAGAATGTTCAAATTCTGATTCAGATGGATCAAAAGTGACTTTGTCAAGACTAAGAATAATCAAAACAAGTCCAAAGGGTGTAAACGGTATAGCACCATCCTTCCATGGTCTGTCCCATGAAAACCCTCTATCAATCCATTTAGTTCATAACTATGAATGATTTCAATAGTGAACCCAAATGAAAACCATCTATCAGTCTATTGAGTTCATAACTATGAATGATTTAACAGTGAACCCAAAGGAAACCCATGTATCAGTCTATTGAGTTCATTATATCAATAGTGAACCCAAATGACAAACCATCTACCAGTCAATTGAGTTCATAACTATGAATGATTTTAACAGTGAACCCAAATGAATAACCATGTATCAGTCAATCGAGTTCATAACTATGAATGATTTTAACATTGAACCCAAATGCAAAACCATGTATCAGTCAATTGAGTTCATAAGTATGAATGATTTCAATAATGAACCCAAATGAATGGCATGAACCAATGGGTCAAATAACTGCCACTGAGGAGAGAGAAGGCTGTTGGAAGACCTCTGACCCTCCTTACATCAGAATCAACCAGAACTACCTTGCTCTGTATTGTATTGTATTGTAGTATTATAAAGAAAAAGCCTCTTAGTGTCTTAGCTTCTGAGAGACTTTTTACCCTGACAGGCTTTGGTGAATCCCCAGCTGAATAGCTGTTTAAAGAGATTCCTCCATATGCAAAGAGAGCCCACATCCTTATGTATAGAAGGAAGACAATACCAAGACATTCTTTTGGCCAGTCCACCAAGTTAAATGCCTCTTCAACATCTCTAAACAAGGAAATTGAATTTCCCATGGGTTCTATCCCTTGTAAAATGTACATTAGAACTATTTAGGATTACAGGATAAGGTCATAAGAGTTACTACCAAAAACGTTTGTAGACTCTTAATTTTTAATAGGGTACCCTCTTTTTGCCTTAGGGACCCAACATCTATGTGTAGATTGGACCTGTAAACCAGCACTGCTGCATTGGGGTTAATTCTTTTGAAAGTTAACCACCAACCATGATCACTTCTTCCCAGTACACCCAGATAATCTACTGTGATGAATTTGGAATGACCAGAAGGTCCATATACTTGATGAAAAAAGAAGAGCTGTAGCAAGCTGAAGAGAAGAGAAGGGACTTGCCTCAATATGGCCTGCCACAGAAGATTTTTATATCTTGTTAACAGGATATGTAAGTGGCCATCACATAAGTCTATTACAAATACCAATCCACTTCACAAATGGCATTACTGCACACTTCTACCACTCTGAAAGAACTGCATGGTGACAAGCTAGTAAAAACACTAAAACTTAACCAGTGCTCAAAAATCTGGTTTTTCAACAAGAAAAATGTTGTTAAAAACCCAGGCTTATGCACATTCTTACTGGGGTTATAGTCCTCTATGTAGCTTTTGAGGAAAACCAGCCCCTATAATTCACAAAGGCTGTTTTCCTCATTGAGGAAATACTTCAAAATGTGGATCTACTTGACAATTTAATTATCACAGAACCATCTGCTAACCCCACTGTTGAATGTGTATAACTCCAGGACAACAAACCTTCTGTAACCATACCTTAAAATGGTAGAAAGTTGTATCCAGGAAACTTCAAAGGTCATCCCTGTGATCCTGATGAAGTAAAATATCCATCTTCTCTTCCTTTGCAAACAGATTTGAAGACATGAAAGTTACACCTATTCAATCTGTTAGTGAGGAAATGGAAAATATGGTCACCCATCCACACACTAACCATGGCCAATGCTGCTTAACTTCTGTGATGAAACCCAAGCATTAAGCTGTACTACCATCAAAGCAAAAGCAAATGAGGCTGCTGTGAAGATTGTAAACGGTCATCAGTCCAAGTATCCCTCGTGGCCAGTGGTGTGACAATGCACTGCAAACTGCCATTCAGGATGAGTTGGTGAAAGCCGAGATCATCCACTTCCATTATAGAAAGACTACTCGACTTCGACTACAGTAACCCCAATAAACGAAGAAGAAGCAAATATACATCTATTACAGGCCATTTACCTCACAAACTTGGCTAGAGTTGAGGTCGTTTTCGTCCCTCGCAAACTGATGAGGCGGCTGCAATGTTGAAGAAAGCACACGTGAAGACAGAAGAAACGCATTCGTGTAAATGAGAAGGAAGCAAATATTCCACTCAATCCCACAGAATTTGTCACATAAGCTGTTGTATATCCACGAAATAACCCCCTTTTTACTGGGAAATTTGTGATATAAAGAGCTGAACACCATCTTCGCCATACTAAAGGTCACTTCCTGTGTAAATATTGTTTGCTGCGAACCCACTGTGGGTAATGGGTAAAAGCTTTTCGATTGGCTATAGACGATTTCATCTTCTGCACCACCATGAGATGACACAACACTGAAAGCGATGATCCTTGCAAAGCACTACCAAGAAAGGTTACTTGCTGCATTCCTTTGTAGAAATAGATCTTCAACCACACACGGCTACATGAAGATTCGTGAATGGACATCTCTATGAAAACTCTGTGAACTACCATGTACGGCTACCTGAAGACATGGTGTACCGTCTATGGCAAAATAAAGAATCCATCCTCCAGTAATGGAAACTGTTTCTTCTGTGGTAGTTACATTGCCGGACCCTTCATCTTGTGGCCACTGACAAGCTCCTGGTCCCTGTTAATGGCCATTTCTGCTGCATTTCGTCATTGAGATAGCAGAATTAACTCTACAACATAATATACTGCCGTTCCTGGACAGAAGTCAAATCCAGAGATGGACACGTTACCCTGTGGTGGATGCACTGCCGTTCCCGTAGCCATCCACGGTTACGGAACCGTACTGGTCACTGCTGAAAACCAATTCTTCTGTAGTTGCCTCACCTTCTGAGGTTGTTCTTGTCAACCTCCTAGTCTCTATTAATGACCATTTCCAGTGAGATAAAAGAACTTAAGTAAAAACAATAGGTAGAACTGTCATTAGTTTCCAGATGAATTTGTAACACAAGTAGCTGTGAAACTATCTGATGAGAACTTCTGTTGATGGTGGATTATTCTGTTACAGGGGTTGCCTCTGCCATATTTACCTCACTAGAGGAGGCAGAGGTACTACCCTACCATAAGATGTGAATGTTAATGAAGCCACTCTTCTGCCTCAAGGTAGAAAACTGTGGTTGTACTGTGAAGAGGTAGCTCTTGAATAATTTCCTGTTTATGGTGGATTCTTCTGGTACAGGGGTTGACTCTGCCATATTTACCTCACTAGAGGAGACAGAGGTACTATCCTTTCAGATGGAGATCTTATTCTGACCACTCTACTGGCTCAAGGGAAAGAACTGTGAAGAGGTAGATGTTGAAGAATTGCCGTTTCTGTCATCTTTACATCTGTATTCAATAAAAATGAAGCAGAAGATTTATTATGAGGTTCTTCTGTTCATTCATAAGACAGTTGATGGACTCTGCATAGCTACCAGACGTGCTAGTATAAGCTGCAGAAGGTCAGAAGGTGAATTCTTTTCTCAATGTCGAGGAAACTCTTCTTATTAAATGGCTAACAGGACCCTAACATTAACTAAGAAAAGGTCTGTAAACGCCGTAGATCCACTGAAAATGCAGACTTCCTGATGAAGATGGCTGGAAAATAACAAAGGAAAAGAAATAAAACCTTCCAATTGTTGTGAAAGCATGAATTATTTTCAAAAACATCTCCTTCCCTGCCAGCCATGTTGAAACTCTTCGCAAACGAAGATCGTGTCAAACGATGTTTACTCCCTCACGACCAAAATAAAAGTGAGGCTTAACGGCGTTCTTCCGGTGCACGCGCATGCGCGGTCATGCGTATACATACTGGTACCGACAAGAATATTTATTTTAAAAATATTCTCGTTTGGCCGTACATGTTTGCTCCCGCCAACACGTAAGCACTAGTGAGGATAAGGTAAGGGTATTTTACACAATAAAAAGACAGGTTTCAGTCTTACCAGTTACCACCATGGCAAACTTAAAACAGGTGGCATGGTCATTGATGAAAAGTGTTCAACGAAAAAAATGACACTTAAAAAACATTGAAAAAATTGTGTATTTTTTTAATTGTGTCATTTGTGGATTTGTCATTGTTAATCATTAAACTTTCTCTGCTTCACCATAACACTGCTAAGAGAATGGATAGTGTTAAATTATTATCTATTTTATCATAACCATACCACCACTTGATTTAGACACTAAGTAAATGTTGGCCAATACTCTTTTTGTCTATGAGAATTTTCAATTTTTTTATCAAGTGGAGTCAATTAATATAATCGGAAAAACTTCCCAAATGACATATACAGAAAAAATATACCACTAATGAACAATGTTATATAAATGCATAGTATAAGTATAATATTGTTAATCTTTAGGAGTATCCCTCTACGTATATCATCTATATGGGTCAAATACGGCAGGTGGTGAATAATAAAAAGCAGTATTAAAGCGTATACCACTAACAATGGTTATCTATCAGAAATTAGACTTCAAAGGGGGATCAGACATAGTTGTCCTATATAAGCTTTGCTATTTCTTTTAGTTGCATAGATATTATCTTATAAAATTAGCAATGTACTGATGATACAACTCTTTTCTTCAACGAAATGGGATTGGTAAAGAAGCATAATTTACTTCAGGCTCGTTTACTTTAATTTATAGACTCATCTTGTCTTACACCAAAATTCTTGATGAGCTTTACAGTGTGTACAGATTAAATCTCTTCCTTTCAAAATGCTATGGGTACGGTTTACAGAACATAACATTAAACTACAACAACTTAATATTCTATTTTTTATCATCTTCTACAGCATCATCAACCTTAATGAGAGTTACAGGGTCAAAAATGTATTTGGTGTAGTTCCTTTTTGCTAGAAAGCATACACTGTAGGTAAAACAAATGTAAATGTGTGTTCCTGACATCAAAATCAAAGCTCCAATTGAATTTCAGATTAATTATGCTGTAATCGACTGATTGACAGCAAATGAATATAACTTAGTACAACATGTTTGTAATGACCCTCTCAGCCACATGTGCATGCCTGCTGGGATTAGGCAGCTCATGTAGACACAATATATTGTTGAAATATTAATTTGGAAGTACAGGTTTCAAGTGAGACATCTTCATGTTATGACCACCTCAAAGTCAATCATACAAGACACTCTTTGTGTAGTTTATACAAGCATATGATACTTTTAAAATGTTAAATATATCTTTTATTGTTGTAATTACAGCTTTGTGATATATTAGGAGGTAATGAAAGACCAATGACTGGGATTCTATAAAAATCACTTTAGGGTATCTTGTATTTTGCAGTATATCTGGAAATTATTCCCTGGAATGCTGTAAAATTTGTAGAATTATTATTCAGGTCTATTTGAACATGATGATTAGGGTGTTTGCTCTTTTATTGGGTTTCATTATCAATTTTGGGACCCTCTATTGTTTTAAACATGCATATCGCCCTGTCAGTCTCTTATTCAGAACCATTGTATTCCTTCCTCATCAGGGATGAAACTCTCACTAACATTTTCTTGTGGTGAGTGACCTATAAGAGTCAGGTATGTTTGGATTTATCTTTGATATTGATGTACAACTGCAAACTACTGCTTTTATTGCGTTATTACATCTTACCTAGTGGAGAAATTGCATATGTTCAGTGCACGTTTTGTCTCACCAAATGTTAGAAAAAAATATCCTGAGTTGGTCTCTGGCCAGGGTTTGTGGTGTCCTGTTCACTCACTAAGGGGCCACTATGCCCCAAGCTCTAGCTAGACGGAGCAACTACTTACTTTTTATATTTTGGTCGAGGTTTGTTTAGACACTTGGGATTAAGGGAAACTTTATTTTATTACATATTTTTTGCACACTTTTTTTGTGAAACTTTTTGTGAAAAAAAGTGTCATGGCATCTCTGGGAAAAAGAAGGGGTCTTATGCCCATAACAAATCGGGTTTTGACCTCCATGACACATTCACACATTGCCGCAATAAGGGTCTTGGGAAAGATGCCTGTGTAGTTTCAGTGGCTATTTGATCTTTATGTGACAACTTTATCTTGCAATATAAAATCAGACAAGACAAGAAGTCTGGCATTCTCTTTTTCCACAAAGGACATTACAGTTTCGGGAGGAGCAGACAATGTAGTGTAAGTTAACAATCAGATGAACTTTTTGCCCGTTTTGACGCCCTACTTTTACATGGAAATATATTCACCACGCCAAAGTCACCAGTTATTGTTACTTCAAATCCACCAGTATCTGTCACACCTTTCCTAGACCAAACTCTTGCTACATGAGCCACCAATCCAGTGAGACCTCCAGTGTAAGACACACATGTTGGTAAAGGTTTACATAGATCTGACATAGAAAGACAGGAAGAATGTAAGCTATGCTTATAAGCCAAAGAGAAAGCCTTTTGCTGCAGTCGATTCATGCGTCCAGCTTACCCAATTGGCTATCAAACAAAAAAAAGCAACAGCCTTCTATATTTGGTACAAGATAACAAACTGTTGATGAATATGATTTCCACAAGTCCTTGATCTCAGCCTTCTATTCTTACCAGTTTACGACCTCAGAAGACATTTCTCAAGCAATGGTACCTTCGGTTCTTGATACAGAATTTGAAGAAAACTGAGATCAGCCCCAATGTGGGTGAGATCGTGAAGGAACAAAATTCAGAAGTATCTGATACTAGGCAAGCCTGAATAGAGTAAGAACATGAATAACCAGAAAACTGTCTGGCTGTCTGATTTTGAGCTTGAATTTGAAGATAGCGACCAGTTAGAAAATCCATGGAAATCAAAGCATCCAAGAAACTACATCTGTACAGATGCCCAAGGAGGATTGTCTATGCCAAAATATCGAGACTGAATCTCAGGGTAGCATAAGTATACCCCTTCAGGATCCAAGAAACAGGAGGTTTGAAAGTGTACTAATTCATAAATACCCTTAAAAGCTAAGCAAAGTGATATAGGCATGACATATTACATCAAGAGGGTCGCCATGGGATGGATAGAACAATGTATTCTTGGACTGATAGTAAGGTTTGCCTTAATGCTCAGTTTTCTTACATTGTCAAGCAGTCTTCTTACCCCAAGTCCAGTCATGTAGAAGTGAGGAGATGGGACTAGCTTGCCCATGATGATATTCAGATTACCAATCATACTGTGGGGTTTAGTAGGTGTAACTTTGTCCCCATATGGAATTGAAAGAAAAATGTAGACTTTCTGGGCGATATCATTTTGGGGACTCAGTAAATATACAGAATTTTGATTGCTTAAACTCATCCCAGGATGCCTTGAGGTTTTATATGGTCTGTCTGGCTAAAAATGGGTGCCCTATAAAAGTTTTGGGTCAATATCTTACCAAACATAGAAATTATAAGTGTGTCTCTGAATGCTACGTCTGTGTGGCCCAAAATCAGCAGTGTAAAGTTTGTAGATATTCTCATTGTAACTATCCCAGAATCATGTAACAGGTATCCAAGTGCTTAATCTCCAAACTATTGGAATCCACAGCACTCCATCCAAAATATGACATATGACAAAAGTCATGAAACCAAGGAAAGAATTATGACACATAAGCAGCCAGCTGTGGAAAAATGAATCCACTTCAATTTCAAAGGCGGCAAGTACTTTGCAAATTTAATCTTAGTATTTTTTTTCAATATTTGGTGCATCAAAAAGAAATAAGACTAATGAAAGGGTTATTGTTTTATAAATCTTTATCATATTGCAGAAAACCAGAAAAACAAGAAACAGAATGTCATATGTTCACAATTGGCAGACTTAATTAATCCAACAGCCATGAGACAAAAGGTTGTCTGGTAAATTGAAGGGAAAACTGGGACACTGATAAACATATATACATACAGATATATACATAAGTTCTGCCAGCGGCTTGGCTTGAAAGAAGTTGTTCTATCATGGAACAGCTAGTCCTGGTAAGCCAGGATCGATCCACGACCCATCACGACAGGACTGATTTTGTGGGTCAGTTGCTACAGTTGGGAATCACAATCAGGATCCATATCACACTATATAAACCCCATCACCAGGGATGTGCCACTCATTTCTCACTACAAAGATGACAGCAACACATCAAGATGAACTGTTTGACAAGTTCTTATTTTTAAATGGTTTTTATTGAGTTGAATATGTTAGTTTTCATCATGATTTCAAAACACAGAAGGCAACAGAACACAGCAACCAGCCATAGCCCCGACCACATAGGATACTGCAAAGAGAGGAGACAGGACACTACAGAACACTCTTGGACGAGCTAATCACAACTGACATACCAGGCTTCAGAAATTTCATCAGAATGCCACCAGCTTTTTTGATTTAATTGAAGAAAGAATTTACCCCCAGTCTGAGGAAGTCACCCACCAATTTCAGGAAGCCACTGGAAGTTGGTTTGAAACTGGCAGTTACATTGAGACACTTATACATAGGAGAAAGCTACACTTCACTGCAGTACCACTGGAGGATTTGAAGAATACCATTTGTAAATTTGTCCCCAAGGTGTGCCGAGCCATCCTTGAAGAATTTCAACATGAATATTTGATCTAACAGATATTGAAGACTGGAGAAAGATTGAGGAGAAATTTAGAAACAGATGTAATGACCCCCATGCTGTAGGTGCACTAGATGGTAAACACATTCCTATGAAGAAGCCCAAGAAGTCAGGCAGTGAATATTTCAACAACAAGGTTTACTTCTCCCTGGTACTGGCCTTAGTTGATGCTGAGTACAAATTTTTGTGGGTCAATGTGGGGGCCAGTGGTTCATCATCTGATGCTCAGATATTCAGCAAACGGAAGCAAAAAATTGAGAATGGCACCCTGGGACTACCACCACCAAAACCAATGGGACCTGAAGGGCCAGATCTACACTACTTTCTATTGGGGGATGATGATTTTGCCCTTATGTCTTGGTTGGTCAAGCCATACAGTAGAAGACAACTAACCAGAGAAGAGAGTAGCCAACTACAGGATATCCAGGGGCAGGGTTGTAGAGAATGATTTTGGAATATTAGTTGGAAGGTTCAGGGTGCTGCTGACCTCCATGGAGCAGAGGCCAAAAGTTGTGAGAGATATTGTGTTAACACGTGTGGTACTATATAACATGCTGAGAGGCCATCAGGGTGGAGGCCATCTACACCAGCGGATGACATTCAAACACCACAATCTTACTAGGTGGAGCAGGGACAGAATAAAAACTTTAGAAACCCATCGAGGGAGGCCAAACATCAATAACCTTGGGGCACTGGCTGGGCAAGAGGACAGAATTTAAGAAGACTGAAGGGCAAACATGCCGTAATCTATCAGTCCTTTTTAGGACTATCCAAATATTCCAAGAACTTTAATTGCAGAAGTGTTGCACAAACCTTGAACCAAATTTCCAACCAATTTGGTTCTGATCTAATTTTTTAAAAAAAATAATGCCCCCCATAAAGTAATATTTTGAAGAATGTCATTTCACAAATTAAACACAGTCTCATAGAGATTAAAACACAATTCCTCAAATGTCAAAGTTAAAACCCTACACACACATGTATTTCATTTTTTAAATAGTAGTTTTTCCTATGTTTTTCTCCTGTGTGTATGTTTCAATAATTCATTTGTATTAAACATTCACTCACTCATTCACACAATTGTTTTTATGTATTTGGGGGAAGAGAAAGTGTTTAGACGGTGTTCTTTTTTTGTTTTGAGGGGACAAGCAACTGAATAATTGTTTTGGAAAAATTTGGGTGGCACTTGTAAGGGCCTATTGGAGCGACTTAATGCAGGCTGATCTGTTGATTTGAGCCGACTCTGCTGGCTGGGAGGTCTTGACTGTTTTTGCCGAGTGGTAGTTGGCACTGGTGACTGTACTGGTTGAAGTTGAGAGGGTGAAAATAGTTGTGGTGTGTCGATCTGCTGGTACTGTAGTATGTAGTATGAGACTTCATAATCCAGAAGTGTTGCGTTGACTGTCTTCCTGTAGTCCTAAGGCGATGGAAGGCGGATTAAATGTCTTTGTTGGGCTTAAAGCAAAACATCAGTTATCTGGAATTGATTGATTTATTTATTTGGGGTTTTATGTTGCTTTCAACACTGTGCAGTTCATATCACAACAGGTAGTTGGAAGGGCAGAAGAAACCAGTAAATACAGTTGGTCAAGGTTCTGTAAACTGCCAACCAATGGCTAGCAACTACCAGCTTCTCAGTTGTCTAGAAGCCCCAGGCTGCTGGTCTTCCACAACAATGAAAGATGCAGGCGGTGATGCTGACCTCTGTCATTGTTGAACTTTGGCATCACAGTCGACTGTTAAGGTGCTGCTATCTGTGTTGGCTGTACAGCTGGAGAGGATACTTGCTGTGTATCCAGTATCGTGAGGATGTATTCACGTCCTGCTGTGGCTTGTGTCGCTTCTGGAAGTTGAAATGTTGTGACCTGTTGAGTTGTTGTGATTTGTCTCGTGCGTTCTTCAGCCTTGTACTGTATTCCAATAAGAAGTTTCACTGTCTCATTCCTGAAGGTCAAAAAGTGTCACTCCTCCAGGTGTTCAATCTTGGGCTGGTGATAGTTGCAGAACAACTGTCTTGGACTTGGAGTAGGGTCCTGATGTCTTCCCAAAAACCTGAAAATCATCAACCTCATCTCCTGAAACTGATCTAAAACTGGATCTTCAGCAGTGGTAGTGGCGACAGCACCTGGTCGGAGTGATGGGCTCATGGCTGATGAGTACATCTGATACCATGCTAATTTGCTCAGATTCAATCTCTCGTGAAGTATCCGGAACTGAAGCTGTGGCCGATGAAGGTCACAGTGATGACTTGAACGCAGAAGACTTTGACACTCCCTTCCTTCTGATGTAACCTCATAGAAAACTGAAACTGTCCTTCAACTAGGTCTGTCTTTCAATACTCATCACTGCAGCTTGTCCTGACTTCATCTGAGTGAGGTTGCCATATCTGGTATGTTGAGTCTCGAACCACTGTGTATTGTCATAAAGTTCCATACAAACTCCATAATGGCTTCTTCATCAAAATCACTCAGGAAAATAGACTTCATTTTCCCCTTCTTCAGCCTGGATTGACTTGATTCTACATCATTATTTGTATCTGTTTGAGCTCGCTTTTCTGTTCTTTCATCAGTCTCTTCCATCTGCTCGGTCTGTTCTATCCTCTCTCTTTCCAACCTCTCTCCCCCTCTCCTCCTGTTCTTACCACTCCCTCTCCTCTCCCTCATCCCTCTCTCTTCTTCTTCTCTCTATATCCTCAGTAATATCTCCTGACTCAAACTGTGGTTACGATTCTGTAGGTACTTCAATCTTTCTCCTTTTGCCCCTTGGTATCTTGTCAAATTACATATACAACTTCTTCAAAAAACAAAAACTTAAACTTAAAAGTGAAACCTAAGAGAACAAGTTTCACTCCCAACCAGTCCAGCGTAGCTCAAAACTTTAGCTAATTTGAAAAATAAATGAAAACTTAATTAAAACTCAAAAGCTGCACACCTCTTGTCTCTTGATAGTCAAAACCCAAACGAATGAAGTGTGTATGCCCACTGTCCCTTTCATAGCCACAGATTTTGAAACCAACAGGTTGTCTGTTACTGTAACAGGCCTGTTGGCTATTTTTGGGGGGTTGTCTGTTTCACTTTAGGCCTTGTCGGTTATAAAAATTGCCGACTCTAGGACTCAGTTGTTAAAAGTTCCCGACTGACCTGGAAAACTTCCCGACTGACAGGCCGACTAAATTTACTGACTACGGTTATTTTTCCCGCACAGTCTGTTGATCATCACGTACAGTCTGGATCACCATATTTGGGACAGGCCGGACACTTGATACAGACAGGCCTGTTGTATTAACTGACAAGGCAGGAGGTGTAACCGACGGGCCGTTAAGTTATCCGACAGGCCTGTTGCTAGGTGGATGAAATTAGGGTATGTTACAAGGGTCGGCAATGGTCATAGAAATATCAAACATGTTTGATATTTCACCGACTCTTTCCAACAAGCCTGGAAACTACAACCGATCCTAACCGACCATGTAAACATTGGTCCCGACTCCCAAACAAGACATAGTTACCGACCGGTCGGCTCCAGTGGAACACCCACATAAGGTTACACTTCACATGAGTATTGAATAAAATCAGTTGTTTGCTGCCCCCCAAATAGTGGACAATATCAGACCCTTCTTTTTCCATAAAAGGAAGAGGCAGATAAGGCATCTTGTACACTGTATTATCTTATATGGTCATATGGACAAACATCATATAAGTACATCACCAAAATGATACATAATAGAATTTACTGCTAACTGCTGACATATAATGGGTTTAACATGAAATTTTTCCCGGATGTAAAATTATTCTTCTACTTTACTGCGCATGACAGGAAGTGTTCACTATTGTATTGAAAACAGGGACAATTTTCCTACAGTTGGCAGGAACAGGACAAAACATCCCGTGACTTTATAATTAAAAAGATGCAGGAATTTTAACAAAGAAGGTAACTTACAATTTATTACATCTTAGCAAAATGATATTTGTAAAGATTTTCATTTGAAAATGCGTTTGTCTTTTATATTCTATGCTCTAGCTTTGTGGAACTTGTACTTTTGTCTGATAAAAAAACAGGCCCTTTCTTCTTCCTGTAGCAGCACGAGTTGTTCTTGACGATTGAGAAAAAATTTTTGTATCACCAGCAATCATTGGAAGGGCTGTATATTTTGTTAATTCTTCATCAAATCTATTTTCTTTATATATCATAGAGATATTTGCACTGCCTTGCATTTGTATATATTTACTTTGTATATTTATTTTACTGTTTCAAATTTTCAACCCTGTGCATAGGCAAGTCTGTCTTGTACATATATATTTTGCTTTAATTTCTTAGTTTTAAATAAATTAAGATTCACATTTTGTAAAAGCTCTTTTGTATATTAAAGTATCATGGGTAAAAAGATTGAAACTGAGTTGTACTTTAGATCAATTTACAGGTCTGACGTGCAGGACTTTTCCACCAGATTTACCCCGAAACCAGTTTGACACCATAAGGAAGGCTTCTAGCCATTATTGTGCTGTGCAGAAAGGTACTTATTTTTAATCAATTCTATTTTTAATTTACTCTTCAGCCAGTGAATTTCATCCCACCGGTGAACTTTGTCACCTTCCCTAAAATGCCAAGGACAACCAATATTTATTCTTAAATAAATGGAATAGCTGCAGCAAGGTACAATTCAACGATGAAACTTCTTACTAAAGAAAATTTAATATTGTTATAAAATGCAAGTGACACTAGGGCCGTCACGACTACCCGACTAATTGACAACGGTTACTAGGGATGGATCGGTAGGTCCGGTATCTCGGAACTGCTTCCCTGTATAATTTGGCCGCGGGTCGTAAGTTGGCCGCCACTCATTTAAATGTATCAGACAAATGTGTTGTTGCACAGGTTTTAAAAGTGGCAGTTATAATGCATCTTATTATAATAGACCATTCAAGAATGCTACAGGCCTTTAGATTTATAGAAATTTCAAAATATGATGATGGCGGCCAACTTACGACCTGCGGCCAACTTATGCAGGGAAGCAGTATCGAGAGCATTTGAGATTTTACGACCGCCACTTCGCCTGTCAGCACCTATAATGGAAGGAAGAGTTAAAATATTAGAAACATACCCAAAATCTGAAGAAATTATAAGCTTTTATCCCATATTTTCGTCCATTTATAACTAAGTTTCTGATGGGCGATAATAGAAGGATTTGGATTTTTTGTTAAATATTTGATTAAATACTTCCCATTTTTTAGCTTTTGTTAATGTAATTTAATTTTTAAACGTTCATACATCTTAATTCCTTGCTTCAAACACTTGGTAGATGGACGGGCCACAAAATCTGAAGAGTTACTGGACCGTCTCCATAGCTGGTGGTCTCGGGCCGACGGACCAGTGTGACTTTCGAACACTGCCCGTAGCTCATTGCATAGCCAAGTAATAGCTACTTTGAGGCTATCACTTCAAGTAAATTGCTTGTATCTTCAAAACTATTTTATTTAGTGTATTTATTTAATATGTTATTCACCTAATTTTGGGTCAGCTATAACATAGTAAATTTGCAGAACTGTAAGTCATGGCATAGCTGAGCAATAAATGCTTTCAGGTTCTCACTATTGAGTAAATCTGTTCTAACTTAAAAACTATTGCTTTTAAAGAATTTTGTTTAAATATGTTATTCATTTACTTTTGATTTAACTATAATATAGTAAAATTGCAGATGTGTATCTCATGGCATAGCTGAGTAATAGCTATTCTCAGATCTTCACTCTTGATTAAATCAGTTTTAACTTTAAAAAATGTTGCATTTAGAGTATTTTCTTTAAATACTTTGTTCACCTACTTTTGGGCCTGCTATAACATGTTAGTAAAGTTGCAGACCTGTATGTCATGGCATAGCTGAGTAAAAGCTACTTGTAGGTTCCTACTCTCTAGTGAATCACTTGGAAATTGAAAAGTATTGTATTTAGAGTATTTTTTCTAAACATGTTGTTCACCTATTTTTGGGTCAGCTATGACAAAGTTAAATTGTAGACCTGCAGGTCATGGCATAGCTGAGCAATAGCTACTTATAGGTTCTCACTGTTCAGTAAATCATTTGTAATGTGAAAACTATGGCATTTTGAGATTTTTGGTTTAATGTGTCATTCACCTACTTTTGGGTCAGCTATAACATAGTAAATAGTCCTGGTATTGTTTTTCGATATTGAAATATTTATCGATCTATGCTAAATACACTGATATCAATAATGTACGGTTTATTATCAATATCAAAACATACCACTTACAGGTACAACACTTACAGGTACAACTATGGTGTTTTTCATTCAAATAAAGGACAATATTTAAAGCATATAAAGGTTTTCATGTCATTTTTGTAAGCTTTCACTTACCGCAAAAGTGGAAACCCCATATTTGTTTACGTTTCGGGAAACAATTAAAACCTGCGAAAGAGTTTTGAAGCTCTCTCCCGGAAAACTTCTATGACCCGATATTTCAATATCGATCGATCCGATAGGGAGAAATATGTTTTGATATCAATATACATATTATTATTCGATACCAACACTAATAGTAAACTTGTATCTCATTGGATAGCTGAGCAATGGCTACTTTGATGTTTTCTCTCTTGAGTAAATCAAATGTTACTTGAAAACAGTTGCATTCACAGAATTTTGTTTAAATATCTTATTCATCTACTTTTGAATTAAAAGGGTTTGGGTATATGGGCACCAAATATACCAGTAAGAGGAAAAAGTTACACCAATTGTTTGCTGCCAATTGAGTTAATGGTGGGGACTTCCCAAATGTTCTACATTAATTTTGCTGTGCGCATAATTTGAGGTTTTTTGGGTTGATATTAGTGCCCAGCCAATGTATCACACTAAATCTCATATTCTTGTGTGATTGTGCTTCTTAGTGAAAGTGTTATGAGACTGGTGTTTTCCATTTTGGTGGGTATTTAACACTTAAATATGCTCATACATTCTTTGTCTGAATGCTCTACTTGTTTTACCAATGGACTGCATTCCACATTTTATGCACTCAATTAGGTAAATTGTTTTGTTTATTTCACGAGTTACCCATATTGCTTTGAGCAGATTGACACATTTATGTGTGGTGCCTCATAGTTTCATTACTCAGGCTTGTCCTAGGGTTGGTACACCTAGGGTTGTTGTGATAGCTGTATTAGACTCTACGCCTGAAGTATCCATGGCAGTGACCTAAATTACCTGACTAGCACTTTCAGACATTGTGGTGCCCGTAAGTAAAGACTTAAAATTATGCTGAGTGCTAGTGCAAGAATGCCTCACTGATACTTTTAAATTAGCTAGAACATTGTAAAATTGCAGACATGTAGCTCATGGCATAGCTATTCTCAGATTCTCACTTTTGGGTAAATCAGTTGTAACTTGAAAAATATAAAAAATAAATTTAAAAAAAAATATATATATATATGTATTTTCTATACATATTTTGTTCATCGACTTTTGGGTCAGCTATAACATAGTGAAATTGCAAATCTGTATGTCATGGCATAGCCGGGCAAGAGCTACTTTCAGGTTCTCACTGTTGAGTAAATCCGATGTAACTGAAAAACTATTGTGTTCAGAGTAATTGCATAATTGACCTTGAACCACGTCATATCCTGCATCTGACCAAATGCAAATAGTAAATGACCATACCATTAACTCCTATCATTTTTAAAAACAGACAAGCAGCTGTTTTATGTGGACAAGCACGGTAGGGAACGATTGGCATTGACAACACCTGAGCAGCAGGAGAAGGCATTAATTGAGAGCCATGATGAGAGCAACCATGGAGGATTCAACAAGACACTTCGCAAGTTGGAGATGGCGTATTATTGGACGACAATGGTTAAAGATGTTAGAGATTGGGTAGCTGTAATTGATTTTAGTGTAATTTTTTTACCAACATCTGAGCTAAAAATCTTACGTTTAATTTTTAATGGCATTCTGGTATGGTAGAGGTTCATTTATGTCTCCTTTTTGGAATAAATTTTTCACACATCTTAACCTCTGACCAAGGAAGTACCATATCTTTTTGTTTATCGTTAATTTCTATTTTCATGGTTTCAATTTATTTATATATTAACCATTTCATCCATACAAGCCATTATTAAGGCCCATGTCAGTCACCACTACAGGCCTGTTTACAGGATTACGTTATGTCAATTTCTGATGGAAAACATGCATTATCATGACAGATGAAAACTTAAGTTTGTAAGTATCTACATCTGTCTCTTGTTATATGTTACTTTATTTTGATGCCTTTTTCCTAAATTTGCTCCTAAACTTGCTCACTCATGAATTAAATTACCTATTTCCTTAGTAACAGGCAAATTTCCTTAGCAACCATAGGAAATTAACTCAATTCTTTACTGGGAATCCTTATGTAAAGAGACAGCTTTATCCCCTGACCCCCCCTTTATGGGTCAAGCTGGAGTCATAAAATAGCCCAATTTGTGTCTACTTTATTCTTGCTTCCAGAGCAAGTTTAATGACTTTTAAGAAGGAAAAGTAAATAATTAAGTTAATTAAGGAAAGGTAAATAATTAAGTTAATTTCCTATGTTTGCTACATTTGCCTGTTAAGAAGGAAATAGAAAGTTATTTCATAAACTTTATGGAAATTGGTATAGACCCTTCATGGTTTGTTTAGTTTAAAAATAATTTTGTTAAAATATTTAAAACTGCCACAACGGATTTTGTCTTTTTAATTGTTAAAGCTTTGTTTTTTTCTTCCTGTAGGTAACCACAATTTGCATATGAATAGTACTCGATTGCAAGACATAAACGATGCATTTCCTGTTATTATGGCTTTAATATGATCAACAAGATGGTTCTGTTGTCTTCCACCTATGCTATTACCTTAAACATGAATAACACAAATATCCTACCACAAATTATACAAGAAAGTCCAATTTTAACGTCAATTTCATATGGTTGCTAAGGACAATTATCTGTTGCTATGGAAATTTAAAAAAATACAAGTATCTTGTAAAAGAAAAACCCATGCTATTTAATATGATGCATGGTTTGCATGTGGTACTTTCAACTATTTTTTACTATTTTCCTGATTTCCCAAATATATTAATTTAGGATTTGTCACTGTTTTCTCTAGAAACTTAGGGGTGAAATGGTTAAAACCAATAGATTTCTTTTAAAAAAAATTTTCCAGAACACTGGCCAACAAATTGATTTAAGTGATTTTTCGTAAAATTTATTTTGATGCATCTGTTGTTATTAATTTTGTTTCAGATTTCCTTGTGTGACCGCTGTCAAAGGACTGACAAGCTGAAGTCTAAGAGTAAAGAACTACACCCAATAGTTACAGAGGCACCATGTCAGGTTGGTGTATATTTTAAAATTGTGGTAATTAAGCGTCCCTGAAAAGGGTGCTTATTTGTTTTCGCGTAAGTTTCCTCGCAGCCGCTGCCGCATTAGGGTCTCCCTTGAATATCTCCCTTATTATTGGAAGCTTTCTAACCATATTTGGCAGTTATATACCTTAGGCATGGGAAATTTTTTCTACATGCTTAGATTTGACCTTTGATCTTTATCAAGGTCACACGATCAAAAAATAGTATTTTCAGGTACAGCTACCCATCATCGCAGTTCAGGAAAATCTACTGACCACAGAGGCTTGTAACTTCATACACATGCTTATACTATCCAAAAGACAAACTGATCAGATTTTGGGAGCAATCCGATGAAAATTGACCAATTTATGAGCGATTTTCTCACCAATCAGAAAGCTTAAAATTCATGTGAACCCCCTACTATCTGCTTATCTGGGTGTTCCACCACATGACTAAGCTTCCCGATCAAGGGTTTTTGGCAGTTGGGTTCAAATATTTGCTTAGTCCCAGGCGTCCTGTAAGGGTCGTTTGTGGCCGTGAGAGAAATCAAACATGTTTGATATTTCTCACGACTCAAACCGATTCTTTTTTCCCGCCGTAAACAAAATGTCCAGTCCCAGGCTTCCTCAGGCCTCCTCAGACCCAAATTTACACAGTCGTATCTTGTCCCAGGCGTCCTGCGACCCTTAGTCCCAGGCCTCCATAGCTTAGTCCCAGGAAGCCTGTTCGCCAGTCCCCGACTTATTACAGATCTTTGAAGTTTCATGCGTGTGAAAAGGAATCGGTTTCATTAGTCCCAAGAAGCCTCAGACCGTCCCAGGTGTCCTGCGACGCAAAATTTAGTTTGCGATGGTCTGAGGACGCCCCAGGAGGCCTGGGACTAAGAACTGATTAAGAGCCGACTAAAACTAGGGGGTCTGGGACTATATAAGCGACCGCGCACACATTCTCGCTGTTACTGACTGGTTGGCTACTGAGAGACGTGTGTCACTGTTTTGCAGGGGTTTTCAGTTTTTTTAAATATCATATAATTTTTGAGCTTAAGGCAAATTTAACCCACGATTAACCTTCGGCGTCCTCAGGCCTCCTCAGCCTTCCCCAGACCAGGATCGCCGATTCTTGTTGTGAAGAAAAGCTGGATTTTGTGGGTATATATATATAAAATTCGCGATCTAATCACCATTGCTTTTCTAGGAACACAGCAGGATGCCACCTTTTAATGGAAGACAGATTCAACAACAACTTACTATAGGGCTTTTTTGGTTTTTATTCAGTTACAAATAATCATGTATTTCCAATTTTTACGTTGACCACAGCAACCACCAGCACCACCACCACCACCACCCATACAGAGACCTAGAAGAAGGCACAACATGTGGGTCAGGCCATGGCTACTGCAGAGAGAGGAGACGGGGTCCTACCACAACATTATGGCTGATCTGTATGCCACAGACATTCCAGGATTCACCAATTACATGAGGATGACCCCTGAATTTTTTGAAATGGTAAAGACCAGACTGGAACCACGTCTAGCCAGGCATCCCCGTTTCAAGATTCAGAGTGATGAGGACCACCATTGAACTACCCCAGAAACAGTCAGAGAAGTGGTCTTCACCTGTGTGGTTCTGCAAAACATACTGAGAAGCCAGCATCAAGGTCAACATGGTGGTCAGCAGCCTGGGGAGGACGATGATAATGATGTGCCTGGTGATTGCGGATTGATTGGTGGTGCTGCTGGTGGTGCCCAAGACAGAAACCCTGCTAGAGAAGCCAAAAGACAGAGGGATTACCTCAAGGACTACTTCAATAATGAGGGAGCAGTGGCCTGGCAAGATGGCAGAATATAAGTCCTGCTGCAGTAAACAGTCCTTTTCAGGACTACCAAATATTCCAAAAACAATTAATCAGCTATGCTTGCTAATTCACATCCACATTGCTCTTATTCAACTCTTTATCATCAACCAATAGACAATTTTTATGGGACCTCAACTGTTTTGGTATCTACCATTATTTCCTCACAGGTTGTACATCACTGATAATATTTCTTAATTGAAAGTTTTCTTCATTTCAGCAAAATCAACACCCAAGGTTTTATCAAGTGAAAAAAGTGATTCACCATCACAATCCAACAAGAATAAATCTTATAAAAACCCCAAAAGGCCTTGCCCATATTGTGGGAAGTTCCAAGCCAAGTTAACAAGACATCTACAGTACCGACACAAAGACAAAAAGGATGTCCAGGAGGCAATGAAACTTCCAAATAAACAAAAGTCTTCAAGTTTTAGTGATTTGAAGAAAAGGGGAATTTTTTTCTGTACAACACACAAAGGGTTAAAGACACAAAAGAAAAAGAGGCCATTCTACTCAGAGAGCGAAATCAGGGAAGTCATGAGTTGATGCTGTGTGGATTTTGCCAAGGGTTTTTTGCAAAGACTTACATGTGGCATCATAAACAGAGTTGCAATAATGCAGCCTCATCAGTTTCTTCTTCGCAGTCATTGCCAGTTTCAGTCCTCAAAACATTCCCAGAAGATAAGGTTGATTCATTTACCTCAGAAATACTGGCCAAATTTAGAGGAAATGATATTGGCAACCTCTGTAGGGAGGATAAGTTGATCAACCTTTACGGCCATAAACAATGGGCCAAAAACATCAAAGAGGATAAAAAGCCTGTAATGTCTGATATGAGGCGTTTAGCTTCACTTATTTTGAAATGCAGGTGCCTTACAAGAAATGCAAATTTCAGTGGTGAAGACCTTTTGTAGAGAAATAATTTTAACACAGTCGCAGAAGCAATAGGCCTCCTTGGTGGTGATTGCGAAAATGAAAAGCCTAGCCTGAAGTTAGGGCTTGGTTACATGCTCAAAACTTGTTGCAAAATAATGAAAGGCACCTATTTGGTGGAAAAGAAAGATGAAGAAGCTCAAGAAACAGACATTTTCAGCTCCATCCTCGAGTTAAACTGGGGGATTTTATTTTCCAAGGCAGTTGGCATAATTGAAAAGAAAAGACAAGAAAAATTAAGGAGGCTGTGTGAAATGCCTTTAGAAGAAGATGTCTTGAAACTCAACAAGTTTAACAAAGAAAAGATACAAGAAATGATGGATGATGATTATATGATATGGACGAATTACGAATTCAACCGTTTGCGGGCTCTTCTGGTTTACAGGCTTACAATGTACAATGCACGAAGAGGGGGGGAGCCCGCACGATTACTCCTGAAAGAGTGGGAGGATGCTGAAGCAAATTCGTGGATTGATCCACAGATGATCGTGCGATTTCAGGACCCGTTGGAGAAGGCAATGCTAAATAGGTATAAATTAGCTTACCAGTACGGCAAAGGAAAAAAACTTGTCCCCCTTCTAATTCCAATGGACTGTGTTGCAGCCATTCAAAAACTGAGTGACATACGAGGAGATGTTGGAGTAAACGAGAAGAATCAGTACTTGTTTGCCTTAACACAAAAAAGCTTAGAGCATGCAAATGGCTGGCAAGCTGTACACGAAGTCTCTGTGCAAGCAAATATTAGCAATGTCACTAGACTTACAGCAACCAAGATGCGACACAGAGCATCGACTTTATATGCTATGCAAGACATACCTGAGAACAGTCGTGCTGCTTTCTACAATCATATGGGTCATTCAAAAGATGTCAATGAATGTATCTATCAATCTCCTCTAGGAATAAAAGAAATGATAAATGTGGGAAGTTATCTTCAACGTTTGGATGAAGGGGAGTTGACAAGTATCTCGGGTAACTTTTACATTTCAAATATATTTTAGTAAACCCATTCTGTCCCATGTTCCTATTTGTGATAAAAATTATAAAGACTGTTTGAGGGAGAGGCACTTTCTTCATGATAGTTCTTCATAACTACTTGGTTAACTCTATAATAATTATGACCATATTAAACTGCAGATGTACTGTATTGATGATGTTTCTAGCACTGTCCCAAATCTGCTTGTGTACAGACCTGATGATGATTTTAATTCTCCATTTTAAGTATAAAATAAAGCACATATAACAATTTGATCAATGAGTAATGTTTATTTTTGGTGACAATAAACTGCTGATATAAAAAAAGATTGATATCCATCATTCTTGCCTTGACTTCTCAATTATTTCAGAAATCCATCTTAATGTCATGCTAATTTATTGTCATAAAATAAGCAAAACATTTCTATTATAGGCCGACTTAGGATAGTTATATTTAGGATGTCAAAACAACCATGAAGTGGAACAATTGATTATTAGTTTAAGTGGAAAAATAATATCAGTTTTTTTATCAGTTTCTTAATATAGTATTCCAAATATTAGAGTTATGAAACAGTTCTTTATGGATGTTTAACACTAGGGAGTAAACTGTAACCATAAACTGATTTCCATTTTCGTGTAAGGTTCCAATTACAGCCCAAGAGTAAAACAGCCTTTTCCAAATAATGCAATATTGTTAGCCCAAATATGGTGTGTATTATGATTAGCACTGAGTAGTTGCATAGTTGAGCAAATAATCTAGAAGGCAAGACTAAAATTTTTGTTTACAGATCGTACCTCGAAAATGCTTTTTCCAATCAAATTCAAACTTGACAGGGAGATGGATCACCATCAAAGTTAGGTTATTTTTAACCCCACAGCCTGAAAAGGCCTTGACCTTAAAAATCTTGTCTGGGCCATATCTCGGAAACTGTAATGTGTAGGATGTTCATATTTGGTAGGGACATTGGTTGGTGGGTGTAGGTGTGCAACGTAATAGTATGACCTTGATTTGACCTTTGCATAGTGACCTTGATCTTACAAATCTTGTCCAGGCCATATCTCAGAAACCGTAAGGTGAAGGCTGTTCATATTTGGTAAGGACATTGGTGAGGATGTGTAGGTGCAACATCATAGTGTGACCTAGATTTGACATTGATCTTGGTGTAGGGACCTTGACCTTAAAAATCATGTCCTTGCCATATTTCATAAACTGTAAGGTGTAGGATGATGATATTAAGCAGGAATATCAGCGGTCATTGGAGTGCAAATCAAATTAAGACCTTGATTTAATCTTTAAAATCTTGTTTGCCCTGTGTTGTTCCTTTTCTGTTAACTTCTGGTGTCCCTTTAGGTGCATTAGGTGTAGGATGTAATATTAAGCAGGGATATCGGTGGGTATTGGAGAACAAAACAAATTACAACCTTGATTTGATCTTGATTTTTAAAATCTTGTTTGGCCTATATCTTAAAAAAAACATGCATACTATTCCTGTTAACTTCTGGTGTCCATTTATGTTTCCGAAGGCTGTGGTGTACAGGCATCTCTGAAGGTATTATATTTTATGTATATAAAAATTAAGGGTGAGACATATCAACAAATAATGTCCCAATAACTGCCAACTGATCAAAGCTATACATGCCCGGTTTGGAGGACCTGAAATGAACCAAAATTTAGTCTTTAGTGAGCACCATTCCTCATCTCTGTCTGGATGTAAACAGCCTTATATATTGCCCATTTTTTGTCTTTCTAATTGATAATGAAATTTACTAAATAAGACATAAAATAACATTTAGGGTGATCAAATGGAGTGGGGTTCCAGAGCCCTCTGAAAACACTTTTGGATCAAGGATTGAATCTCCGGTACCCTGTCTCACCCATAATCAAAATATTGTTGTATTAAAGTTATTTTACTGGATGTGAAAGTAAAGACCACATTTTAGTGACTGTGCAACCTGCCTTTGAGCCATTTCTGACTCTCTTGTTATTATATTTATAGGGGCTGCAGAACCAACTCCTGATCCAGAAGTTACGATCAGAGGAGCCAATACTGGATCAACAAAAGGAGACTCAGCACAAATAGATGCTGAATATCGCTCACATTTTTTATAAGGCCAACATTAGTAGGCCTTATGAACTCTCTTCATAATGAAACTATTATTTCTTGCTTTGCCATGCTGTTTATTTTGTTACATTTGCCTTTTTGATTGGTTGTTTGTTATTGTTGTTAATGATTTTCATGTATCTGTTATTTTATTTCATTTTGGAGGGAAAATGGAATCCAAAAACAGCTCTTGTGAACAGGTTTTTGAAAATGTCTGTATTTTTCATTTTTCTTTAGCAAACCAATTTAAACCCTATACATTTTGAAAAAATATTTTTCATTTTTATGTCAGCTTGACATAATGTTGTCACTCTGCGGCGTGGGCGTACGTGTCCGCGCGAACAACTTCTTCTCCAAAACTACAAGTGCTAGAGACATGCACTTTTTTTAAAATGAAGCTTACCTATTGAGGATGAAAAATTGTTCAAGGCATGCAGATCCATTTGTCTGTCTGTTCACCAGAACCAAAAATGTGAAAATTTTGACCCAATTTCACTCCCTTTTCATTGCTGCGATCTGCAGCAAAAGTGTGTTCCATTTGGACACTTGTAGACTACTGTATAATTTATATGACCTCCGTAGTGGATGCATTATTGATTTTTTGCTGGACACAACCAACACACCCAGTTTATGCAGTTTGGTTTTTCATTTTCTCTATAACAATGATATTTTAAAAGATACTGCAATTAAATCAAGAATATATATATAATATTTATATCACTACAAAGACAATGCTCAGAACCTTCTGATAAGCTTTATAAAAATAAAATTGAGTACCTTGGGCATTTATTTGACATCTAGCAGGAAGTTGGGAGTGGGCCTTTATGACAAATAGACAATTCTGCTGCAAAAAATTCTAAAATGTACAAGACCAATGGGTAGGCTTTTACCTGAGCATGGGCTTTTGAGAGAATGATTTTGGTATATTGGGACATGCAAAACAATATATATATTGCTAATAAAAATTTTATTTCCACAGATAAAGTTTTAAAAAAATATGGCTGATGTAAAGAAGTAAGGCAAGGTAAGTTATTAAGCTTTGAAAACTTTGTATTAGTTTTCTTTATAATTTGTTACATAAAGTTATTTGTGGCTTTTGTGTGATATCCAGTTGGGTTTTGGAAGTATTTTGTAAAAGGAACCCCCAATTATCGCTATTTCTCATGAACCGCATCCCTATGGGTATCACAACTACCAATGGCAATGTTGAGGTCACCTTAAAGTCAAAATTGGCTTTTTTGTAGTTACCCAAAATCTAAAGCATATATTTCATTTAATTTTTCAAAAGATATCTGCCTATGTGTAACATACAATTCTACTAAATTTTCAATTCACTCAAGACATAAAAGTTCTGAAAATTTCGCAAAATTTTCAGGATGTCTTCAACCCAACAGGATCTACAGCTGGGATGGAGTAATATCTGTCAACAACTGTTGAGGATGTCCGTCATAGTTTTCTTCAATTCACTCTGGACATAAAACTTCTCAACAGAATTTCACCAAACTTTCAGGATGTCTTCATCCCAACAGGATCTAGGGTGGGGTAAATTTTGAGATTTTGCCAATATCTGGCAACAACTGTTGCCATGGCAACACATTGAAAATTTTTAAGATGTCTGTCCCACCTATCTTCAAGTAACTGAACATCAACCTCCTGAATGTAATTTCACAAAGCTTTCAGAATGTCTTCACCCTAACAGGATCTACAGCTGGGAAGGTTTTGGGCAATATCTAACTACAACTGTTACCATGGCAACACTTTAAAAATTTTAGATGTCCCTCCCACCTATCTTCAATTCAGTGTGGACTAGGGCTGCAAGCGAGCCGGAAAATCCGCCTCGAATCCTCGCTTGTGGTGAACCGACTCGGACTCGGTTATTCGGCCTATTATCGCTCACGAAATTTACTTCGTAATATTTTCATAAAGTGCAGCTTGTAAAACGACCGAAATGTTACCAAAATGACAGAATATAGATAATTTGTCGAATTTTAAAATAAAATTGCATTTTAGTGTCAAATAAAGGAAACTTAAACACTTAAAAACATTGCGAAATGAAGCTGTCTTCGAAATATATTCTATAAAATACAGACTTATTAAAAAATAGTTATATGCTCGTTTAAAGTTCTTTTTTTTTGCTTTACAGATAAAAATTAAAGTACCTTAATAAAGAAAAAAGATCAAAATATCAAATATTTACGGAAAATAATTTTTTTAAGTGCAATGTATGTCTATATTTAGTTAGTTTCGAAGACCCGGTTCTCTTTAGTTGGCTTGAGATTTTAACTGGACCGCTTCGTTGCCGAATATCCGAAGAATCGTTGCGCCCCTAGTGTGGACATGAAATTACTTCAATGATTTTCATCAAATTTTCAGCATGCCTTGAGGCTAACATGATCTAGAACCTAGTAGGTTTAGGGTGATATATGGAAACAACTGTTGCTATGGTAATACTTTGAAGATTTTAAGGATTTATGTCCCACCTATCTTCAAATCACTCGACATAAAACTTCTGATTAGAATTTCACCAAACTTTCAGGAAGCCTTCACCCCATTCATTGGCGTACATGCATGTAATAGTGCTTGTGTAAAATATATTGTTCACACATTTTCCCTATAGTAACATTCAATCATTGTAACCTTAGCTCAGTGAGTAATAGTGGCCTAAGTAATAATTACTAGCCAGAAACTGACTAGCTTTTCGAGCACTAAGTCAGCTGACACAGAGCCCCTTCATGGGTACTGATTTCTTGTTACTGAATTCTAGCTTAAAGTTAATGAAGTTACACTTTAAATTGTATTGTGAAAGCTATAACCGTAGTAGTTTTTGCTCATGTATAACAGCTTATGAATTTCACTGTTAATTAATGACAGGCATTTTTTGTGCGCTTAGATTCTATCATCAGATGGAGATTAGGCGCTATAAAATATTACTAGAATTAGACAGGCATTCAAAATTCTGGAATTTGGTCATTTTTAATCCCTAGAAAACTGGATTTGGTTTTTGCATTGAATGCCAACACTATTATTTGTGTTTCAATGAAAATATCCCTTGAAATTCATCAGTATTTAAAATAGTTCAGAAATTCCAACAATATAAAGCTGTGTGTTATGGCTATATTTATGAATTATTCAACTTAAATATTAAACTAAAATAAAGACTCATTTTTTTGGACTGGGTTTGCAAAATTCCCAATATATATTGTAAATTGAGGACTGCAATTGTTTATTTATCATTAGTATAAATATATTAATATCATTTGTATCATTAGTATAAATATACTGATATTGTTTGTTACTGTATTTGAAAATAAATTCTGACAAATATCACCCACAGCACACCTAGAAAATGATACTATCAGAAATAGCAAATGTTGTGTCAGTACTAGTATGTTAATATATCTTTGTTATCTCAGTTCCTTTATATACATTCTCATTTCATTGGTAGTTTTGTTTCTCTGACGTCTTGGTATTGTTTTTGGCAGTCCCCATATTAATATAATTAAGGGTTTGTTACATACATTTAATTTTTGTTAAATTTGATGTTTGAGCCATTATTGCAAACTATGGTAGTTACACATAAAATTGCCTCTACTGCACAAGCTGTTGGTTATAGAGTCTTACTAAATTATGGTTTGTTATGCAAGATCACAGGTTGTCAATCATTTGATGCTGTTGCATGTAACCTTTGTCGATAGGCCATAACAGGGCAAGAGGAGGATGAACCAGTGGGGCTTTGTAGAATAGGTTTGTAGAATAGGCCAAAATAAGGTCGAGAGGGGATGATCCAGTGAGGCTGTATTTGTAGATAGGCTATAATAGGGTTAGAGGAGGATGACTCAGTGAGACAGGGTTTGTAGATAGGCTATAATAGGGATAGAGGAGGATGACTCAGTGAGGCAGGGTTTTTAGATAGGCTATAATAGGGTCAGAGGAGGAAGACCCAGTGAGGCAGTGTTTGTAGATAGACTATAATAAGGCGAGAGGAAGATAACCCAGTGAGGCATTGTTTGTAGAATAGGCTATAATAGGGTCAGAGGAGGATAACCCAGTGAGTCAGTGACTGTAGATAGGCTACAATAGGGTGAGAGGAGGATGACCCAGTGAGGCAGTGTTTGTAGATAGGCTATAATAGGGCGAGAGGAGGATGACCCAATGAGGCAGTATTTGTAGTTAGGCTATAATAAGGCGAGAGGGGGATGACCTAATGTGGGAGTGTTTGTAAATACGCTACAGAAGGGCAAGATGAAGTTGACCCAGTGAGGCAGTGTTTGTAGAATAGGCTATAATAGGGTGTGACAAGGATGAACCAGTGAGGCAGTGTTCATAGAATAGACTATAATAGGGTGAGAGGAAGATGACCCAGTGAGGCAGTGGTTTTAGATAAACTATACATATTTAACTGTCTACCTAATGCACAATATTTTATCTGTCTCCCCAATAACATGTTTTATATGTCTCCCTAATGACATACGTTATCTGTCTACATGATGCATAATATTTTATCTGTCTACCTAATAATAGGGTCTCCCAGTGGCCAAGTGGTTAGCAAGTTTGGCTCCTAGTCAATAGGCTGTAACCAATGTGGGTTCGAATCCCATATGTGTCAGATGCTGGGAACCTGCCCTGATATGACCCTGGCTATTGAAAGGGGTGTAAAGCAACCACTTACTTTACTGTCTACCTAATACACAACATTTTATCTGTCTCCTTAATGACATATTTTATCTGTCTGTCTAATGCACAATATTTCATCTGTTTCCATATTAACATAATATTTTATCTGTCCCCCTAATGACATATGTTATCTGTCTACCTAATGACATAATATTTTATCTGTCTCCCTAATGGTGTATTTTATCTTCTCCTGAATGATCTGTGTTATCTGGAGTCGTGGGTTCATCGAAGGTGGGAGGACGACCCAGTAAATCGGTCGGTCTCACTAGGTTGGACCTAACTAGACAGTCCATCATATCCAGCCAGTTGCTAGAAATGAGCATGCATTATTTGAAAAAAAAAATAAACTGGACCCAGTGAGGCTATGTTTGCAGAATGCACGATAAAGGGTGAGAGGAGGGTAACCCAGTGAGGCAGTGCTTGTCGATAGGCCATAACAGGGCAAGAGGAGGATGAACCAGTGGGGCTTTGTAGAATAGGTTTGTAGAATAGGCCAAAATAAGGTCGAGAGGGGATGATCCAGTGAGGCTGTATTTGTAGATAGGCTATAATAGGATTAGAGTAGGATGACTCAGTGAGACAGGGTTTGTAGATAGGCTATAATAGGGATAGAGGAGGATGACTCAGTGAAGCAGGGTTTTTAGATAGGCTATAATAGGGTCAGAGGAGGAAGACCCAGTGAGGCAGTGTTTGTAGATAGACTATAATAAGGCGAGAGGAAGATAACCCAGTGGGGCAGTGTCTGTAGATAGACTATAACATGGCAAGAGGAGGATGACCCAGTGGGGCAGTGTCTGTAGACAGACTATAATATGGCAAGAGGAGCATGGCCCTGTGAGGCAGTGTTTGTAGATAGGCTATAATAGGGCGAGAGGAAGATAACCCAGTGAGTCAGTGACTGTAGATAGACTATAATAAGGAGAGACGAGGATGACCCAGTGAGGCAGTCATTGTTGATAGGCTATAATAGGGTGAGAGGAGGATGACCCTGTGAGGTAGTGTTTGTAGATAGGCTATAATAGGGCAAGAGGAGAATGACCCGAGGAGGCAGTGTTTTTAGAATAGGCCAAAATAAGGTCGAGAAAGGATGACCCAGTGAGGTAGTGTTTGTAGACAAGCTATAATAGGATAAGAGGAGGATGACCCAGTGAGGCATTGTTTGTAGAATAGGCCATAATAGGGCGAGAGGAAGATAACCAGTGAGTCAGTGACTGTAGATAGGCTGCAATAGGATGAGAGGAGGATGACCCAGTGAGGCAGTGTTTGTAGATAGGCTATAATAGGGAAAGAGGAGAATGACCAAATGAGGCAGTGTTTGTAGAATAGGCCAAAATAAGGTTGAGAGAGGATGACCCAGTGAGGTAGTGTTTATAGACAAGCTATAATAGGATAAGAGGAGGATGACCCAGTGAAGCATTGTTTGTAGAATAGGCCACAATAGGGCGAGGAAGATAACCCAGTGAGTCAGTGACTGTAGATAGGCTATAATAAGGAGAGAGCAGGATGACCCAGTGAGGCAGTGTTTATAGAATAGACTATAATAGGGCCATGAGAGGATAACCTAGTGTGGCAGTATTTGTAGATAGGCTATAATAGGACGATAGGAGTATGACCCAGTGTTTGTAGATAGGCTATAATAGGGTGAAAGGAGGATGATCCAGTGAGGCAGTGTTTGTAGATAGACTATAATAGTGTGATAGGAGGATGACCCAGTGAGGCTGTGTGTGTAGATAGGCTATAATAGGGTGATGAAAGGATGGGATGACCCTGTGAGGCAGTGTTTGTAGATAGGCTATAATAGGGCGAGAGGGAGATAACCCAGTGAGTCAGTGACTGTAGATAGGCTATAATAAGGAGAGACGAGGATGACCCAGTGAGGCAGTCATTGTAGATAGGTTATAATAGGGCAAGAGTAGAATGACCCAAGGAGGCAGTGTTTGAAGATAGGCTGTAATAGGGAGAGAGGAAGATAACCCAGTGAGTCAGTGACAGTAGATAGGCTACAATAGAACGAAAGGAGGATGACCCAATGAGGCAGTGTTTGTATATAGGCTATAATAGAGCAAGAGGAGAATGACCCAATGAGGCAGTGTTTGTAGAATAGGCCAAAATAAGGTCGAGAGAGGATGACTCAGTGAGGCATTGTTTGTAGAATAGGCCATAATAGGGCGAGAGGAAGATAACCCATTGAGTCAGTGACTGTAGATAGGATACAATAGCGCGAGAGGAGAATGACCCAGTGAGGCAGTGACTGTAGATAGGCTGTAATAGGGTGAGAGGAGGATGACCCTGTGAGGCAGTGTTTGTAGATTGGCTATAATCAGGCACGAGGAGAATGACCCAATGAGGCAGTGTTTGTAGAATAGGCCAAAATAAGGTCGAGAGGGGATGACCCAGTGAGGAAGTGTTTGTAGACAGGCTATAATAGGGTCAGAGGAAGATGATCCAGTGAGGCATTGTTTGTAGAATAGGCCATAATAGGGCGAGAGGAAGATAACCCAGTGAGGCAGTGACTGTAGATAGGCTACAATAGGGTGAGAGGAGAATGACCCAGTGAGGCAGTGTTTTTAGAATAGGCCAAAATAAGGTCGAGAAAGGATGACCCAGTGAGGTAGTGTTTGTAGACAAGCTATAATAGGATAAGAGGAGAATGACCCAGTGAGGCACTGTTTGTAGAATAGGCTATAATAGGGTGACAGGAAGATGACCATGTGAGGCAGTGTTTGTATATTGGCTATAATAGGGCAAGAGGAGAATCACCCAATGAGGCAGTGTTTGTAGTAGCCTCCATCAAGGGCTCTTCAACATACAAAAACCCTGGTAACCTCCTGGAACCTGTCCCTGGTTTTGACCAGCTGACAAAGGCACCCTTTGAACCCCTAAAAGAGGCATGTGTATCTTTCGATCTATTATAAGTATTGATGTTTTATGCTTTCAGAGCTAGAGCATTTATTCAATTAACTTTTCGCAATTTATGCCCATAGAAAACCAAATCAAGCTGAAATTTTTCTTTCATGTTAATGCATAAACTTCCACACTGTCTGCTTAACTTTCACTTCTTCTCTCAGCACTGCATGTCTTTATTTTCAAAACCTTTTTCTACTGTATATTATTAAGTTTTCCCAAAAATTGTTTTGGCGGCCATCCAGAATTTCTGTGTGAACTGGTGAAATGGTTCTAGGTAGAGCGATTTAGGCCAATTTTTTTACGCAAGTGTATCTACAGTCATCTGTAGGCTTTCCCAAAATCATTATCCTCCATCTCAAATTTCTGCGTAAAATGCAAAAATGCATTTATCTCAGAAACCTTGTATTTTTTCATAAATGGAAAACCATGTTAGACACAGGAAGATAGTCAGTTAGACAAAATAATTAATGCTCATTGGGACACTTTTTTTTCTCTTGCAAAGCAATACTCTAGTTATTTACTAGGTTCAATATATTTATGGTATCTATTTCTGTATGATTTTATGAACCATGACCACTAATATATATTCATGGAATGTTGAACCTTTTGTACATTTATTGTTTGCACTTGGTACTGTTACACATATGTCCACTTATAGATTATTGGCATTGATTTGATGGGGCCGTACACCAGCACCCCAGATGGAAACCGGTACATCTTCACTGCAACGGATCTCTTTAGCAAATTTGTCTTCGCAGAGCCGATAAAGAACAAAGAAGCAACATCAGTGAATGCAGCTATACAGAGCATGTTTTATTTATATGGACCACCCCACAAGATCATCACTGACCAAGGAAGAGAATTTGTCAACAAGGTATTAGTTTATCATACATAATATTCAGTTAACTGCAGGATATATTGTCTTTTTTTCATGAAGGTATCCCGACTCAACATAAATTCCCAAATCTTTCAGCATCTACAGATTGATTTTGGCTGAATTTTTTGGATCGGAGTTTATTTGCAAAGTGATCAGGTCAAATGTGGACAGTCAAACTTAAAAATGATTATAACTCACTTAAACTAATAACCAATAATAAAATTTGAATTTTCTTGGCAGACTCTATCCTTGAGACAAATTCCCCAACCTGCCTTTATGGTCTATAACCCCACTTCTCATATTTGTATCATGACCCACATTTGATGTAGATCCACTTATTACATTTTAAGTGATTTAAGTTATTTATTTTAGCTCAATGAGGAACTATTTGTAAAGTTTGGTGTGAAGCATTTCATGACAGCACCATATTCACCAGAAGGAAATGGCCAAGACGAAAATACCAATGGGAACATCAAGACAATTTTGAAGAAATACATCAATGAGTAAGTATGAAACAAACTGGGTCATAATCTTTTTTCATGTATAATTTTCTTAGTATAGGCCCAGTAAGTTAATAAAATTTAACAAAAACCCAGTTGAAATGTTGCTGTCCATACTTTTAAATGTAAAAATGAAGAAATTTACAAATGACTATCATAATTTTTTTATTCAACATACTTTACAACTTAGAATGTAACATTTCACCATTAACGCTGTAACGAAAAAAAATATTATAGCTAGCCTTCTCAATTTTGCAGGATATATTAATAACCATAAAATGTTGCCTCGGAATATTTTTGGCCTCATTTTGAAAAACAAGATTGCCGCCAGGGACATTTATTTGATTTTTGTTGGCCTTCTAGAGCAAAAGATATTATAGGTAGAAATCTCAAATTCGCAGGATATGTTCCTCATTATAAAATCTCGACTGGGAGTATTTTTTGCCTCAATGTACTCTTGGCAATTTTCAAAAGTTTTCCCCTCCCCCAAAACGGCGGCCAATTTGAATTTTCGATTTTTTGCTAAAAATGGCAAAACGATTTCGTGAAAATTTTAGACCCAACCAATGCCAAAAGGCTTGGTTTGGGATGGTAAACAGACATATAGGAAATCATGGGCTGGGAGTCTCTTGATGTGGTCCAATTTGACCTCGGACCCCTCCTTCAAGGTCAAACAAGGATAACGAAACTCAAAAGTGCTTATAACTTGCTATATTATTGGTCCTACAGGTTTGGGATGGTAAACCAACCTACAGGAAATCATGGGCTGGGAATGTTTTTGTATGGTTGGATTTGACCTTGGACCCCTTCTTCAAGGTCGTACGAGGATACTGCATTTGTAGTATTTCTTTAAATATGTTTTAACCTACTTTTTACACTTAAACAGTTACCTTGTTACTTTCCTTCATAATACCATTTGCAGGGCACAACTTTTTTATCCTTCTTTCAGCTTCAGAATTTCTTTCGAATATGCTGTTCAGTTACCATTTACTGTACTTCTGTACAGCACTTTCCCTGATAATTATGCTTTCCTCACATTATTACCTTCACAAATCAAAAACACTCAGTCAGCTGACACAGTACCCGTTCACGGGCACTCTCCTCTTGTTTAGATGTTCTCTTGTTATGTAGTTGTACTTCAGGAAATGTAAAAAAAATATAATTTTATTTGTATAGACATCAGACAGATTGGGATGTCTGTGTAAAACGTGTAGTCTATGGAATCAAAACCTCGTACCAGGAAAGCATTAAACGGACACCCTTCTCGGTGTGTTCTTATGTTGGTGCTGAATTTAGCTAAGAAAAAGTTAAGAAAGTTGGTCTTCACTGTATTTATGTTCATTGTTTAACAAGCTACTTTTAGTAATCTTCAGTTCTACGAAGTTGTTTCTTTTTATTGTTGAATTTTACCACATTGGTTAACATTACTGATAATAGTGAGAGAAAATACCCATTATGAAAACTTTGAGAAAAGTCATGTAATTATATTTTTCATCAAACCCAGCAGGCTAATTCTAGGGCTCCACAAATAGTGGTCTGAGCAGGAATTTCAGGCTGCTAATTTACATGAGGGTAAAATAGATTTAACCCAATCCCTCCACATATTAAGCTTGTAGCTTATCAAAGCTACATTTAAATAATCAAAATTTTCAAACCTGTAGCTCATGGCATAGCTGAGCAATAAGTACTTTCAGGTTCTCACTATTAGGTAAATCACTTGTAACTTGGAAAATATTGCATTTAGAGTATGCTGTGTAAATATGCTATTCACCTACATTTGGGTCAGTTACAACATGGTAAAATTGTGTCATTTTCTACTTCAGGGTTCCCACATCCTTTAAAATCCATGAAAAAGTTGCTTCATTTTCAACGCCTTGAAAGTCCTTAAATTTGGTCAGAATTGAATAAAATCCTTGAAAAGGCCTTGAATTTGTTATTGCCCAACTTCTGCATATGCATCATGTATTTTTATGTTAAAATCATGTGACTATAAGAATTTTGTGGGACGAACGGATGGCTAGAAGGAGGCCATGTCTTAAAATATATCCTTGATAATTGTTGTGGTTGACCTTGAAAATCCTTGAAAAGAAGTTGAATCCAGTTATCAAAAGTCTGTGGGAACCCTGTTACTTTCACTTGTATTGTGAAGTTCCAAACACAAAGTCAGCTGACACAGAGCCCATTCTCAGGCACTGATTTCTGGTTTATTCATGTACCATTAACAATTCCTGCTTAATTTTATTTACATTTAGGTCATGTTTCAGCGGGCGATATTACCACCCATGGACAGAAATGTGTTGAATGATATTGACTTCAAAGAAAATGTGTATGATTTGAAAGAGGTATATACTTTTACTTCATTTGTTTATATTTGGTTGTGAGGTGTGATTATTTGGGTTGGGTTTAATTTAGGTTATAACTTATGGCAAGACAAAATGTAAACGTAAAAGGAACAAATAAAACCCCTATAACATCCCAACACACCTGCATGTTAGGGAGAGTAGGTGTGCAATGTAATGGTGTTACCTGTTTTTACCCCACAGCCCTTGAGGGCTGTCGGGGTATTGTTTTCACCCATGGTGTCCGGATTGATGGGCCGGCGGGCGTGCTGTCTGGCGGGCGGGTGTTCGGGCGGCGGGAAAAAGTTTGTCCAGGCTGTATCTCAGAAACCGTAAGTTGTAGGAAGTTGATGCTTGGTAGGGACATTGGTTTAGGGGGTGTAGGCGTGCAACGTCATAGTCTGACCTTGATTTGACTTTACTGTAGTGACCTTGACCTTTAAAATCTTGTCCAGGCCATATCTTGGAATCTGTAGGGTATAGCAAATTTTTACCTGTTAGAGACGCTGGTGGGGGTTGTAGGTGTGCAGCGTCATGGTGTGACATTGATTTACCTTTGACCTCGCCATAGTGACCTTGACATTGTAATGTGTGGGAAGATGATACTTAGTAGGGACATTGGTTAGGGGTTGTAGGTGTGCAACATCATGATGTGACCTTGACCCTTGACCTTGCCATAGTGACCTTGACCTATAAAATCTTGTCCGGGCTATATCTCGGAAACTGTAAGGTGTCGGAAGTTGATACTTGGTAGGGACATTGGTTAGGGGATGTAGGTGTGCATTGCATGGTGTGACCTTGATCTGACCTTTGACCTTGCAGTGGTGACCTTGACTTTGAAAATCTTGAATTGTCTTGTTTTAGTACTTTATCTTTGCATACATTTTCTTTCTCTTAGATGTTAGTTTCTCTATTTAAACATTATTTGGACCTTTATATAAGTGATACTGCACTGAAAGTATCCCGGTCTTTATACTTTTTCACAACTTCTGTATGTCATGGTGTTGAAAACTATTTTCCCCGGGCTGTGGGCCATATTTGAGACATGTTTCTCTTGTCACAAAGATATTTTTGCTCTGAAAGTCTCCTGATGTTTTTTTTTCACTTATATATATGTCATGGTGTCAAAAAATGTTTGCTCCGGGCTGTGGGGTATGGGCATCTCTGATGCTATTTGTCTTTCTTGGTATAGCACGCACTAATCTTAATTGAACTTTTATACTTATATTTTCCAGGAAGAAGAACAGTGTACAGGAATATTTTCATTTTCTACTGACACCAATGGGGCAAGTTTTATTAATTGATTAGATGAAAAATTGGAAATCAATTATTTATGCTTTTTCCGCCGTCCGTCATGCTTGGTTTCCAGTCATTTTAAGGAAAAGTATTTATCCTATGTTTACCAAATTTGGTATGGGTGTTTATTGGGTTAATACTTTGCATGGGATTGCTTTTGGTGATAGCTCCATAGCTAACTGAATTATAGCTACTTAGTTACTTTTGTGTACTTCTTTTGGTTCTGTTTGGTCGTTTGTCTGTTTGTTTGCAACATTTCTGTTTCTGGACTCTAACTCGAACCCGAAAACGCTTTGTCAAATAGAATTAGACACATACTTCCACATTCCCATGGCTCCTTCAGTTCACAAACTGCTCATGTTTCAAGTTTTGGACAAGTTGTACCACTTTGTGGCAATGCCTTTTGGCCTAGCCACAGCTCCCAGGGAATTCACTTGTGAGGAGGATGACCTTGAGGTTGGGCATCTCAGTTCACATGTACCTAGATGATTGGCTTATCAAGGTCAACAGTTGTCAAGAGGCTCATTCTGCCACTCTAACTTTGTTGGAGTTGACTCACAAGCTGGGGTGGATTGTAAACGGGGAGAAGTCAGACTTGCTTCCAAAGCAAGTTTTCACCTTTCTGGGTCAGGTTTTCGACCTGTCCTAAGGTGTTTGTTATCCTACAGAGGCCAGGTTCCTGTCTATTCAGGAGGCCATTCATCCTCTGGTTACTGAGGAACAATGTTATGGTGCAAGCTCCACCCACCCAAATCGGTCGATTCAGTAGCCCAAACTGCACATCAATGTTCTGGAGCTCAAGGCTGTGCTCCTGGCTCTCAAGACCTTTGTTCCTCAGCTGTCCCTTCAACAAAGGTATATTCAGGCAGCCTAAGACAACACAACTGTCTGTGCTTATATAAACAAACAAGGGGGCTCTCGCTCTTGGGACATGTTTGCCCTGACTTTGCACCTGTTTGCCTTCTGTCACAAGAACAAGGTTGTTCTTTCAGCAAGACATGTTCCAGGGGTCATGAATCTTATGGCAGACCAACTCTCCAGGTCTCAACAGACCCTTCACACAGAGTGGTCTCTCAATCCCAAGATCTTCAAGTGGTTGTCTCAAATAGACTTCCAACCTCAGATACATCTGTTTGCAACAACATTCAATCACAAGCTTCCCCAGTATGTCTCACCAGTGCCAGATCCCAAGGCTCTGGCAGTAGATGCCCTAGAGATGAATTGCTCCGGACTTCATCTTTACTCCTTCCCTCCTACAGCTCTTTGTCCACTTGAATGAACTATTTCAGTATTAATGGGCATGGCAGGTCACCAGGGGTCTAAGGGTAGAGCAATTTCGTCAAAATTTTCGACCCACAGGGTATCTAAGCAATGTACTCTTGGCTATTTTCGAAAACAAATTTCGTCTCCCCAAAAATGGCAGCCATTTTTAATTTTCAAATTTTTGCCAGAAATGGAAAAACACAATTTTATTGCGTTAATACATCCTATCCAATGGACAATTGCTAATCCGGTCGGCGCAGACCGGCCCGCCAAACGACAGAAAAAGTCATCTTATATGAGCGCATAATGCCCTCACAAGCTGGCCGGTCCTACTCTGCACTCGCCAGGTGGCATGTCGTACTTCCTTGCAGCCTAGGCAATGTGACGTCATAGCATCTTTTTCGTTTGGCGTTCATTCTGTGCACATGGATATTTTTTGTGAAGTTAGAAATTTTGAAAATTTGCTTTTAAGCTACGGATTTGGAAGTTTATTGTGTTTTATTGTCTTCTGTGTATATTGTGGACTATAATGGCGTCGCCTGGTCAACGCAGGGGTGTTTGCGGACATGCAATGGCTGGTTATGATCAACATGCGCACTGTGCCTGTTGTAGGGATAAGAAGAAAGGTACTGATCCCTGTGTTAAAAACCAGCCTTGCCCCTCATGTAATGTTCTCACAGAAGATCAGAAATTGAAGCTGGCCACTCCATCAAAAGAAAAAGGAGAAACATGAACTTAAACTGCAAGCAGAACAGTCGGCTAATACTTTAGTGGACCCCTCCCTTGTGTCGGTTATTGGGGTCGTAAAGGATGGGGATTCTAAGGTCTCAGAAGAGGCAAGTAGCACCCCCCACGGGTGCGAAAGTCAAGAAGAATGCAGTGAGTTCTGAAGAGGTGAGTGGCTCCCCTGTGAAAGCCAAGAAATCCCCAGAAGCTGGAGTGGCAAAGGATAAAGGCAGGAAGAAACCTTCTCCACCGGCCAGGTCTACCAGACCGACCACTGATTCTAAGTTGGAAGCTATGGATATTAAGTGGTCAGAAAGATTCAGTCGGTTAGAAGCCATGTTACTTTCAAAATCACTCTCTCAGACTGAACCGTCTTTCCAGCAGGTGAAGGTTACGCCTGTCACGGCTCCACCAGCAGGGATTTCTCACTCAACCGAACCGTTCTTTGAACTGGCTCCACCAACCAACCGACCAAAATCACTTCCTCTGACATCAGACCGACCTCTGTCATCTCACCGACCCTCAGCCACCGACCAGACACCTACCGACCCAGCATGTCAACAAAAGGTTGGTACTTCCGGATCAGATCCTTCTCAGCTTCTGTCAGAATTGGATATGGATACTGACTCTCTCTCTGAAGTTGGTTCAGTTGTTAATGTGTCCAGCCATCCGGAAGAAGGTGAACTGTCTGATTTAGAACAGGATTTATCTGTCAATGACACAGATCAAGCTGTATCAGAGGAACATACATACAGGGAAACAATGAGGGAAATAAGATCTTATATGGGTTGGTCACACATCCCTGATATTGACTCCACCTCTTTAAATGCAGAAGATAATCCATTTAGTTTTCCAAAACAACAGCCAGCAGGAAAGATAAGTGTTAACCTACCCACTGACGACTGGCTATGTCGAAAGATGAGCAAACTTAATGTAACCCTGGTTCAAGGATATCCCTCCAAGAGTTCGGAATCTGGTGGCTTGCAACACGATCACTTTGTTAAACCTGCAAAGTCTCAGGTTAAATGGTACGGTCTACACCCAAGTCAGGATAAACCAGCCGGATCCGTTGCCTTCTGGCACTGTGATGTTGCAAAACTCAACAGTTCATATAGTAGAATTGCCAGGTCTTCAGGTTTAACTTCACCAGCTCCAGCTTCCCGTACCATCTCCCAAGACACCCTTAGAAGGTGGGAAAAGAGTGCTGGTGAGGCTACATACGTTTGCAACCAAGCTGCTGGACTGAGTAGATGTATAAACAAGGTTCAGAAAGACATGACAGATCAGTTGAAAATTATTCAAGCAGAGCAATCAAAAGGCAAGTCGGTCAACAAGGTCAGTACAGCTACGGAGGAACTACAGTACCTTATGAAGTTCATCGTCATCCACTATGAAACAACCTTATCACAACTGTTGTGGATCAGACTAGCATGTGTAACATGGTGATGTTTACTTCCTGTAGCCATTTTGGATAGAAATCAGTTAAGGTTAGTTTGAATATATATCTTAAAATATCACTCTGTATGTTTTTAATCGGTGTATATTAGTACAGTTTTCTATGTATCAGACATATATAGCATATTTTAGTGTAATTTATTGGTGCACATGTTTGTTTATTCTTCTAAAACTTGGACTGATGTTTCCCGGCTATTATTTTGCACCAATCTGGTACAGTGGAACAAATGAAATTTCAATGTTAACCTTGTGCATAATTATATACGAGTGTTTTTATGTTCTATGATGACTAAATGACTCTTTCACATTCAGTGTTTGAACTTTGTCTATTTTGTTCAAAGAAAAGGTCATTTTGAAAATTTTACCTTCATGCAACGCAAAAATTGCGTTGATCCAACGTTCATATTTTAACATTGCTACAATGTTGTTGTTTTAATGTTGGAACAACATTGCTGTACTGCCCAATCTTTATAGGTTAAAATTTGCAAGCATTTTTAATATGTACTTGTGATGTACGCACACCTTAATCTGCAATATCTACGGCTATTGAATCCACGCAGTTTTACAGCAGAACGATTTGTGACAAACCACTTCCTCCCACCACCTTACAATAACAACGGTCACGTTGCAGAGTTTATGTTTTGTTGTCAGTACTATAATCATTGTCATACTTTGAAGCAATAAACCTGCTAGATACAATGGACTAATTCTTTCCTTTTAATACATGACATTTTGGCGACGAGGATTAACTGGATACCTGTGTATATGTGACATCTTGGATATTAAGTCACAGTCAAACAAAGACACAGTGCACATGCTTGATCATCATGGCAGTTTATGGACATTTGAGTGAATTTAACACTACAGATGGAGTCTGGGACACATATTGTGAACAACTCGAGTTTTATTTGCAAGCCAATTGGATTACAGATGCTACAACAAAGAGGGCTGTTTTCCTTAGTTCTTGCGGGGATTCTTGCTACGGCTTGTTAAGAAATCTCATTGCTCCAAAGAAACCAAAAGAAAAAAAAATTGATGAGCCAATTGCAGTCTTAAAGGGACACTTTTCACCCACTCATTCTGTTACACTGGAACGATTCAAATTCAACACTACTGCTCATTTGCAAAATCTGGCAAAACACTGCGCTTTTGAAAATCAACTGGACAACAACATTCGTGATCGCCTTGTATGCGGAGTCAACGATGAGTCCATACAGAAGAGACTTTTTCTGAAAGAGACCTCACCCTTCCTAAAGCCCTAGACATCGCTCTGGCTATGGAAAAAGCAGAGCAGAACAGCACAGATGTTTGTCAGCTGTCGAGAGGGAACCAGGCAGTTAATCACCTCTCACCACATGCCGCTGCACACAAACCTAACAGCACTCCTGACAGAGGTAGGAAGAAACCTTGTTATCGCTGCCTTGGGCAACATTTAGAATCTGAGTGCAGGTTTCGTCAGGATGAATGCTATAATTGTCACAAAAAGGGACATATCAGTAAAGCGTGCAAGTCAAAAAGTCAAGGTAAGGGAAGTCATTTCAAAGGGAGAGGAAAGCATGGTGGTCTGCACAAAACTCATCAAATCAACCAGGATGGTACTGACAACCCAGCCGGGCCGACAGTTTATGAGCTGTTTCAGACAGGAAGGAATAAGCCGCATACACCACCAATCACTGTAAACGTATGTATGAATGACAAATTAGTGGAAATGGAAGTCGACACCGGTGCAAGTGCTAGCCTCATAAGTGAAAAACTCTTTAATGACATTTGGACAGCAGAGAACAGACCGAATCTTGTTCCCCGCACTGACATCTTGAAGACTTACACTGGACAACTGATCAAGACTAAAGGTGTCATTGTTGTCGAAGTAGTGCATAATCAACAAAAAAAGTTGAGCTTGCTAGTCGTTCCAGGTAAAGGCCCAGCCCTGCTTGGAAGGGACTGGCTCAGTGAACTCAAACTGAATTGGCAACAAATTCATGCTGTCAAGGCCGCAGACAGCTATAACATATCGGAGCTTCTGGACAAATACAGCGACATTTTCAAAGACGAATTGGGAACCTTGAAGGATGTGCAGGTAAAATTTGACATTAAGAACTCTTCCACTAGCAAATTCCGCAAAGCCAGGCCTGTCCCATATTCCATTAGAGACATAGTATCACTTGAGATAGATAGACTTGAGAGTCTTGGAATAATTCAACCAGTCAAGCACAGCGAAATAGCCGCTCCTATCATACCAGTCGTGAAGGGCGAAAACCTTAAGGTCAGAATTTGTGGAGATTTCCGTACCACTATAAATTCTATCAGTACAACAGAGTCCTATCCAATTCCTAGGATTGAAGATTGATTTCAGCAATGCTTACCTGCAAGTGTTGATCCACCCTGAACATAGATATCTCACCACAATAAACACACACAAGGGACTTTATGAATTCACAAGACTAGCTTTTGGGATCAGTTCAGCTCCAGCAATTTTCCAAAGAGTGATCGAAAATTTATTTAAAGGCATTCCAGGAGTTTGTTGCAACCAGGATGATATCCTTATTACGGGAAATACTACTGCTGAGCACCTGAAATCTCTGTAATCAGTTTTCAAGGTTATTGCCGAATCCAGACTTAGGATTAAACGTGACAAGTGCAAGTTCATGGAACCTGAAGTTCGCTATCTCGGACACAAAATCGACTGCAACGGACTGCATCCACTGGATGACAAAGTCAAAGCTATTGTTGAAGCTCCAGCTCCCAGAAATGTTACAGAGCTGAAGTCTTATTTGGGGCTATTGAATTATTATGGCAGATTTCTACCAAATCTATCCACCACCTTAGCACCTCTGCATTACCTGTTGAAGAAAGGTATTGTCTTCAGTCGGGGAAAGCAACAGACAAAAGCTTTTGAAGCATCAAAGCAGCTTTTAACATCTTCAAAAGTGCTCGCGCATTATGATCCAAAAAGGGAACTCATCTTGACATGTGACGCATCAGCCTATGGAGTAGGCGCAGTTTTAGCTCAAAAAGACTCTGAGGATAATGAACATCCTATTGCATTTGCTTCTCGCTCATTAGCACCTGCTGAAAAGAACTACAGTCAGCTAGATAAAGAAGCCTTAGCTATCATCTTTGCAGTGAAGCGTTTCCACCAGTATATATTTGGGCGCACTTTTGTTATCATCACTGATCACAGACCACTTCTTGGATTGTTCGGACCAGACCGACCAATACCACAGTTGGCATCAGCTCGCATTCAGAGATGGAGCTTAGCTCTGAGTGCATACAAGTATTCATTAGTGCACCGCCCTGGTTGTCAAATCAGCAACGCAGATGGACTGAGTAGGTTGCCATTGCCAGATGCTCCTGCTAATGTACCTGTTCCAGGAGACATTCTATTGTTGACCAGTCACCTTGCTGAAAATTCAACTGTCACAGCAGACAGCATTCGTAGAGAGACAATTAGATATCCTATTCTGTCAAAGGTCATGCGTTCTGTGCAGAATGGTTGGCAGGATCAAGAACACTCTATTGACATGAGAGAATACACAAAACACAAGGATGAACTTTTAGTAGAAATGGGTTGCATTCTGTGGGGTTCAAGAGTAATTGTTCCTTCCAAGTTTCGCAGACGCATCTTACAAGAGCTGCATGAGGGACACCCAGGCATGGTGAAAATGAAAAGTTTAGCATGCAGCTTTGTTTGGTTGCCCCACTTGGATAACGATATTGAACATGTAGTGAATGAATGTAGTGCATTCTAATCATGCAAGAAAAATCCTTACGAAGCTCCGCTGCATCCATGGGATTGGCTCTCCAAGCCATGGGATAGGAATCACATAGACTATGCAGGACCTATCCTTTGGAAGATGATTTTAGTAATTGTTGACGAACATTCCAAGTGGATTGAAACTCATGTCATTGCATCAGCCACTAGTTCTGCTACAATTGAGAGGCTAATGATGACATTTGCTTGTCATGGTTTGCCAAGGTCTATAGTGTCGGACAATGGGTCATGCTTCACGTCGGAAGAATTCAAGTTATTTGCAAGGACAAATGAAATACGGCACATTTGCACTTCACCATATCACCCAGCCTCGAATGGGCTCGCAAAGAGAGCAGTGCGGACAGTCAAAAATAGACTTAAGAAAATAACCGAAGGTAATCTAGAAATTCGCCTTTCCAAGTTCCTGGCTCGGTACCGCATTCTTCCACAAGGCACAACAGGCATGTCTCCAGCAGAACTGTTGTTGAAGAGAAAAGTACGCACAAAACTTGATTTGCTACTACCCAGCACTTCAGCCACGGTAAACAAATCATTGGAAAATCAAAAGTTCCATCATGATCACAAGGCCAGAGAAAGAGAATTCGGTGTTGGCAACACTGTCTATGTTCATAACATTGGCAAAGGACCAGAACTGTTGGCAGGCATTATCACCGAAAGGCGCGGTCCAGTTTCATACATCACATTACCAGATGGTCGTTGCTTGAGACGTCATGTTGATCACATCAAAAGCAGACAATGTGAACCTGTGGATAATGTTCCATTGTTACCAGTCGAAAAACCACCAGTAGACGTGTTCAAACCACTGGTTCCTCCAAAGGTACCGCCTGATGAATCCAATATGGCACCAGCAGAAGTACCTCCTGAGGAATGTTTTATCAGTGTTCCTCATAGGCACTCTACCAGGCAGATCAAACCACCACAGCGACTGGATCTGTAGTTGTGTGTGAATGTAAGGGGCAGAATAATCCCCATGGACATTAGGTGTGGAGTCAAGGGTAGTCCACCCCTTGCACTCGAAATAGAAAAGTATTCTAAGAATAGTATTAGACTTAAGTATTAGTTTAAATTGAATGCAATTTCTTGACTGAATACCAGCACTATGAACTCTAAAATAAACACTTGTTTCCAGTTATGAGACATTTCAGCTAGAAATAACAGCAAATTGTTATTTGTAAATCTCAGGTATTCTCAGTTTTGCAAGGAGATACTATAGAGATAGGCATATTCAATCAAAGCACCTCAATAGAACCTTCAATTGCAACATCTGCCCCAACACCTACTCAAGGCGCCATGATTTGGAAAGACATGTGGAAAAACACCATGTCAGCAAAAGAGCTCAGACACCCCCAATCTCTATAAGCCCACCACCTGCCACCCAGACAATCAGGGATCAAGATATTCCTCCAGACTTCTTCAGTCTTCTTGAAGAATTAGAGAATACTCTAAGCGCTCAGTCAGTTTTACCAAACACAGTCACACAAGACAATATTATTTCACACAACATAGACACACCAACCAAACACCACTCACACACTGACATTCCTAACTCTGTGGTATCAAACACAGTCACACAAGACAATACTATGTCACACAACCTAGGCACACCAACTGTATACCACACACACACTGACATTCCTAACTCTACCAACCATAGAGCTAACCTAAACACACAAGCAACTGTCAGTCTAACTAAGACAACACAAAACATCAGCACCCAAACTCGGAGCGCTAGGAATATCAGATGGGCCCCCAAAACAGAGCATAAATACACAAACACCCAATTTGTCAAATCTGTGGATAAATCCACTAACACTGATCCCTTAATTATTTTAGACCCTGTAGACATCAGGTCCCTACATGGTGGATTGCACATTGCAACCTATAACCCAGAACACCAAATCTACCTTACAACAAACAACAGCCTAAGTATAATGCCTGTACCAAAACCTACTAGCAATCAAGAACCCATAAACCCACACACCACAGTTACATGCTCAAAATCAAGTACCCACACTGAAGGACAACTTTCCCAAATCAAAGTAGACCATCAAACAAAACAAGATATAAATGACCCCCCAAAAAATCCCCAACAACCACACACAAGTGGAAACAAAATGACAACCAATACAACAAACAAAACTAACACTCAGTACCAACCAGATCAACTAAAGGTCAAAAAAGAGTTCAATGGGACAGCAAAACCATTAGTCATCTGCTACAAACTGAGTTAAAACAAAAATGTGATGTCACCATCAAAAGACTACCAAATAAAACTAAAACAAAACCAACAGTACAAACACACAAAAGACTCACATCACTTGCAAACAGATACTTCCCCTATGAAAGGGAACAACACAGGACAAAACCTACACATGCACACACCACTACACACACAAAAACCACAGGTGATAACCAGCGTACCACTGACTGGAATCAATTAGTGCACCAGGAATACAGCCCAACAAAGCCTGAGATTATTGACCTCAGCAGTTCTGCAGAAGACAATTCATCTGAGTCCACACCTGAGACTCCAATCATCTCAGATGAATCATTTCAAAAGGGTCTCACCAATCTATTTGGTGAAGTTTCTTCATCAGACGAAGACTAATATTCCAGACATCAAGCAGACTCACCCAGCACAGTAAAAACCCTAATAATTTAACCTTAAATATGACACTACATATTATTTTTGAAATGTTGTGATTATTCTTAACACCAGTATGAATAAAAGCAAATATTATAATTCTATAATAAAGTTGTTTGAAAATCATTGTGTTTTACTGATCTTTATCTTCTGTTGTTATTCAACAACACCTGGGCTGACATTATAATAGTCACAAATAAGACTGATGAAATAATCAAACCCAACTTGACCATAATATACCAATGAAGGAAAAACCATGGTAACCACCTAACCTCCTTAAGGCGCTAAGGGGCAATGGGTTAGAGCAATAGCAAGTGTTACTATGGTAACCCCCACCACATCCTGACTTTAAAGTACTGATATAAACCCCAATATAAATAAAATAGGGAATTACCAACATCAATAATGAGGTAAATCCGGCCCTGAGCCGGAGTTTACCGGAGCCAAAAATAGTACTTCAGGAGGTCAAGTCTCAAAACCTAACCAAGCCTCTGATGAGACTAATCCAATCAGGAAGTCGAAATATAAGCTTATACTACAGCTATATATCAGGCCACCAAACTCACTTAGCACACCAACTGCTCTCTTTATTTTAATCATGGACAATCATCTGTTGACTAGTGCTAGTGAAGACACACTTGTAACTGCCATAGGCACAGTAGAAATAACATCAGCCACAAACCTACACTCTGGTCAAGATACACCCTATCCAGAGACCCGGCTCAGTAGTGAAACTATGCAGCTACTAGAAGACACAGCAGCCAGACTAGAACCTAAAAATAGTGTCACCATGCAGCCCTCTAAAAGAAGAAGACTAGAGCCCAATGAGGACATGAAAAGGACAAACTACCCTCAAGCAAGCAAAAGCGTTTACCTGAAGACCAAAACACTCCACAGGAAGAAACTCAGCCTTGCTACCAATATTCACCAAATCAAAAAATTATTAAGTGAAAATAAATTCCCATTACAAGCAGACTTTAACAGCAAAGTCCCTATGAGTAGGGATCAAGCCTTCAGAAACAATAAATGTAAATTGGACTTATCTAATCTTATATTACAAGACCTAGGCAACAAATACCAAACCACTAAACTTGAGATCGACACCAACCTAGCTCAACTGCAAGAGCTCCTTACCAACAACCAATTCATGGAGATAAAAGAATTTCTTCAGACAAAATATAAACAAGCCATGAACACCACTTTCTCAAAAACAGCAACCAAACTAACCAAGAGAAAACCAACCAACAACCAAAGGAAGGGACAACCACAAGGCAGAAGAACAATCATCCAAAGGAGAGCTTCACAACAGCAGACAAGCAAGACTGACCTTAAGTCTGTTTTAGTTACCCTACTAAAGAACTTGTAAACTCCACAAAATCACCACATTTAGTATCATACCCTTGTTATATTATTTACACACAATAGTAACTGTAACCAATAAATATGTTTACCAATCAGTATCTACTTCCTTCTTTCTGGAGTTTGCTGGAGCCATTTTTCCTACCTTAGGAATAAACATATTAGGTCAATCAATCATGTCTGACTCAGTTACCGACCTATTAGCCCAAATCAAACAGGCGGCTTTAAATAGCCAACCTGGGATACTCCCACCAGGAAGATCAATGAGGAACCTAATAGGACACACTGTAATCAACATCTCAGACACCAATTTAACCAAACCCCAAACTGAAGCCCTACAAAAAGGCCTTACTTTCTGTCCTAGTCCAGGACCACCAAACAAGTCTTTGATCTGGACTGACTTTAAGGACTTCCACAGAAGATTGATCCTTAAACACCACTTCTACAATGATAATCATTTACTTGACAATGAAGACCAGTAACTTGTACAATATCTAGCTCAAAACCTAGATGAAAATGAAAATCCCTTTAAACAACTCCATGTACCCTTCAGGAGTAAAAGTACATGGAAACCCACTAACACACACATTTCTCTAAATGTCTTCAAACAGGCATTCAAAAGATGCTTACTTAACAGTAAGATAAAGAGAAAAGGAAATGATAACTTAACAAAAGAACAAAGGATGGGAATCACTGAGCTATGCAACAACAAGAATATAGTGATCAAAAAAGCAGATAAAGGGTCAGCAGTTGTAGTAATGAACACAACTGATTACCTCCGTGAAGGATATAGACAACTTGGTGATACCAACTTTTACACTAAACTAAAGAACGATCCCACAGATTCAGTTAGTGACAAAATCACTAGAACCCTCATTGAAATGAAAAATAAGGGCTATATAACTGAAGAAAACCTAGATCACCTCAAACCTGCCAAATGCACAACAGGGCAATTTTACCTATTACCTAAAATTCACAAAAAGAACATTCCAGGTAGACCTATCTGCAGTTCGGTAACACACCCTACATCCAGAATTAGCAAATTTGTAGACGCCCATATCAAAAAATATGTCCCAACAACCAAATCCTACATTAGGGACACACAGGATTTCATTACAAAAATTAAACAACTAGGACCAATACCAGAAGGAGCTATCCTAGTCACATTAGATGTCAGCTCCTTATATACAAATATTCCCAACCAAGAAGGAATAACAGCTGTAGCAGATCAACTACGAAAAGACCCAACCAAGAAAGGTATTAGTAGTTACATATTAGACCTACTGAAACTAGTACTACACAATATGTATTTTGAGTTCAATGGCGACCATTACCTACAAATAGGAGGAACAGCCATGGGAACTGCTCTAATGCCCCAAATTACGCCAATATCTTTATGGATAAATTTGAGACTAGAGCATTAGAAAACTACCCCCTTAAACCAATACTATGGAAACGATTTATAGATGACATCTTCATGGTGTGGACTCATGGTGAAGAACAATTAAACAAATTTGTTCAATACCTAAATAACATCCACCCAACTATTAAGTTCACCCATGAATGCAGCAAAAAAGAAATCAACTTTCTAGATACCACAGTCAAAATCCTACCTGACAGGTCACTATACACAACACTGTACAACAAGCCCACAGATACTCACCTATACCTACATTACCACTCGGCACACCCACATAGTGTCACTGCCAATGGACCATTTGGTCAGTTCCTCAGAGTAAGAAGAATTTGCACTCTAAATTCGGATTACCAAATCAATGGGCAAAAACTAATCAAATACTACCTTGACAGAGGATACTCCCTTAAACCTCTGGAAAACCACTACAAAAAGGCAGCAAGGTTTTCACAGGATGATCTACTACAAACTAAAAACAAAAAATTAAAAACACCACAAGTTCTAGTAACAACCTACAACCCAAGGAATCCTAATATTTCACAAATAATTAGAAACAATTGGAATATCATTGAGAACACAGAAGATCTACAACAAATCTTCCCTAATAAACCACTCATAGGATACAGAAGACTCCCAAACCTAAGGGACATACTAACTTCTAATAAAATAAGTTGGCCACCCAAGGAAATCAAAATCAATAACTCCAAACTCCTACCAGTTTGTACCAGATTAGGTAAATGTACTTACTGCCCTAGATTACATAAAATCAAAGAATTCTATAGTACACATACCAAAAGAATACATAAATGTATAAACTTACCTGAAAAACACAGAATAACATGTGAAATATACAATATAATATATCTCATACTATGTACTAAATGCCACAAACAATATATAGGCGAAACTGGGAGACCTTTTAGAGCAAGGATTTATGAACACACAGCTAGTGTTAAAAATCCTAAAAAGTCACTATCGACACCTGTATCAAGACACTTCACCACTGAAAACCACTCTCACAAAGACATGAGATTCAGTGTAGTGCAATGGTTAGGAAATGAGACAGGACCAGATATAACTAGTACCCGTAGAAAGCATGAACTAAGACATATTTGGGACATCCCTACCATTGCCCCTATTGGCATTAACCAATATGTATAATAGTATCCCTCTTAATTTGGTATTCTTGTCCAGATACCACCCCATACCCTTATTCTCAGTTAATGTTGATTGTTAAAACTTAAAGAGGGAGGAAATGCAATGTACGCACACCTTAATCTGCAATATCTACGGCTATTGAATCCACGCAGTTTTACAACAGATCGATTTGTGACAAACCACTTCCGCCCACCATCTTACAATAACAACGGTCACGTTGCAGAGTTTACGTTTTGTTGTCAGTACTATAATCATTGTCATACTTTGAAGCAATAAACCTGCTAGATACAATTGACTAATTCTTTCCTTTTAATACATGGCAGTACTTATTACAAGTTTAGTACCATCCAGTCAGTCAATGCAGCAAGCCTGTCCTGTTGTTTAAATATTTATTTTTAGCTTTGATTAGTTTCTGGTGATTTTCTGTCTGATGTATAAAATTTATAAAGTACACATTTTGGACAGCTTATTTATGTACACTAATACAACGCAGTACTAACGTTGATCCAACATTGATATTTTAACGTTGTTACCATGTTGTTGTTTTAACGTTGGAACAACATTGCAGTACTGACGGTAGCTAAACCTTTATTTTTGCATGGTCACATAAGTCACTCATTCTATCCCCCAGTGATCAGGACACTATTGTTGATGTCAAAATTTGTGATTTTATATCTGATCATGCATTAGTCAAATGGGATAGTTTTCACTGCTGATCCCAGTTCTTAGAACCATCTGATCATTACTTTAACAATGTATGCATCATCAATAATAACTTGCATGATTTCTAAAGTCTGTGTACCAGTAAATTCAGGTTAATAATTTAACAATTAAAACTGAACTTCAGATATGAGCCACAACTTTAACTGGTCCTGTGCAGTGTGGACTGAGGGGTGGCACTGAGGATGATGGAACTGTACCATCGATGTAGGTAAATACAGAAGAAAAGAGACTGTGTTGGCCACCATTTTACAAAATTCCTCAGAAGACTCTGTGGAGTAGAAGACAGCCAGATAGCAAATGGAAATAGTTTCCAATAGTTAAAGTAAAATTTACATCAAGTAAGATCTGTTAAGTATTTTTGTAACAGTATGAATTATTAAATATTGTGACCACTTACCATAACTTGAGATTTCCTGGATGGTAATAAAAAATAATAACATATGCAATAAATAGGGCCCTGTAACTGGCCCAAACTATCAGAGCCTATTTTGCCTAAAACTATTGCATTTACAGAATTTTGTTCAAGTGTGCTTTTCACTTACGGGTCAGCTATAACATAGTTACATTGCAGAGCTGTAGGTCATGGCATAGCAGAGCAACAGCTACTTTCAAGTTCTCACAGTTTAGTAAATCTGTTAACTGTAACTTGAAACTATTGCATTTATAATATTTTGTTTAAGTATGTTGTTCACCTACTTTTGGGTCAGCTATACCATAGTGAAATTGCAGAAGAGAATAGCTACTTTCAGGTTCTCAGTGTTGAGTTAATCAGTTGTAACTTGATAACTATTGCATTCACAGTAATTTCTTTTAATGTGTTATTTACCTACTTTGGGGTCAGCTATACCATAGTAAAATTGCAACCCTTTAACTCATTTCATAGCTGAGCTATAGCTACTTTGAGATTCCCACTTTTGAGTAAATCAGTTGTAACTATTGCATTTAAAGTATTTTAAGTTTCTTTGGGTGAGTACTTTATGACCTCTATAAAAGGACAGTACTTTCAGTGGATTATGGATCAGCATGACAGCGTACTATTACATAACTTCACTATCACTTCTATAATTTGTAGTGTCCAATAGGTATACAGTGAAAAAAAAAGTTATGAATGCGTGAGTGATATACCTAGTTTCCATAGGTTAAAATTTAAACAGAAATGTAACACAGAGGTAGCCAGCAGCCACAGTTTATGGTAGGGATGAGACAGTGTTACTGGTGTTACTGTATCAAGGCCATTTTACTGAGCTGGATTTGCTGAATAGAAAGTTAATTAGTTTAATTTCAGTGACCTAATAAATGGCCAGGTATTTTTATTGCAAACTGATGTAAGTTTAACACAGAATGTTAAGCTAGAATTGTTCATTGTATTTGGTATATTTAAAATAATTAGAATTAAAATTAACACCCAATAATAATAAATTTTTACAGAGTTTTGACAAATGACATGATGTCAAACATGAACATGAGGGAAAAGGGGAGAAAGCTTGTGTTCTGCATCACAAGAACATATAAAGGGATGAAAGGTGAGTACATTGCATTTTTATGGTGGTTGCACCAGCAATCAATGTTTAGTCAAATATGTGTGTTTTTGTAGTGTCTTCACAATAATTTTAATCTTCAATCTTACAATACCAAGTGATGTACCTCAAACAAATTTAGTCTCAGATTTGGTCTCAAACTTAAGACTGGTACATAGTTGTCTTAATTATTTTGGTCAAAGTCTCAAGCATTATTTCATCTTAACTGAGATTCATATTTTTACGTTTTATGGCTTAATGTAAAGTAGAAATAGTTTACAACATATATACTACTTGGCCTAAACCTTTGTAACAACTGATAGCACAAATTTTGGCTTCAATAGTGCCTTACTTTGAGACAATTTTCAACAGAGTTTTCTGACTACATAGGAACAAAGAAGTAGATCATGTGACATGTGACATGTGACAAAATTTTCTATTTATTTTGTTATTTTTATTGACAGTATAATTTTTGTTAAGAATTAAAACACACAACCGCTATTGATCTTTAAAAACTGTTGGATATATTTGCAAGTTAATGATTTGTTTACATTGGGAAGACTTGAGACTGGTTTTCAGCTGAGAACCTGTTTGTGAATACAAAGTTGAGACTTGGTCTCAGCTGAGAACAAATCTCAAAGCTAAGACTATTTTTTGTCTCAAACTTAAGATCTTTTTATGAATATGGCCCCAGGATTCAGGTCCTTGTAAATCTGTTCAGTAAGCTGACTGTATTAGTGATCTGCTCCACTTTTAGTACCTACTTTTTACAAGATCTTGCAATTTTAATACATGCAGTTTTAGGTTATTAACTTGCTGGCATAAGACATTAAATTATTGCAGAATAATCTATATATTTTTACATATTGTAAGAAAATACACCACACTTCAACAACATTAAATTTGCTCTTATTGTTATTTCATTTCAGATGCTCTTCAAAGGAATGGCGATGTCAAAGACACTGAAATAATCATATATGATGAGCAGCCACTTAAAATATGCCCCTGACAGGAAGGGGGTACAGGGACGAAAAAAAAGACCTGAAATTAAAAAAAATATAACAAAGCAGTGCTCCTGCTTGAATTATTTGATTAATATGTTCACATTTATAAGTAAATATATTAATGAAAAGTAAAATTATTTTTTGAAAACATTGTAATGCCTTTGCAGCAAGGAAATTTCCTGCTCAAACGTCAAATCAAAAATTTTACAATATGTATTTAAATGATTAAATTTAACATAATGTAAGACCACCAAAATTACAATATTGCCATACATGTAACTTTATACTGAGTCATTTACATTAGTTTAATTATACAAGTTTGTAATATATAATTATGAAAATTCAAATCAACCTACTTCATGACTTGACCCAAGCATGATATTTAGTCAGACTTTTCCTTTTCATATAAATGGGATTTTTCTGAATTTTATATATCATTATTCTGTGTTGGTAGGATCTACAAAAGGGATGATTTTGCACCATTTTATAATTGCATTATCTTAAAACATTTCTTTTTTGAAAATGAAGCAACAATTGGTGTGAATTTTTAAACTTTTCTACAACCTGTGATTTCCTATATTGATTGCAAAGTTTACATTCAGGGTGTTCACTTCTGACATTCTCTTTCTTTTTTTACAGATATTATATACATTAGACACAGCTTACCAGTAAATTAACGTTTAATGCTAGTACCTACCAAATTAAGATAACCCAGTGAACATTTTTAGGTTTTGCAAATGTTTGATAAAAAATGTTTGGAAAAAGTTAAAAAATGATGGGTACAAAAACCATTTATAATAAAATGTTTTTAAAATGTTTTATGCATACTGTTTATTAAACATTTAATGATAAATGTTTAAAAAACCATTATAAATAAACACATTAATGTCTGAATAATAACGTGGTCAGAGGTCAATTCAATACCTTTTAAAGGTTTGTCACTAATGAAAATATTATTTTTATATCTAGAATTGTAAGATAGTGGATAATAAATTGTGCCCACATTCAATTCTCACTTTTAGAGATTGCATGTGGGGCAATTTTTGACAAAGTCTTCTAAAATCCCCTATTATTGCTCACCGCCATCTTTGTTTGGACATGTTTGAAGGTGAAGGTTTAATAAGCATTCTGAAAATATGGGTTTAAAAACATTTTTGATAGAATGTTTTTAAAACATTTAATAAACAATGTTTTTTAAACATTTTATGTATTGTTTATAAACCATTTCATAATGAATGTTTGAAAAACATTTCCAGCATAACTTTTACTTCTTTAGCTATTTTATAAATGTTTAAGAAATGTTTCCAGTCAAACCTAGATTCTTGAGTTATTTTATAAACATTTAATAAACGTTTTCAGTAAAAAACATTTGTATATAGAATGTTTAAAAAATGTTTTAAAACATTACAGTGTAAATGTTTACTTGAAAACATTTAGAAAACAGGGCCCAGTTTCACAAAGGCCTACTATCTCCTTAGTAGGCTGCTAAGTCCTAGTAGTCTACTAAGCCTATACTATCTGTTTCACTAAGATGGTTTCTTACTGTGGTAATTGGTAGGCTTTCCTCACTAGAAGCCCTGCTGTCTCAGAAACTTGATAGGTCCCAAGTATCAGCTCAGTGGAACACTTTTCTATTGGCTACTAAGGGCCTATTAAGATCTAGCTTCAATACTGTAAGATAAGTTTGAATAGGTTTTAAAAAAGTTTTGCAAATGTTTAACCCATTTTAAAACATTTCAAATGTTTACTGGGAATACGTCTAGAGCTAATGCTTTTCAGTTATTTTGTGCAATGGTAGAATAAACAGGTAGACTATGTTGTAACTGCTATTACTTCTACAAGTCTAACAACATAATGTTTCTATAAAGTGTAAAAATCATATGTAGTCTTTACAACATAGAAGACATAGAAAGTGCATAATGTAAAAATCAGATAAATAAAAATGCCAAGTTGTTTTATGACTTTCTTTACCTTGGCCTTCTTTGGACTGATGGTCACAATATTTGACTAGAATACAACGTTGAAATTTCCACACTGAAGTATATAAATACTAACATTGAAACAACATTGAAATCTCCACATTGGTTTGACGTAAAGATATTGACCTTGACACAACGTCAGACATGACACGTTGAAACAACATTCTGAATATGATGCCAACCCAATGTGCAGAATTCAACGTAGGCACAACATCAGTTTATGACATTGCTTCAACGTTGGATCAATGTTATTTTGCTGCTGGGTACCTCTTATATCGCCCACTTCCTGTCTGAAATAAACTGAGCAGAAGTCGCAGGAAAACAGCAAAGTTATTAAATTTTACAGGTCATATATACATATTTTCATTTTATTTCACATATTTATCATTTTCAACGCTTTTTAAAATATGAAACTTAAGATATTTGGTTCTTTTATAAATTCGACGGTTATTCGGTGTCGACACAAATAGTACTTACCGATTAGTCAACCTGAAATATTTGGAGTTGTGACGTCCCTAATGACTACCACCTTTGTTGTGGCATTGTTGGAGACACTGCAGCCACTAATTTAATTATTTTCATGAACAATATGGGTCAATAAAAACGTAGTCTGATCCAAGAGTGGCCAACATCTATTGATGGCTACAATATTTTCCAAAAGCAGTTGAAAGTTCTGTTGATTTTTCCTAATCAAGAGATTCGAAAAATTGTTGATGTAATAGAAGAAAACAGTTTCAAACTTGTTCTAACGAATGCAAGGTCTTAAGGACTAATCAACAGTTTTGTGCCTCACATGAACCTATCACAGTCTACTTACCAAAATGTTTATTGTGTCCCAATAATGTCAAAGTCTGACATTAAAAACATACCATTGACCATGGGGCCCGCAGGTATGTTACCAGGAGCTAGCTGCTTGTATACACACCAGTATTAACCAACCTGACTGTGTTGTCAATCAACTGATGCAGTGTTTCATGCTGTTCCAAGATGGCGCCATCTTGTAACCCAGACAAAACTTTTAAACATTTAATGAGTTAGATGAACAATTAAAGAAATACTGAGAAGAAACATTTTGTATTTTGCATATGATAGCAAGGAAAGATGTAGCAATAAAGCATAACATGTCAAAGTACCTTTCAAAAATGGCCAGAAAGTTAATCCATATGGAAGCAGACACAAAAAATCACTAAATGAAATCCTAATACCACTGAAAGTAACTCAAAGTGAAATTTGGAGATTACACCCACAGAAATTCTTCATACAAAATGCAAGACAGGAAATCAAAAATAGCATTGGATGTTGCACATTTTGACATTTGATCAATAAAAAAATCAATAAAAAAATCAACATTCATACTTTCTTTCATGAAATTGACTTGAATATACAATTTTTCTGAATAATTGTAATCACATACGGTAGAACATATTTCTTAATTTAATTCTTAGATTGTTGAATCAACCATCCATAAGGTTCAGATGGTTTTACATCAGAGAACAGATTGTCCAACACCCAAATATTTAAGACGTATGTAACGGAAATTTCATGAAATACATGCAAAGGGGTAGTAAAAAAAATACTGTTGTATAACAGTCATAAAAGTCACATCCATGATCCAACTACACATAATTGAACTTGCAAGAACTGATGATATCACCACAAACTTCACATCTCTTGCAGCACCTTGATGTAGCATGTTTTACACCATTACAAACATTCTTTGACCAGAAGGCTCAAACATTTCTACTTCAGAATCCAGGCAGGATAATTTCCCGGTATGATGTTGCATCAAATAATTCAAAGGCATACATGAAAGCTATTAGCCAAAGAAACCATATAGCAGCCTTTAGTCCTCCCCACAACTCTAAAGAAGGTTGGTAAAAAGTGTCCCCTGAAAAATACATGCATCAAAATTATTCAGAAAACCACAACAGAATTTCCTTGAAAGCAGAACTGATGATTTTTTTAAATCAAAAAGTGTTGAAAATGTTCTTGAAAACTCAGACAAAGTAGTTAAGAAGATCTAGGAAGGTAGTAGGTAAAAAAACTGAGAAGAAAAACTGAAAGTACAACTGTTGAGATAAGTTAAAAAGCAAGAAAATCTAGTAACACTGTGACCAATCCACAGCCAAGCCGAACCAAGTTTCAAATGCTTTGGAGAAGTGTAACAATAAATACTTGGGACCTTTGACCCGGTCATTAGACCTGTTGCTTGTGCAAAAGTTTTACAATGCGACAGTCATACAGAGTAATTCTTAAAGATCTTATGCATTGTGGTTTCCAACAGTAAAATGTAAATTTTAACTTAAAGAAACCATGTAAGTACTGTAAATAAACAGTAGATGGATCTTTGAAATTTGACAATGGTAGTAAATGTTCTAAATGGTTGTTTAATCTTTTGACATGTGTTTTAACATGTAACAAATAGAATAAAGCCAAAGAATAATTAAAAAGTACCTATGTGGTTTTATTACATGCTTCTCCCCTGGAACTGACCCCACACAGAACTAGAGATTTACATAAAATCTGTTACTGTTGAATAAAACTCAAGTTGATAAAATTACTGGAAATGGTTTTAACAAACCAACAATACTAAAATATATTCACTAAGGCTTTGATACATTTAAAGTAATAGAAGCAATTAATATTATTGTAACAGAATCAATTGTCAGTATTTTTTAAAATGTAAAAGATTGTAAAATGCAATATCATAATAATTCACTTAAAGGATTCAAACAGTTTTACTTTGGGAAGGATGTGATAGTAAAATTTGAATATTATATGTTTATTTTTATTTATTTATTCTATTTTTATTTATTTATTTTTATTTTTTGCCTTTAAATTACTACTCATTTAACAGTAGTGATAAATAGAAACTACTCATTTAACAGTAGTGATAAATAGAAATGTTGTGTAATTAAAAGATAAACTATTTCCTTTTGTATCAGCTTATATATAGGTATGGTAGATTGTGTGCAAGAAAGGCCTCTAAATTGCATGGTGTGCTCCAAACAACAATCTTTTAAAAAATAAGTAATTTTACATTGAAGGAAATAAAAAATTGGACACCCATTTTTGTTGACACCTGATGAAGAAAAAAGTTTGGCCAATTATATAAGGTACTCATTGAATTTCTTATCTGATACACATTTTGAGGATATAGTATTGTTTCATATTTATTTGTAATTTATAGAATGACAGACATTTTCAAGTGCAGTAACACTTTTAATTAATAGAGCTCAGGTAACCTAACGGGGGGATTGATTTTTCGAGAGGAAAAAATCTCACGAGAAAATGGTATGAACCCGGTTCTTAAAGTGTATTCTTGTTTAACCATGAAATATGTGATATACTTAAGAAGTATTAAATATAATTTAAATGGTGTAGACAGACTGATGCCCTTTAGTTACCAGCTGCTGAAGCTATTTGCTGAAGAAATGCTGAAAATCAAGGCTTCAAAAAAAATCTGTCATGCAAATGGTGCCACAAATTCATACAAAGACTTTTCAAAGATGAAGCCAAGACAGGTTTAACCGTCTTCATGGAGGCTTCAGCCACACCAGACAATCTGATTGCATACCATAATCTCATCAATGAGCAACTTGCCACACTAAATCCTTTGGACAAGCCACAATATGTGTGGAACATATATGGAAAGGGATGGTCCAAGCAGCAACAGTTACAACAAGCAATCCTAGTGACAAAGGGGAAGATTCATGTAAGGGAAATTATGTATTTGTTTAAAAATTTGTATAGGTAAAAATTTAAAGTTACATTTTCATAATCATATTTGAATACTGCATGTAAATACTGCTGTTGTTACAATTAACGCTCGTGGTAGATCTATACGTTATTGTTAGGAACAATTGTTCAACTTGTTTATTTAAAATATTGGCTGATTTGGTAAAATTTATCTTTGTTTGTGGTTGACCAACTTTGCTGAGGTATATACTTCATTGGTAGATAATATATATGTGTGCATTGTGCAGCAGGTCTGTGTTTAGGTCATAGTTAACTTATAGTTAACTTTTCATATATATTTAGGCAAAGGTGAAACCTATAAATGTGAATGAACACATCACCAGTGCACTGTATAAATGCTTGTGGAATTCTGATACCTCCCTGTAATTTTCTCAGAAAATATCCCAGCTTCGATTGATTCTCATCCACTGCCACAACATTGGAGATATGATTCCACTAGTAATGAAAGCAGTTATCAACTCATATATCTTCCACTACTGCTTCAGGTACGTTTGTTCATCTCACACAAGTGCTCAGTGCAACGTTTAGTGCATTCGTATTGGTTATACTGTGACAGGTACTGTGTAGGGCAGAAAAAATTCAGCCCATATCAGTTATGAAAATATAGCTCCAATATTGACATCATATTTATGTCTTCAATCGGTTTTCAAATAATAAAAACTAGGGCTGCGAACGAGTACCCGAGCCTCGGTGTATGGGGCGGTTTATGTTTTTGTTCGAGTGCACACTCTGGCATTAAGTACCCGTAAATAAACTTCATTTAAAAGATACTCACAGTATAAATTGTTGTTTTTTTTCTTTTCAGGACAATAATAAAGTATTCTAACATGACACGGCAGTGTCCGCGATTCTGATTGGCTAAGACGCGAAAAGTTGCTCTGTAAAACCCCACATAACATCCCTAGTTCTATTTTATCGCTCACAATGGCGCTCCGCAAAAAGAAAACTTCAAGTAACAGCTTGGATTTTTATTAAATAAACAAATAATGGTAAATACGACATTTATGGATTCTTACATTTGAAAATAGAATATACTGATATGAATGTACAAAATTTTAAGGAGGTTTAACAAAGAAAGGGTTATTTTATTTGTGGCTCTTCCAATATTTCAACTGCACCATTTGATAAATAATCTTTATAGAATATTCGTATATTTTTGTACAAAATAGCTTCAAAACTAATTTTTATGAGATAATTTTAAAATGTCATGTTAGAATAGAAATAGACAACTCCGAGCTCGGTGTTATAGGAGATTTTACAACGATTAGCGCATTAGAATCACTCAGGCTTCGCCTTCGTGATCCTAATATCGCTAATCGTTGTAAAATCTCCTATAACACCTCGCTCGTCGTTGTCTATTTCTATAATAAAATATCTAAAACCATGTGCCTTTACTTCTACACTGTACTGGAATTGGGTACTTGTGACATCATTGTTTTTGTGACATCATAATAGTCGGGAGATGTTGTAATACACCTAATACTTGTTATGTAGTATTCAGTTTAAGGTCACTTCAAATTCTCTTGGCAAAATGGCAGACAAAAAAGTAGTGCTGTGAGGAATTATTCTGAACTCACTGATGACAAGTTAAAAACAGATTGTCAATTATGCAAGACTTCCTTGGCATACACAGGTATTTTTTTTTACTAATCTATAAATTTTTTGTTGATTTCATTCTGAGATTTTGAATATTTGACATTTGTCTACTATGGAGTTATCAAATCCATTTCAATATTTTTGGAAAAACAACTGAAATTTAATAGAATTTGGATACTTACCACTACTTACCTTTTTCCCATTCTGTATTCTTTAGGGGCCACTACTGCAAGCATGCGTACCCACCTGATCACAAAGCACCCAAGTGTACTATTCACCAATCCTACCAAGCCCGGAGCCTCTGGATTAAAACAACCTACTTTAAGCTTTGACCGGAAAAAAATTGGATTAACATCTGTCCAGATTGATTCTTTAAACAGAAAGTTGGCACTTGTGTGTGCACTTGATTTAAAACCCATTAGCTTGGTAGATGGGGGTTGGATATTCGCTATTTCATTCAAGAACTGAACCCAGAGTATAGAGTACCATGCCACAAAACTGTTACAAAATATCTCCAAAAAATCTATGAAGAAGAAAGAGAAGATCTGATATCTACCATAACTGGAATGCCAGTCGCTTTTACAGGCAATGTATGGACTAGTACTGCCCTACAAGGGTACATAACTGTAACTGGACACTACATTAAAGACGATTGGGTACTTTGTTCCAATGTTTTGGCAACAAGGGTAACTGAATTCCGCCATACAGGGTCAAATATAGCTTTAGAAATAAGGAAGATTAAGGAAGAGTTCAAAATAGCAGTGTGTTCACTCTTGGTCACTGACAATGCAGGAAATATGCTTGTTGCCTCTAAGGAGCTAAATGTCCCACATGTAGGGTGCTTTGCCCATACCCTACAATTTGCCATTAAAGATGGCCTTTAGATGCCTCAAATACTTAGTGTCTTAGGTGCGGCAAGGAAACTTGTCACACATTTTAGCCACTCTGTCTTTGCCACAAACGCCTTGATTGCTAAACAAGGGAACACTAAAAGTAAACTTAAGTTGATTCAGGATGTTCCTACTCGTTGGAATAGTTCCTATTTGATGATGGAACATTTGCTAAAACTACACATCCCTGTATATGCTGTCATCTTTGATGATGAGGTGACAAAGCCTAGTGATCGATTAAAATTGGACTTGAAAGACAATTTTTGGAAAATAATGGAGGAAATTGTACCAATATTAGAACCTTTGGCTGAAATGACTGAAATCCTTGGCAAGGAAGACCAGCCAACAGGTGGCGCTGTGTACCTTTTACTTCACAATATTTTCCAAAATGTCCTGGATGAGGTTCTAGATGACAGTAATGTGACTGGGGACCTAAAACTTAAGATCAAGGAGGGCTTACAAAAGCGGTTCAAGATAGATTTAGAGGGAGTCCCAAATGATGAGGTAATGTCTTCCCCCTTGGTCATGGCCTCTGTACTGGACCCAAGATATAAAACACTTCTTGGTCGAGAAATCCTTCCCACTTGCAAACTTGAGGTTGTACACCTTATTTTAAGAGACCTAATGGCTACATTAGAAGTAAATGTCAAAACTAAGCCTGATGTTGGTCAAGGGGAAAATATCCCACATAAACAAAGATTTTAGATGTTTGACAAGGGGATGTTGTAAATATGCTAAAGGCTGATATCAGATCACGTACACCTAAGGAAGAGCTGAACGATTACCTCAAGGACCCAATAACAATAAGTGACCCCCTTTCTTGGTGGAAAACATATGAATGTAAGTTTCCTAGGTTGTCAAAATTAGTTAAGAATTACTTAGCTGTACCCACAACTTCCGTCCCATCTGAGAGGATTTTCTCGGCTGCAGGGATAACTGTGACCAAGCTAAGGGCATCTCTTGACAGAAGTACAGTTGACCAGATTATTTTTTTAACTCAAAAGCAGCTGTTAAAGCTAGGTTATCTGTTCCCACCTTGATTGAGGAAACATGTGACAATGTCACAGACTTAGATCTTGATACTGAGGCTGAAAAGGTAGTTGACCCAACTGTTGAAATGTCCGAGCCTACTTTGGTTACTGATTCAAATATCAAACAAGAGTAAGGTTTTTACTTTTTAACTGTGGACAATAATGTTGTAACATGGCAGACAATTCATTGACCTAAGAAAACATAACAATTTTTCTGTTTAAATCTACTTAAGGGATGTGCTGCATGTGACATGAAAAAAATAAAAGACAGGAGTAGTGCTTTTTAAATTTTATTTCTTTCAAGTTTCCAACCAATACCTACCTGTAGCAGATGTTCTGGATATAACGTTAATTTATAAATAAAAAGAAAAGCCAATATTGTTGATACGTGACAGACAATTAATTGATCTGAAAAAGAAAATGTTTCTGTTTAAACCTAGTTAAGGGATATGTTGCATGTGACATGAATAAATAAAAGACAGGAGTGGTGCTCTATCAATTTTATTTGAAGTTTTCAACCATTACCTACCTGTAGCAGATGTTCTGGATATAACATTAATAAATAAAAGGAAAAGACAACAGTACTGTGCATTTTATTTTATTTCTTTTCAACTTTAACTTACCTGTGGCAGACTTTCATAGCTTTATGGTAATTTACATCCAGGTGTACTGACAGAAGGTACTTCACTTCCTGTTCCTGTTTAGCTTGCCAACAGTATGTAATTACCTCACAAAAATGAATGTAAGTATTTTGTTTTAAATTTTTAACAGTGAGTTGGCACAAATTGAAACAATTTTGTGTTCAAAAGCATTTTATAGCGTTTTCTTTTACGAAACGAGTACTCGACGCGAGTCGAGTTTACAACGGCGGTTACTCCAGGCCATTTTCGTGCACTCGTCACAGCCCTAATAAAAACAAATTTAATTAATTTTAGAGATCTATTCCTCCCACCCATTGGGTTTGACCGTCCACAATTCCTACTGTAATCTCAGAAAACATTAGCATAGTTTCATTGCCAGCTAAACCACTTCCTTTTACCAACCTGTGGACAAGACACTATTAATAATCAATATTACACCCAAAATTTTCCTTCCTGGCTGACTCCATAAAAATGACAAAATGTGACTTTTTGGTACACCCTTCAAACTTTCCTGAAGTATTATCACAGACCTTTAGAACTGCATAGACACCTTCAGTAGTGAGGTAAGCTTTCAGAATAACTGGTAATTAAAATTATTAATTATCAAAGCATGTTTAAATATTTCAGCCTCTCAATATGTCCTGAGTAAGGATGTCATTGCAAATAGGTATAATATTCTCCCATTGAAATATCAAATGTATATATTCACCAAAACCTATTTTTTTATTTGAAAATTCCTGAAGTTTTCTTAATTTATTTTCTCATTGGTGCTCTCAGGTTTTCCAATATTGAATTCAGCAGGTAGTATTACAAATGTATCCTTAAGCTACTATTATGTTTGTGTTTCTGTATTTATAACTGCATTTTTACTTTAGGAGTATATCCACCAGATTTAAAAGCAATAGCAGTGAGTCATCACATTCCACAAAATTGCAGAGGCATTACTTAGACACACTGATGGCACCAATTCAGACAGGACAGACATAACACCATTAGAGGAAACACCATACACAACAACACAAGATCGCCCTACTCCATCAACTTCAGTATGTGAACAATGTTTGTAGAAACATCAACAGTCCATGCAGGGATAAGGTATCACCCCAATTATTTGCATTTTTCCACAATTAAACTAATTATGACTTACTTATTGATGAATTTGCTGTGAATAGGACAAATTGCTGTTGGAATAAAATTGAGGAAACTTTTACAAATTAGTTATTTGCAATAATAATATTTTACTTCATTTGGTGTTTTTATTGTAATTCGAGCCAGACGTTTGACTGACTCATGGACTGATGTATCAATACAATAAATATACAAATAAAGTAGTTATTTTACGTATTTCGTATTTTGCCTTCTTTGTACTGTATTCATATTTTTTCTCAGTGCATGTATCTCCTTGTATTTGAGTATTCAAACACTAATACTTTATCTGACTGCACAAGTACAGTCAACTGCATTCCCCCAGCTGAAAACAGAGGCTTGTGGGTGACCATTTATCAATGTCACCAAGTATCTTTATAGCCTGCTACTATAGATAGGACCCAACAACAGAAGACCAGCAATTAAAACGGTCATCTTAGCTACTGTGCATCTGCCTAGAACTGGATCGAAGCCAGGTCCTCTGCATTCCAAGCAAGTGTGTTACCTGCAAGACCATAGTGGAACGTGACAGATTATAAACGACTTGTTTCAAACATTACATGCTTCTCCATTCACAATGTTCCAGTCTAATTATGAAATATTTACACCTGTGAGCTGATTGCTATAAATGTAAGTGTAAATGCAACTGGACCATATTGTCAAATTAGCATAGAAATTACATTTCTTGCTCAACTTTTTAAGGTAATTTTACATATTTCACAGCCCAAGAAATCCTGGAAGAATTACAACAGAAGCAATGGAAACAAAAAGAAAAGAGCTAAAGACTGAAAAGTTGGCAAAGAGGAAGGCTGGAAAATCTTCACTGGGACAGAAAAAATATTATGGTATGGAATTATTGACTTCAGTTGTTAGTGACATATATCTTTTCAGTATATTTACATGTGAAATGTTAAGCTTACTGCCACATAAATGTATATTTGAAAAGAAATGCATATATATAAATATATTTGACACTTTCACTGTAATTGCAATTCCACCAAGACTAAAACAATTAACTGATTTGTGTAAATAAAACTAACAAAGAGATTCACAATGTGAACCTTTGTTTGGAACAATGTCAGAGTACAAATAATCAGTGACTTATACATTCCTAACAGACAATGAAGGATTACCTGACATAAGGGCATCCAAGCACAAGAAGAGAAGAAAGAATGATCACCAAAAGGAAGGTAAATTTAATTTAAATAAAAAATACCAGCAATTTTCAATGAAAAGCAAATTAAATATAAGGGACACAGTAGCCAAAAGAGCAAAAAGATTAAATTATGTCATGTTAGCGGCATGCAGCAGAAATACCAAATATCAAAGGTTATCTGCAACATAAGATAATACTCTACTTGGTATCCATTGGTATGGATGTGACAGGTGTACAAAACAGTTAGATAAACAGACTTGTCACTAATATAATTTAGAAATCATTTTATGGTGACACAGTTTTCTTCCTGTTAGATTGAATCTTAAGTGCCCCAAATATGTTTATTATGTGCAGTCTGAATGTTTATGGCTGAATTTGTCAGTGATTCATGTAGTTTTAATTAATCTCAATGCAATTCATAAATTTTATGAGATATTGTTTTAATGGCTTACGGAGATGACTTGAATTGTTTCATTACAATTTTGTACTTCTAACAACTAGCACACATTTAAATCACATTTAAATCATTGGTCTCAAATGTGGGGGTGAAAATGACACATATTCCTTACATGTACGTTTTACTTGGTAAAGATATATTATCTTCTCTCTCTTTTTTGTTTTTTTTGTTCAGGTGCCGCTGATCAGCTATACAATGCAAATGAACATACAGCACATGTCGACAAAAGATCTAAAAGATTAAATTATGCCAAGTTAGCTGGATGCAGTAGAAATACTAAAGACCAAATCATCAAGAAATCACAATGAGATGTTGTCTGTCCAGGTTGTGATGTACCCGAGGCAGATACCACATTACTTGGTGTTCATTGGTATGGATGTGACAGGTGCCCAAAATGGTGGCACAGACATTGCCTGCTGAGTGACATACAAGCATTAGCAAATTTGTCACACATGGATAATACTGTTTTCAGATATCCTTCTTGTCCTGAAAAACAAACTTGCCAAGAGTGTTTAGTATCAGACACCAACAATGACATTGGTGATACTTGGGCACAATGCGAGAATTCCTTTCGCTTTTATCACTTGGAGTGTTTACCAACTCTGTATTGTGATTTCTTGGTAGACAGAGATAACCACAGGGACTGGTTTTGTAGCAAGTGTAACTTGGAGGTCCTATATAACTGATACATTAGCTCAATATTACTTTTTATACATTGCTCTTCATTCAAGATCTTAAAATTTCCAGACCCGAAGAAAGTGTTATATGACAAGAAGCATAAATGTGTCCAATTTTTTGCTAATTATATAAAGTTTAATGTCTTAAACTGGTAATGGAGAGTTTCATATAATTTGCTTTTTTGACATCAGAGCCCAGATGTTTCCTTACCTTGGGAAGCAACAGTTAATGATTATCTGTACCCTATGCTCTAAAAAGGAGATTAATTTGAAATACATTGACGGAATATGGATGGAATGAACTACTTGAAAAATTTAAGCAAGAAACACTCACTTGTGCTTGCTTTATTACACAACAATTTATACTCATTTGCTATTGTAGTAATACTAGTTGTATTGTATGGTAATTTCATATGACATCTATATGTGTAACCTTTGTTAAAATATTTTATTAACAGCAATGTGTTACATATATGGCCACTATGTCTATGCATTATTTAATCTAAGCTGTATATGTATGTGTTAACATTTAAAGCAAGGAAGTTATTGATTATTGTGTTATGATGTTTATTAATCTATTTATAAACTGGGGAAATCTTTCTAGGCTACAATAATCTCAGTGGTTATATTAATAGATTTGGGGAAACACTATAAGCTACCTGTAGGTTCTAGAACTTCCTCACTTGATCTGGTGACTGGTATTATGTTCAAGTTAGTTCTATAAGATTCTAGATTTTCCATAACCATATATAGGGACTGTACATCTGACCACAAGTGAACCACAAGTGAACATAGTATTTGCTGGCTATGAGGAAGGCTACTTGTGTCTTAGAACTAATAACAAGTGGATATAAATTACTTATGTTCAATATCTTTCCTCTCGCAGAAATAGGAGACCTCACACCAGCCAAGCAAAAAACTAAAAGCCAACTTCAGAAGACATTTAGACACTATTCATAAACTGTCTTAAAAGGACTAAAAAAATGGTATCGCTATTATCAGTAACAATAGTCACAATTCCTGTCAAAGTGTCTCATCTCCTACAACCTGTTGACCAAATTGTAGCAACCTTAAAAGAAACTTTTAGTCATGAGGCATACAAGTGTTCCCTTGTGAAAGCATCAATTCTGTCCAGACCTGCTCAGTTTCTAAATCTGTTGAAATGTGTCCTTCAAATCTGTTACACAGAAAAGACAGTGCAACAACCTTTGGTCAAACAGCATCACATGACCATTTGAAACTTTTCTATGAATGTATAGTTCACTTACACATAAGAAATCCAAATATGCCCAAATATAGGTTAGCAAGTTTGGCTTCAAATCACAGATGTTACAACTGTGTGTATTTGACTCCATGAAGGGACTAAAGCTGAGGGTTTGTCCCAATATAACCCTGCATGGCTTTTGAACAGAATGTAAAACCCCAGCTTTGACTCTTATGTAAACTATGTGCCTGCTGCTGAAAATAAATGCAATGTAACTGAAAGCATTCAAATATTGCTGATATATATATTAGGTTGCACATAATCCATAAGTTATCTTGACACGTTGCTTTCATATGTTTTTGCTTCTAGGTAGACCATATGATGGAGTATGTGACAATCAGTAATTTACTTTTTGTTTCCTGAATGTGTTTTGCAATTATAATGCAGGATTAGTCCCATTTGACATAAAGGCTATTGATTCATCAAAACTGCAGATCAACAGCTGCAAGTCATTTTTCCAGTAGTAACAATCTACTGGTAATTCTGAACAAATTTCGACAAGAGTTGGTAGTCACTGAGCCAGATCAGCCCCAATATGACCTTTCTGTCTCATGTGGGGATTCATCACCATGTCTAACCTGCATTGAAACACACAAGGTGTTTGAAATATTACTTTTATTATGGGAAATTTTTTTGGGAAATATACCTCAAAAAAAAGTTGACCGGAGAAGTTGTGATAGGTGCCATATTCTCAGACCTTCAAAAACTTTTCAGAAAAGTTATGATTCACTGATGACATTAACTTAACAAATTTATTCCATCAAACAAGGAAACACACTGTTGAACTTTATATTCACTCCTGTTAATTTATGTGTTAGATACTCAAAACTTAATTAACTATAAAATATTTGATGCCTGTCAAGTACATGAAGCAGTGCCAACAGCTCAATGTGAGTTAACATTTATTTTAAACAGGTGAAGACATGATCAGTCTACTTTGGGAGAAGGCTGAAAAATCCCGAAAAAAGAAACAGCTACAAAGTCTTCAAAGGAATCACAAGGTGTTTCCTTAACATATTTTGTGAATGCTTGCAACATTTTTTTGTGTGTGTAATTCTTATTATTGTGTTATATTTGTAACACTAAATCTAATAATATACATTTCAGCAGCTCTTTCAATAAAAAGAAATAATTCCAGTTTTAATGATGACTGAATAATATCCAACATAACAGCCATATGTACACACAAATACCCATTAGCATTAGGGCAAGTGAAATGAGTTGAGTATTGGTTTAATAGCCCCTTTCTCTCAAAGAAGTTTTGAGGCATCAAAAGTGGAGTTCATTCAGTGAATCATGCATGGTGTGGTCCTTGGGGAGGGTTCAAAAACTCGAACTTCATAGCGTGAGTGGGTGTCGAAACACAAAGAGCCTGTAAGGAATCAAGAATAAGGTTCTTTAGCTTCCCCACATAACATTGTAATGATTGTTTTCTTTAATGCATTAGGTCAGGATGATCTACAGGTACCAGACAGGTTGCTCCTCAACACAGAAATAAAGAAAACTATTGACAAATGCAAAGGTCAACACACTTCTATATAAGCTTTCTTTTGTTTCCCTTCCTTTTTCTGACATATTTAATTGCTTTATTCACATATAGTAACAAATTAAAAAAATTGCAGCACATTTCAATGTGCTGACCTTATGTTTTTTTACAAATGTATGTAGGATGAAATAGGATGGACACTACTGTTGGTATGATTAGACGTGTGTTCAATCAATCGTCGGTGATAGTGTAAAATAGTGGTCGGTCACTGACATTTTTTAATAATCAATTATTCAGCTTAAATCTTATCTTTACTAATATACCTTAACATCCATGCATTGTTTAAAAAATTCAGGACTTTTTATTTAATAAATTGAGATTTTTCATGAAATTCAAGTTTCTTTAGGTCTACCACCATATTTACAGGACATCGTTATTCTTACTGGATTGACCTATACTTTATCCCTGAAAGAGTCTCTCAAATGATGACCAACAATGGAGTAAAATAATTGATTATTGATCAATATCGTTTGGAAAAATGGACAAATAATTGACCGTGAAAGTTGGAGGCGAGTCCCAACAATAATGGACACAGCTCCAGAAGAAAAACCAATTAATAACTTGCAACATATAAACGTTTAAATGTTATCATACTGTGTCTTTACAAAATGTATTCTTCTAGAAGTGTGGCAGACACAACACCAGAGCAAAAAAGGGCAACATTCAAACCACCACTCAAGATGCCAACCAATAATTTTCCTACAAAACAAACTCAAGAGTCACAAGTGTCAAAAAGTAGCTATGTTTGTTAATGTTAAGTTAAAGTGTACAGAAAAAAAGAGTTAAATTAAGTATATGTTTTGTTAACAATAGTACAAAGTCTAAGTTAAGGTTTCACTTCTCACAGTGCCAGTATCTGTCAACGATAAGTATTTATATTATGAAAATATATTTACATCGCAACTAAGTAATGAATACAAACCTATCATCATTCAAATAGGCTATCAGGCTTCCTATTTTGTCCCTGTAAAGCTATAAACAGGTGTTGTTTTGCCACACCTGCACCAGTGTAATGGAATAGGCATCCAAACAAATCACTTCCAGATACAGTATTCAAATCAAGACTTGCTGTTCAGACTACCATACCCCTCCTCTATAGGTATCCATTCCTGGTGGATGCTTACTGGGTGACAAGTTTTGCCTATCTTTTGGCTGTCCCTTTTTGGATTCCAGCACACTGTAGGATCTTGATCAGTTTCCAACTGCACAAATCTTATTATTATGTGTAAGTGACAAAATACGGAAGATGCTGGATGAACTACAGAAAAAGAAGATACTCCAGATATTCAAAATTATTATTTTACATTGCTTTTGTAGGACTAAAATAATTTATGCAGAAGCAGCGAATTTAAAATTTTAAATATATATGTAAAACAAGGAATTTTCATCTATTTTCTTTGGTTTTTTGTAGTTTCAAATGTATAATGGCGAATTCATTTTTTATGTTTTTACCCTAAAAAAATACAAATATAAACTTCATTTCTAATGGTGCAGCATGGATTCAGCAAAAAAAAAACAGATAAACCTGTAAAATGTGGCACAAAAAAAAACTTATGTGGCACAAGAACAATAATAATAAGAACTAGAAATAGGACGCATTGGCATGCATAATGTCCACCCAAAGGGAAGCATGAGTTTTGCTCTAAAACTTGGACAAAATTGGCAAGAGTAATTATTTTTTTTTTGGAAAATTGCCAGTAATATATTTTTTAGATACTCTGTAGGTCAAAAATTTCGGCTCTATCTCGCATGGTTAAGGTGATAGAAGCAAATTTTTGTTTTTGTATTTTTGGCGAGAATTCGAAAATTCAAAATGACCGCCATTTTTGGGGAGAGGAAATTTTTTTTAAAATTGCCAAGAGTACATTGCTTAGATACCCAGTGGGTCAAAAATTTCGACCAATCTTGCACGGTTTAGGAGATAGACATATTTATGTTTTTGCTATGTATCTATTACTCAGGAGGTTAAAACTAATACCATCAACAACAATACCAAGAAAGCAATTGACCCTATAAACCTTCACACCAAATTTTACAAAGATGAGTTAAATATGTTTCCTTTAAAAGGGTGAAAGCAGAAATGCAATTCAGAGTGGGCTCAAAGTAGCAAAGCAGCTATTACTCAGATTGCAACAAAGCTATCATCGACCAAAAGCTATCTTGGCCAAACTATTGACCTGATTACCCTTCATATAAATTTTTGTGAAGATAGAAAACATTGTTTCATTAAAATGTCCAGAAAAAATAGCATCATAGCTATATAGCACAAAAAATAGCATAATAGCTATATAGCACAGTAGCTATTACTCAGCTATAAAGGTATTATCACCAAAAGCAATCCCAAGCAAGCTACCACAGTAGAAGACACAATGCCAGCAAGTCCCAAGTATTAAGTGCCCAAAATGCCATATTGGGGAGGAAAAGGATGATACCGTGTTTGAAAGTGTGGTACAGGTGCGACATTTGCCACCTTTGGTGGCATCGCCATTGCCTGTTATCAGAATTTTAGACCATTGCCGACGTGTCCTGATTTGATAATGATGATCTATTCTGTTGCCCTGCATGCCTACCTGTGATATTGTGTGCAGTTTTACTTTATTGAGGGCACTGACAAAAAGCAAATGTCACAGTGTCGAAACAGTTTCACACATTATCACACTAATTGTCTGTCATACAGAATACACTTTGTTTCAAAATTTAGGCAATGACTGCTATTGTTCATGTTGAACGTATTCACAAAAGGTCTTAACCTTAGTGATATCATAGTCAACCATGCCTTAAATCTATGAAACAGTTGGAAAGCTTTGTCATATCATGGTATTCACAAAGCAGGTCCTAGCTAATACTTTTGTCATAGCCTATCATAGTCTTAAGCATCATAATCTCAATTTTGAATAACCACTCAGATTTCACCACGAGATGTAAACAGCTTGCAAAGATGGAAAATATGGAGTCTAATTCACTGAGTGCAAGTGTTTTAATCAACAAATATCGTGAAAGGACCACTAATTAGTCATCTGCCGAATGTGAGGTACTGAGAAAACAGTGTTTACAGAACTAATGCATCTTACATGGTCCAATTTCAAACAATCTGACTGCTGAAAAGAAAGCTAAAGTTTGGAGTGAAATTACTTGCAAAATAAATGCAATTGGTGGGAGTCAAAGGACCTCCTACCAGGTTAAAAAGAAGTGGATGCATCTGAGGAGTAGCAGTTGTAAGAATGTGAGACACTTTGTGCAGCATTCCAAAGGGAGGGTTAATATTTCATTAACTGTATTGTCTGGTATGAAGAAATATTCATGACAACCGTCAAAAATAACACAACATTTTTTCCTTTGACGAGCTGTCAATCAAAAGGAGTTCCACTTACCTTACACGTCACAAAAGCTCTGATGTGACAACTTACATTAAAAATTAAATTCTGTATATAATTATGATTACCTCTACATAGGAGAATTTTTTGGCAGTATTCATCTGTGAAAAAGTAAATCTATTTTCAAAAGTAAATTCTGCATTTACAGCTCTAACTGCATTCACCTCCACCAAGGAGAAATGATTTTTGGCAGCATCTATCTTTCTTTGTCTGTTGAAAAGAAAAATATCAGTTGAAATTACCTGTTTTGCAGAGGTCTACACTCTTCTAGTGCTTCTTTATCTAGAACAAGTAAAAAAAAACTTTGTGATTGTCAACAACATATTGTTTTATTGTGGTGTTCTGTAATGTTGCTATAAAGCAATCCATGAATTACTTTTCATTTGAAATGTTGCATTTACAAGCTTTTCGTTATATACACTATGTGTATGCTTGTATCTAAAGCTTCTGTGTACTTAATAACATGGAAATTTATAATAAATCTCATTTTTTATTTCATATTAATTTTATTTACTTGTACCTTTATGAATTTTATGGTCGATAGATTTAATCAAATTGCAAATTTAATAGGTAAATTAAATTTTTATAAGTTAATACCCTATCCAATGGACAATAGCTTATCCGGTCGGCGCGGACCGGCCCGCCAAACGTCAGAAAAAGACGTCCTGTGTCTCCACCGGCTAGGCCGGCCCAGTGGTGTGCACTCGCCAGATGGCGTGTAGTACTTCCTTCCTGTCTAGACAGAGTGACGTCATAGCATCTTTTTCGTTGTCTAAACATATATAGACCCCTAGTAAGGAGATAGCGGGGTCAGGTGGGAGGGTCTTGTGTGTCCATTGGATAGGGTATTAACTTATAAAAATTTAATTTACCTATTAAATTTGCAATTTTATTGCGTTAATACATCCTATCCAATGGACAATAGCTGAATAACTACCGCTTGGATGGCGGGTGCGTTACTAGGGACTAAAGAAGTTGAACTCATGTTAGAAATAATGACCATTTCTTCTTTCCTTACAGCCCGGGTAGACCTTGAAGTCAGATACCCTTAAGGCTGTGGTCGAGTATCATCATCCGGTTATCCGGAAGGAACCGTCAGAGTCGACCTTGCGCCCCCCCCCCTTTTTAACAGACCTGCTCTGAGGTAGGGGAAGAGAGGGATGAGTTCAGTCCCATAAAATCACCTCTCCCGGAGGAAGTACGTGAGAGATTTTTTTTTTTTTTTTTTTTTTTTTTTTTAACTTGTTGCTTACCTATATGTGCAATATATACAAATACATCCACTTATTTATAAATGCACAGATCTCCTCTAAGTCCTCAGCTGCTGGTGGATCTGCTGAGCAGCCACAACAGGGCCAAGATGGTATAGCTCTGAATCGGCCCAAGCCACATCCTTCAGGTAAAATTGAGTGAAGGTGTTATGAGACTTCCAGTGGCAGGCTGATAAGATCTGTTCCAAGGAAACTCCCGACTGGAAGGCCTTGGAAGCAGCAAAGGCCCTGACATCATGAGCTTTAACTTGATGTAGGGTGTGGGCCTGTTGATCAGAGAGCTCATAGCATAGGATCACAGTCTGTTTGATCCATGAGGAGATAGTGGCAGGAGAGATGTCCTTGTCGAAGCCTTTCTTGAAGGAGACAAAGACTAATTCCTTGTGCTGCCTGAGGTCTGAAATCCTGTCCAAATAGTAGCGCAAGGCTCTGACTGGACAAAGGGATCTGTCAGCCTTGAGGGACTTATCCAGAGTAGGGGCCAGGGCTGGTATGACCACTGGGGCTACACTCTCTGGACCCTCCTTGGCCAGCTGATTCTTGGAGAGAAAGCTGGGAGATGGAAACAGGGATACCTTAGACCAATCGGCTTGGTGTCTGATGTTCCTGTTTTGCCATGCATGGATCTCACTCCTTCTTTTACCAGAGCCCAGGGCCAAAAGGAAGACAGTTTTGAAGGTCAGATGCTTCAGTGATGCCTCCTTAAGAGGTTCGAAAGGAGCCTTTGTCAGCTGGTGTAGTACCAGGGAAAGGTTCCAGGAGGGTACTCCCCTCCGCCCCTTGGGTCTATCTCTGTGGAAACTTTCCAAGAAACGAGTGAGATTATCATCTTTGCTGATATTGACTGTTGTAGTACCTAGTTTATCAGCAATGGCAGATCTGTATCCATCAATGGTGCTGGGCTGCAACTTCTTGTCCTCAAAGAGGTACATTAGGAAGTCAGCCACCGACTTTACAGGTGGTGACCTGAAGTCCACCTGATTAGTGATGCACCACTTTGTAAAGATGGTCCACTTTGCCTCATAGACCGATCTAGTCGACTTTCTTTGAGGAGCCTCAATTCTTGCTGCCACTGCCTCAGAGAAGCCCTGTTCCTTGATTTTTGTGGCTCTAGGAGCCAGGCATGGAGGTTCAAAGTTGTCAGATTTCTGTGAGGGATCTGACTGAAGGGCTGTGTCAGCAAATTTGGCAGGTTGGGCAGGTAGAGAGGGACCTGACTGGACATGGTCACCAGGTCCCAAAACCAAGGCATGTTGGGCCACCCCGGGGCAATCAGGATGAGTCTCTTGCAAGGGGAGTCCAGAAGCTTCTCCACTACTTTGCCCAATATGGCGGTCGGTGGGAAGGCGTATGCATCCAGACCCCCCCATGGCAGAGTAAGTGCATCCACTGCTATAGCCAGGGAGTCCGGTACTGGAGAGACAAACTGAGGTAACTTGTGGTTGAACCTCGTGGCAAACAGATCCACTTGAGGCCGGTGCCATTGGTTGCATATCTGTTGGAAAATCTCCGGGAGGAGAGACCACTCTGTTTGAATGGTCTGACCCAGTCTGGATAGTTTGTCGGCTATCACATTCAAACGGCCTGGGATGTGTCGGGCTTTTAGAGTTACTTGTCGCTGGGAACACCAGGTCAAGATTCTCCAAAGTAGGGCACAAAGCGGGCCCGACCTCATGCCTCCTTCCTTGTTTATGTAAGCGACCACTGTAGTATTGTCGGTTGCTATCAGAACTATCTTGTCTACGCAGAGCTTTTGGAACTCTTTTAAGGCCAGAAACACAGCCTTGAGTTCCAGATAGTTTATGTGCAGCTTGCTTTCCGGCACCGACCAGGACCCTCTTGCAGTGAATTCGTTTACGTGAGCACCCCACCCTTCTTTTGATGCGTCTGTAAAAATTTGCAGAGCATGTCTTACTGGGTGTAATGGTTGACCTTGAAGCACATTGTCTTCGTCTAGCCACCGTTGTAAGTGAGGATGTAGGGCCCGCGGTAGAGGGATAATCTTTTCTAGAGATTCTGGTACCCTCCAGTTGTTTTTGAGATGCCACTGTATGGGTCTCCTGTGAACCTGTTTTTCTGTGGCTGTTAGCAGACCTATCAGGGACATGAACTGCCGGACCGGACAGGCCGGTAGCAGCAAGAGTGCGTGTATCTTGTCCTGAAGGCTTTTCCACCGGTCCGGAGTCGGTCTGACCCGGCCGGAACGGAGGTCGAACTGGTAACCTACGAAGTCGAAGACCTGTTTGGGTTCCAGTTCTGATTTCTCCAGATTTACCAGCCAACCTAAGGTCTGGCACATCTTCACCAGGATTTGGGTATGTCGGAGACAAATTTGCTGGGATCTGGCTCTCACCAACCAGTCGTCTAGGTATTGGTGGATCCTTATACCCCTTTGCATGGCCATCAGTTTGACTTCCTTTGCTAACACAGTGAACTCCATGGGCGCTGTGGACAGACCAAAGGGCAGTGCCCTGAACTGATTAGTCCGGCCCTGAACATGAAATCTTAGATATTTCCTGGATTGTTCCTGTATTGGTATGTGGAAGTAGGCGTCCTTGAAATCTACTGAGGTAACCCATTCTCCTTGCTGGAGGGATGTTCGGATGGTTTCCGGCGTTTCCATTTTGAATGTCTCCACCTTGAGGAAGAGATTTAGGTTGCTTAGGTCCAGGATTGGCCGCCATTTGTTGTTGGGTTTGGGGACTAGAAAGAGTCGGTTGAAAAACCCTAGAGACTTTTGATTTCGAACCCTTTCCACTGCGTTTTTGTCTATAAGCTGATGTAATGCCTCCAGGAGGTAGCTGTTCCTGTGGGGATTGACATAACGGCTTATGACTGAAGGAGACCGTGTGAGTTGGGGGCGGATCCGAAAGGGAAGGGTGTAACCCTCTTTCAGGATTTGAACTATTTTCGGACCGGCCCCCAGATCCAGCCAAGTTTTCCAAAAGTTTTGTAGCCTGGCCCCTACAGGTTGATCGTTTACAACATTTTGGACAGTTTTTACAGGTTGGACACAAGACAATTGAGTGACACAAGAAACAGGTTTCACATATTTTAATTTGTGACACACTTTTGATTGACACTCTGCCCACCCGGGACTTAACTCTCTCTTTTGGGAGTGCCCGGGTGCAGAAGGTACATCCATTACAACATGATAATTTACAGAGTTTAATGTCTTTTCTTGTGCTAGAGTCTTGCTCCCGGCCAGCAGTCCCGCCTGTAAACTGTTTACAAAGTAATTGTCATTTATAGGACTGCTGACCCTTGGCTGGTCGCGAGGAGTAGTAAGAGGCCTTGCCCTTATGCTTCTTGCCCTGACCCTTGTTGCCAATGTTCTTCCATGCAGGACGGTCTGGTTTCCTGTAGTCCGAACGCTTTTCTGGCCGTTCGTATGGATGGAAGCGACCTTTCTTTCCTGACTGGCCTTGGGTTTTACTCTCAAAATTGGCAATGTCTTGCTCGGCCTGTTTCAATGCAGCATCTGGGAACAGGGTTGAGATATGGAGAGGTCCAGTCCGTAAGGCACCCAGGGTGTCCGGCTTTATACCCATTTTAAGATGAGAGAGGTAGGCATCTCTTCTGATGAGTGTCATATTGGCCACCGTCACAAATACAAAATCTGACAAATGTTCAAGGGTTTTCGCCATGGACTGTGTTATGCTAGAATTAAAGTTCATGAGAAACTGTAATTCGTCGGCAGCATGAGAAAGCTTCCCTGAGGATTTCCCCTTGGTTAGTTCGGCTTTGATAGCTTTGAGTTCGGACTGCATGTTGTCCTGTACCCTGTATAGACACCGGTTGAAGCCAGCCGCTTGGTTGCAAATAATAGAGGCTTCGCGGGCTGACTTCTCCCACTTTCGTAAATTGTCCTGGGAGATCTGGCGTGAAGCAGGTGGGGTTGATGCAATGCCAGCTGCCTTTGCGATGCGACTATAAGAGCTATTAACTTTGGATGCGTCAGTGCTCTGAACAGTTTTCCCCGTTTCCTGATCACTCTTCTGTGGATTAGGAACAAAGTTATACCACTTGGCCTGGGACTTTGGGGGTCGGACAAACTGGTCCTTGAGGAGACCTCCAGCCTCCGAACTACGCGATGGGTATCCCTCTGTAAGTGTGAGGTTGAGCTTCCCCATCTTGTTGCATAGCCACTCATCCGTGGGCATGGTGACCGAAACCTTTCCTGTGGGCTGGGCTTTAGGGCCAGCAAACGGATTATCCTCCGACTTGGAAGCGGCAGTGTCAATTTCTGGGATGTGGTTCCACCCCATGAACGATCTGATCCCACTCATCGTTTCTCTGTAATTCTGTTCCTCTGAGAGGGTCAGATCTGGGTCGTTAACAGAGGCTTCGTGATCCTGGTCAGAGAGCTCTCCCTCTTCAACAAAAATGTCCACAGGCGGACGGTCAGACAGGTCGGAGTCGGAGTCAGTATCTGTGGAAGACACACTGGTTTTCCTTGCCGGTGCTGAAGATGCTCTGCTGGGTACCTGTTGTGACAAGGGGGAGTCGGTACCAGCCACATCTGAATGCCGGTCGGTGGGCACCTTTGCCCTTGACGATTTGCTGGTCGACTTGGATACAGTCTGACAAACACCAGGCAAATCTGAAGATAGCTGAGGGGCAGCTGAAGGTTGTGGTTGGTCGGTATCCGGTCTCTGAGAGACGAGGTCGGTAGCCGACAACTCTGTATCTTGAGGTCTGATAAAAGGTTTGAATGAGATAGCCGAACCTGAAGGAGGTGAGTGTGCTGGGGTGACTTTCACTGTAGCAAAGGTCGGTTCTCTATCCAAGGATTTGGCTAACAAAAGCGCCTCTAGTCTGTTAAACCGATCAGACCATTTCTGGTCTAACTCATCGATCCTTGTGTCCGGTGAGGATCTGTGAGTCTTGGAAAGCAACTTAGAGGCTTTGTCAGAAGCCGGCTTGGGATCTTTTGAAGAATGAGCTTTAGTCTTTTCAGAAGGATTAGGTTTCTTCTTCTTCTCAGAACTGGCACCCGGGGACTGCAAAATGCCCTGGTCGTCCACAGCTCCCACTACTGTCACAGAGGACAGGTCTATGAGAGAGGAACTGGTAGAGTCCTGTTTAGGCGTATCCGCAGATTTCTTAAGGTCTCTTTTTTCCTTCTTTAGTCTGTAAGACGGAGTGGACAACTGTAAACGTTGTTCCTCAGACAAAATGTTACAAGAGTTACAGTCCTTCTTGGCAACGCACGGATCTGACCCCTTACCCTTTTCTCTGCAACGTGCGCAGAAACAATGGCTGTCGAAGCTAGCCATGATGTGGCCACAACTTCCATGCTTCTGTGAAGGGGAAGACATGACGATCCGTAACCAAAAACCAAGTCAAAATGATCTATACACACTCTTGAACACAATAATAAAAAATAAAAGCACACTCTGAAGAATAACTTTAATAAATCTCAAAATATATTTCAACTCAGAAATTCGTGTACACAACACATGCGCCAAACGAAAAAGATGCTATGACGTCACTCTGTCTAGACAGGAAGGAAGTACTACACGCCATCTGGCGAGTGCACACCACTGGGCCGGCCTAGCCGGTGGAGACACAGGACGTCTTTTTCTAACGTTTGGCGGGCCGGTCCGCGCCGACCGGATAAGCTATTGTCCATTGGATAGGATGTATTAACGCAATAAAATATGATTTATCAAAATACTATGTATGTCCAATATTAAAATTTCTTCTGAAAAAATAATATCTCACGAAATATAGCATGTATGCTTTGCGGTAACTTTTTCCTGATGGCTGTTTCCACTTATATAGTAATAATAATAATAATTTTTTTTTTAATTTTTATACAGCGCAAAATCTACAAACAGTAATCATTGTGTTTTACAGCCTGGATATCTACATAATTATTTAATGTCTAAAGGCACGATTGAAAAAGTGAGTTTTTAACTTTTTCTTAAAATATATATTTGTCATAAGAGAAAGATGTCTCAAATATGGCAGATGCACATACTTTGGCAGAGCAAAAAGGTCAAACCATGATGCACATCTGCACCCACAAATGTCCCTACTAAGTGTCAACCTTCTACATCTTATAGAATCAAAGAAATAACCCAGACAAGATTTTAAAACTCATGGTCACTATAACAAGGTCAAAGGTAAAATCAAGGTTACACCATGACGTGGCACACCTACACCCCTTAACCAATGTCCCTACCAAGGAACAACTTTCCACACCTTACAGTTTCCAGGATATAGTCTGGACAAGATTTTATAGGTCAAGGTCACTACGGCAAAGTCAAAGGTTAAATCAAGGTCACACTATGACATTGCACACCTACACCCCCTAACCAATTTCCCTATCTAGTATCAACTTCCTATAAGTTACAGTTATAGAGATATAGCCCGGACAAGAATTGACAGGTCAAGGTCACTACGGCAAGGTCAAAGGTCACATCAAGGTCACACCATAATGTTGCAAACCTACACCCCATAACCAAGCTCCCTACCAAGCATCAACTTCCTACACATTATGGTTTCTGAGATATAGCCCGGACAACATTTTAGAGGTCAAGGTCACTACAGCAAGGTCAAAGGTCAAATCAAGGTCACACCATGATGTTGCACACCTACCGCCCCTAACCAGTGTCCCTACCAAGTATCAACTTCCTACACCTTACAGTTGACAAGATATAGTCTGGACAAGATTTTCAAACTCAAGATCACTGTGGCAAAATCAATGGTCAAATCAAGGTCAGACCATGACGACGCACATTTACACCCCCCAACCAATGTCCCTACCAAGTATCAACATCTTAGCACATTACGGTTTCTGAGTTACAGCACAATCTCTACACCTTTTCAACTTGGACTTTGAACTGTCAGCAAATGTTTACTTGATGAGTGTAGTAATCTTGCATTTTTGTGTGGTTGAAGTAGATCTTGGAGATAAGGAGGCGCGAATCCTTTGGTTGATTTAAACACCAACAGAAGAATCTTGTACTGAAACAGGTACTTGACAGGTAACCAATGCAGTGTCTTCAAGCATTCAGGAGAAATTTGGTGCCCCATATTTGAGGTCAACACAAGTTTTGCCGCAAAATATTGAACCCTCTGTAGTTTTTCTAATAGCTTATAATAATATAAGAATATTTTGTAAGATCGACCACTATGATGACCCACTAAAATTTACTGTAAAATATCTAACAAAGGTATATATGTTGCTCTATTTGTTATATATAGTCATGAAATGTTTTTAAAGCTATTTTTGGGACATATTACTTTATATCAGTACACAATATTTGTATATATAAGGAATATTGCAGCTTAAAAACGTCAATTTTGCGATAAAATCGGACCCTATAGTGACCGTAGGTGTAGAACACAATTGTACAATAAAACAAAGATCAACTTGCATACATTAATAGTATTCACTTAACAAAAAACACAAACTATTTTTGGATGACTGACAAAAAATGCTACTCCCCCAAAACTAATACCTGTCTACAAAATGACAATCAGACGTCAGAAACCTGTATCATGGATAAAAAAGAGATTTTTCAGGTATGTTTTGAAAGTCTTATATGAATATTTCAGTGTTGTTTACTGCTTAGTTTTGATGTAAATTAATGATTTTATTTTGTTTTATTAATTTTGCAATCAACTGTTCCCAAACAAATATGTATATCTAAAATTTTGAAGCATTAACGACTAGCCGGCTAGTCATGAGGGCCCTAGAAAATACAGCATGTGTTATTTTAGAGAACTGGTCCAAAAACTTTGAAAATGGGGAAATGTCTTTTTTTTTCTCTATGTTTGCATGTTGCCTGATTTTTAAAGGAAATTAACTATTGTCAGCACATAATATCAATAATATTATTTTTAAAATGGTGGATTATGCGATTTAATGTAAGTAAGGTGTGTTATTTATTTTTTATTAACTAAAGAACGTAAACAGTTCTATAGATTGTTATATATACACGAGCACTCAACCCTGAGAATTGGGATCGAAGTTTCATGAAATTTGCCTCGCTCGTCGAGTGTCGACTGTTCAGTCGCACTCCTAGTATTCATCAACATTCCTAACTCTAAGGTCACCTTAGACCTCTACTTAGATTTCAAGTTATCTGCAGAGGTACCATAGATGGTAGAATGTTTTCAAAATATGCAATTTTTGCAGGGAATTTTGCGTTTTATTGGTATTAAACTGTGACACAATATTAAAAACAGCATTGTCCCTCAAGAAAATGAGCTTTTTCACCATTTTTAACAAAGCAGATGATTCAGTAAAAAAACAAAGGCCACCTTACATAAGATTTGTTCTGGAATAGGACTCTTCCTAACTTAGACATACTGGTTTCCGACTTTACAATTGCAGTACAAATTATGGGGAGTTTTCCTGATTCAGAATCTAAATAATATAGTAGATGACTGCAATGTCGATATGCTCATTAAGTCGATCGGTCAGTATTAACAGCTTTACCACACATAGCAAACATCATTTGAATTTCCAAATAAACAAACACCCTTTTCTAGAATATATTCCAAAAAAATACTCATGCAATGTGTATCAAGCACAAAAATTTTCATATTTTCTGAAATAAACACTAAAATATTACCTAAATACAGAAATAAACCATCCAGTTTATTATAATACAACTAATATAAAATCTGTGTACAAATTTTATGGGATATAGATATAATTGATCATTTTGTAACAAATATTTCATCTTGTTGATCCCAGTCAAAGGAGAGGTACTAGGTGATCCACTTAATGATCAATCTTACAAATGACAATCTTTTTTCTGCATTTTCAAAACCAAGTTTGAACTTTCTGTTGAAAAAAAATCCTACAAGTCTTGCAGCAGTTTGCTAGTTTATTACCTCCGCCAAGGAGGTTATGTTTTTGCCTGCGTTTCTTTGTGGGTTTTTGTGAGTTTGTTTGTGAACAAGATAACTCAAAAACTTATGGACGGATTTTGATGAAATTTTCAGGATATGTCTGAAAAGGTAAAAGGAAAAAATAATTCAATTTTGGGAGTGATCTAGATCACTATCTGCATCTTCTGGATCCATGAAATGTAATTTTTAAAGACAGATAACTCAAAAAGTATTTTCAAAAATTGTCAGGAAGGAACAGGAAACTACTCTATAACCATGACCTTGTTGTCATTGGGGATTCTAAAACTCCTCTTAGAGTAAACTTTTTGTATTTTGCTCTGTATTATTGCAAATGGTGTTAGATGCTTCTGAAAACATAGTTAAATTGTTCCTGGTGTATTTTCTAATATTTTAATATATAACATGCTTATGTTTGCTGAAGTCTGACCTTATTTCTTTTATTGTTTATGTGACTGTATTCTTCAAAGAAAAAAAAGAACAATGTTTATGCTTTTCCTGCTTGTAAACATGCAATATATTTGCTTGCAATGCATTGTTCTATAGTTATTTAATAAGAAACTATTAAACTGTTGCACTTGAATGAATTGGCAATTTTGCAACTATGCTTATTGTTGCATGAATATGTAACTTAAGGTTTTAGATTTTTATTTGTTGCTTGAATACTTTTGCATTCAATTTTCAGCAAAATCCCCCAAAAACAGTGAAAGGTTATAGGAACTATACCTTTGACCAACTTAAGGAAGCAGTTAAGCTCATTAACAATGGCATGTCTGCCTATAAGGCTTCAAAAATTACAGGGGTACCCCAGTCTACACTGAAAGATAGGTCAGGGAATACTTAAGGAAGCAGTTAAGCTCATTAACAATGGCATGTCTGCCTGTAAGGCTTCAAAAATTACAGGGGTACCCCAGTGTACACTGAAAGATAGGTCAGGGAATATTGATATTTCCACATTTAAGTCTGGTCCCAAGCCATTACTAACCTCTGAGGAGAACAGAGGAGAAGTTAGCTGACCATGCAGTACTAATGTCAAACATTGGCTATGGATATACTAGGAAAGAGTTTATTGGTCTTGCAAGTGATATTTGTCATTCTTTGGGCAAACTTAATTGCGAGAAAAATTTATCAGAAAGATGGTTATATGCAGACTTTATGAAAAGACAACCACATCTTGCTTGGGACAAATTGAACATTAATACAGTCTATGGAATAAGTGACTTGGGAAACCTTTAAATGCTTTCTTGGATCCCCCCACAACTGGTAATTTATAGCACACTGCACAGACAGTTATTTCAACTGTAACTTTAACAAAATTTGCTACAGATGACAAAAATAAGCTTATTTGTAAATAGGGCTGTGACGGGTGCAGAAAAACGGCATCGAGTACTCGCCCTCTGACAACCGGCCCGAATTCGAGTAACCGCGAGATTTAGTATCTACCATTAGAAGTCTTCTGTAAACAAGTAGTCGGTTCCGGAAATGAAACTTTTGAAGAAAAACGTCTTCTATTTGACCATATATTATAGAATATGGAGTAAATTGTATGTTTTCAAGCGAAAATAACAACTTTAATTGATATTATGTGACGGAAATGCTGAAATGTAGCATATTTTACACAAGCGTTTGATTACGTGAGCGATAATACAATACCTCGCGAGTAACCGAGTTTTTAAAATGGACTCGAGTACAAGCCAAGATCGCCTCGTACACCGAGGCTCGAGTACTCGTTCGCAGCCCTATTTGTAAATACATTTTTCTGCTTTAAGTAAAGCACTAGGACCAAATTACATTACAATAGTAGTAAATAAGTTAAATTTCTACTTTTTTTTTAATTCTGTGTTTTTCTTAACTATAAAATACCATATATAAACAAGAGCACTAATTTAGTAATTTACTGTATACCTTTTCTAAGCTACACTACAAAAACAACGGATACTGCAGGGGTGTAAGTACGTACATAGACACGAAGAACGGGAATCAGTGAATTCAGAATTTAATTTACAAATCCTCCTTCCTCTGGACTAACCAAATTTTCACAACTACAATCCCCATCCATGAAGTTCAAAGAATTTTTCACAATTTTGCTTGGTGTTGAAATAAAGTGTATTATTTAATATATTTTAGTTAGAAGATGGTAAATTGTATTGCTTTTATTAAGTGAATCATTTGGGGGGCATTGTGTGTAACCAACCCACCTATTAGATATGTGTGTGATGTCTGCCCATCTGTCTGTCTGCCAATATTTTAGTTCCTGTACTCTGATTCAAAGATGCCTCTGCTGATAGATTTAAAATTTGACTGGGTGTTATGACACCACCTGAGTTAAAATTGGTGCAGTTTATGGGATTATTCCACTGGAGCCGACCCTATAACCGATTCTACAACTCAAGAGTCAGTTGCAAAAGTCGGGAGTTGGGGCGCAAATCCAGAAAAAACACACAAAAATGTTGGGTCCATTTCACTTCCCCGACAGGACGTAGTGCATCCCGACTTGTCTGGATCCTGATCCTGACCTAACTTGGGATCAGAATGATTTTCTCCACGACTGGATGGGGAATTACCAGGACAAGCTGCAAACCGATAACCGACAAGCCGTATCAAGCCCCGACAAAACGCAATAACAAACGAACAGAACTGGAGCATTTTCCCGACTCACCCCAACTGGACTGATTAATTCTTGGAGTCGGGATTGACTGTCAGGATCAAAAAAACCAAAACTATATAAATAGCCTCTGGCTCTCATAATTCATCATTTGTCACTGCAAAGATGCACAGAGACTTTCTACAAAAGCTTAGGTTACTGTTATTTTTTCTTAAGTTTAATATTTTGAGCTCCATCATGATTTTCAAATGTCTGTGGCACAAATGTTGAAGTTGCACTGGAGCTCCTACAAAGTGTAGGTTGCTGGGGCTAACAGCTCCTTTCCTCTGCCCTGCTCTGGATGCCGCTTAGAAGTTTTATAGCCTCGTTTCTGAATGTTTGAAAGTCTCTATCTTCTAAGGCCTCCACCTCAGATGATAGGTAGTTGCATAAGGCTGTTCTGGTGGTCTCCTGCCTTGGCCTGAGAAATGATGACAGCATGGTTTTCATCTGTGCAAACTGGTCCATGACCTGCTGGTCAACCGAAGAATGCTGGGAAAGTGTGCTGGTGCTTGTAACTGGAGGTTGTACTGTCGTGACTGATCGCATGCTCATCTCCATACTATCCATGTTGGTTGAACCGCTGTAGATGCCATGTGTTGAGGGAGTAGATGCACTGGCTCCTCGGGCAGGGGACTTGAAGCCTGAAGATTTGCCGAGTCCCTTGCATCTGATTAGTGTAGGGATTGGCGCTCAATCTTTCAACATCGTTCGATCATCCCACGGAACTGCCGATATCGACACATGCTACCAGCATTTCAATATCGAAACCACATATAAGAAACAGAAACAAGAGGAGAGTGCCCATGAACGGGCACTGTGTCAGCTGACATCAGAAGATTCTTCTTTCCACGATTTCCTACAGGTTGTTTTTACATTGCAAACCTCTAGGACCAATAATAAGCGAGTTATAAGAACTTTTAAATTTGCCTATCCTCGTCTGATCTTGAAGGAGGGGCTTAAGGTCAAATCTGACCACATCAGAAGATTCCTAGCCAATGCTTTCCTATAGGTTGCTTTCACATTGCAAACCTCTAGGACCAATAATAAGCAAGTTATAAGCAGTTTTAAATTTGGCTATCCTCGTTTGACACTGAAGGAGGGACCCAAAGTCAAGTCTGACCACATCAAAAGGTTTCCCATAGGTTGGTTTCACATTTCAAACCTGTAGGACTAATAATATGTGAGTTACAAGCACTTTTGCAATAGTTTTCAATTTACAATTGATTTACGCAACAGTGAGAACCTCAAAGTAGTTATTACTCGGCTATACAAGGAGCTACAGGTCTGCAGTTTTACTATGTTATAGCTAACCCAAAAGTAGCTGAACAGCATATTGAACAAAATTCTCTAAATGCAATAGTTTTCAAGTTACAAGTCAAAATTATTGATGTTTTTGACTCCCCAGAGCATAATTTTGATTCCTTGGCTTAAAATTGCTATTACTCGCTTGATTTAGACCCTAGGCCTACAAAAAAGATAGGGTGGCGAGATGTCATACCCACCAATTCATGCACTATATATAAAATACATCTGACAGAAACTGTGCCCTACAGCGTGAAGACAAGCGATAGTCAAAATTTTAGACTTTTTTGACTCCCCAGAGCCTAATTTTGAATCCAGGCCTATCCTAGCAATAGGGTGGCCAGATCTCTGCCATAGTAAGCCACTTGCAAAGTTTAAAAGAAATCCCCAAAGAAATGTGGCTTGTAGGTTGAACACAAGAAAATCTCTGCGGACGCGTATGTGGACGATGACCGTGCGTGATCCATAGTATCCCCGCTTTTCGCGATACAATTAACGAAGTTGAAATTTGTTGCCAAACCCTATCCCTGATACCAATCCACCTTTTTAGGGTCTATAACCCCCATTTTTTGTTGTCATTGCTATGGAGATTATGTTTTCTTCGTGGTTTGTTAGCTAAAGATGTCAACCAATCAGTCTTGAATGAAATATGATAAGTTCCCATCTAGAATACTAGTATGACTATGGATAAAGCTTTTCAGTAACAATTCACCCGAGCATGTTTGCAATTGAATGTGAACATTGCAACATCATTTTTCATTTTACACTAAACAATACTTTAGGATCACTAGTTTATATATTCTTGGACTAATATGAATAGAAGGAAAGGTAAAATTAGCACATATAATTTTATCATATCGCCCAAGGGTACAAGTAAATCCAAACCTAGGCACAGATTATGTTGTTTCACTCAAAATTTATGGAATTTTTTAAATGAATTGTTTTCAAAACACATCTCAAATAGGTTAGAGAAGCAGTAATTAAATTATAATACGTCCAAGTTCTGTGTTTGACCATTTTTACTTTTTTAGTTCTTGTCTCACATTCTCTTCTTGATTGCAGCTATTCCATCAGTTAATTGATCTGACATACAAAAATAATTCATCAAACTTAATCCATTGGGCAGAATTATCTAAATCACTTGTAATTTTAAATCTTTTTGAAAAGGCCATTATGTTAAACAAATTCTATATATTCATAATAATCCAAGATGTTCTAAAACTGGGTAAAAAACTAATTACTAAATAAATCTCTGTAAACATTTGGTGTACAGTCAGTTGTGCATAAACAATGGCTGGACATACTTTTGAAGACAAATCCAATTTATTACTCATTTCTTACTGTTTCTTGCATGTTTACATATTGCACTATCGGAATATAAATTTCAGATTTTATATTTGGGCTTGTAGTCTTGAGTCTTATATTACTTAAAATTGGGCTCAGCTAAAACTGTCTTCTATTCGATCATAAATTCAGGCTTTTAATAAGTTATAAGATATGATTAGTCTATAAAATTGTATAAGTATGCAATATATAGCAACACTGAATCAGAATGAATAAATATTTACAACGGCAACTCCGCTCTTCTACACCTACTCCACAAGTTTTACTAATATTCAGGGATTATATGTTCCTCTAGATAAGCAGTATGTTACAGTACCTGATTGTTGTTACAAAAGCACACCAAGGAATATAAATTACCACACCCAATCCCTCAATGTCAAACAAGTGTGCCTCTGTAAACACAGGTATGTGTCACGAGGGGGGGGGGAAGGAAGATCCAAATTTTGGATCAACAAATGGCGTTATTCCCTAGACTGAATAGGGCCAAATATGTTACTGAAGAAGTAGTACACAAGTACTTTGAAAACCTGAAGGGCATTCTTACAAAATATGATCTGCTTGAATTTCCACACCTGATTTTCAATATTGATGAAACTGGTTTCTCCCCAGAACATATTCCACCCAAAATTTTGACTAAAAAGGGCAAAACACCAAATGCAATTACTTCACCAAAGTCAACCATGGTTACTTGCATTGGAGCAAGCAATGCTGTAGGCAATTCTGTACCAATCTTTTTGATCTTCAAAGGTAAAAGACAGAATGATGACATTAAGCAAGGTCCAACCCCTGGTTGAGAGTTCGCCCTTTCAGAAAATGGTTGGTCAAACTCGGTCCTTTTCCAAGAATATATTCAAGAACATTTTCTTAAATATGTCCAGAGGCCCTCTGACAAACACATTTTGATATTATTTGATGGGTCTTCCACTCATATGAATATTGGGCTTATTGAATGGGCCAAACAGCACAATATCATTCTCTTTGTGCAATCCCCACACATCAGCCGCTTTCTACAACCACTGGATGTTGGTGTCTATGGTAAAGCTGAAAGAGGAGGCAAAAATTTGCGGTCGAATGTCCGTTTGCACTTTCCGAATGCTATTCGAATATTCGTTTCAACTAAAATAAAGTGCATAGAATCAGTCTTAAAATGTACCTTATTTACATGAAATCCATAAGTTAATCATTATCTATCCAAATCCGTGACATTTAAGTGGTTATTTTGTTGTAACAAACACATTATTTTTAAGGTATGCTGATACACCAAACTGTACATAAATAAACCGGAAATTAATAAATTCTCCTGTAAAATCAATAAGGTCCCATAGAAACCGTTTTGTGACGTAGGTAAGTATGACGCAATTATGAATCATATGACGCATTACTATTTCAAATTACAAGTATAAAATGTTTATTGAGGATTTGGAGCTAATTTTGTTAAAAATGTCTTTGTCAAAAAAGCGTTCAGCTGTTTGGGAATTTTTTAAACAAGTGGACAATGAAGGCAAAAAAATAGTAGTTAGTGAACTGTGTAAGGCTTCTTTGGCCTACTGTGGAGGGACCACAACTATGAAAACACACTTAACACACAAACATCCAAGTATTTTGCTTGGCAAGGATGAAGGTGCTGTTAAATATGAAAAATTTTGTTCTTGGATCCAAACCTAAGATGTCAAAGGAAAGATATGAAAAGATAACTATGAAGTTGGCTCATTTTTGTGCTCAGGATTTTAGGCCCATCAGTATAGTTTGTGGAGATGGCTTCAAAAATTTCATTTCTGAATTGGATCTAACCTATGAAATTCCTAGCCACACTACAATCAGAAACTATGTGAAGCTATCATACTTAGAAGCCAAAACTGTCATGTTATCTTAGCTTGAAGTTCAAAAAAGGGATAGCTATGACCACAGATATGTGGACCAGTGCTGCCACGCAGGGGTACATAACATTAACCACCCATTTTATCAATGACAGCTGGGAACTAAAAAGCCAGGTGATTGCAACCAGATTAATGGAGGAAAGGCACAGTGGGCAGAACATTGCAACTGAAATATCAAAAATCACTGATGAGTTCAAGATATCGGATATCATTTGTGGTTGCTTACATGATAATGCATCAAATATGGATGTGGCAATGAAGGCATTATCTGTCCCACATTTTCCTTGTGCTGGACACACCCTGCAGCTTGCCATCAATGATGCTTTAAAAGCATCAGATATTTCACAAGTTGTGGGCAGGTGTCGAAATGTGGTCTCCTTCTTCAACAGATCTGTTGTAGCCAGTGATGCTTTAAAGAGTAGACAAAAAACAGAAGGCACTGGTGATTCTTGTCCAGTGGGGCTGTTGCAAGATGTTTCCACACGCTGGAATAGCACCTTCATCATGTTGGAACGTTTGTTGAGGCTTCATATTCCTCTTTATGGTGTTTTGCAGGATAGAAGCATCATCAAAGAGAAGGATGCAAAAGCACTGGATCTAAGGGATAACGTCTAGACTGTTGCTGAATCCCTAGTAGAGGTTCTTCGTCCATTACAGGTGGCCACCCAGGCCATCAGTGGTGAATTCTATCCCACTCTGGGCCAAGTGTACCCAATAATATTTGGACTCCTGAGGAATCACCTGAAGCCAAGAGAGGATGATGAGTTGCCTGCTAATGTGGAGAAGCTGAGACAAACTATTGTTCAATCCCTTGAACGCAGATTTAATATTGGCAATGAGAACACAATAATACTTGTTGCAACTGCACCCAGCTCAAAAGCGGCTCAAGATGTTTTCCCAGGAGAACAGAGATAATGTCCAAAAATATCTCAAGGATGAAATCATGAAAATGAAAGATGAAAATAGCCAGTCTGTGAATATTAAAGTGGAAAAGGATGATTTGGGTCCATCTTCCCCCCCCAAAATATGTTTAAACAGCCAGGAAGGTCAGGAATCTGCCATGAGATATCTCCTTGGAGATCTATATGAAATATCTGATGATGAGGCAACTACTGATGAGGTTGATGACTACTTCAATGAGAAGCCTAGTATTTGCCATCCCATGGATTACTGGAAGTAAAATTGTGTAAGGTATCCTATGCTGAGCCAAATAGCCAACATCAACTCCTTCAGAGCGAGTATTTTCTGCTGCTGGGAATACTATTTTAGCCAAACGGGCATCCCTTGATGCAGAAACTGTTGATGAACTGATATTCTTAAATTCTACTTTGTCATTCAAAGGCAAACAACATCTGAGAAATTTAAAACCAGTGGAAATTCCACAGTCTTCTGGAATATCAATTCCAAAGAGTGAAGCAAGCCCTCCAGATATCAAAACTGAATTCTCTGAAGAGAAACAGCTCTCAGCCATGCCTGCCTTGCCAGCTCTCCCCTAATTTGACATTTAACTTTTCAGACATTTTTCATAATTTCCATTCGTATTATAGATTTTCAGTGTCTTACTAGTTAACTAAACATCTTAGTGTAAAAGGTTGTTCAATAAACAAGTTCCTTTGAAATATTTTTTTCTAACATAAATTTTGACATGCTCCAAGTTTTAGTATCCACCATCAAGTTTTCAGTTAGCCCAGTTGCTATAACTGGAAGTTAGAGGCCGTAATTGCAAAGGTAAGACAAAATATACATCATATCTTCACTATTTTCTTCATTTCCTGACTGTTTTGGCTTAAAAACATTGTAGAAACGGTTTTCCAGGTCCTTTCATAATGATTTAAAACGAATTTCCGATTTTATATACCGGAACCGAATATCGCTCACTACAAACGACCAAACGAATAGTCCGGATATCCCTTTCAGCTTTAGTCTATGGACCTCTGAAAAAGGCTTATCATTCTCTGGTGCAAAGCTATCTGAAAGAACACCCTGGCCAGGTTATTAGCAGATATAACATCACTGATTTGCCAATCCTACATGAAATCATGAACACCAAACAACAATTACAACATTGTGCATTCCTTTTCAAAAACTGGGATATATCCCTTCAATCCAGATGTTATTGATCCTGTCCATTTCATGCCTTCCAAAATAACCAATCCAACCACTGATGATCAAACTTTGAGCGATGAAGCAACCCAAGGCTTAGGGCATATTCAAGACTGTGACATTGATGCTATTCCTGAGAGTCACATCCCCAAAGTTAAGGCGAAGCAGGCTGCCAAGAAAAGACGGAGGCATCCTGCAGGTGAAGCACTCACAGAAGGAAATGGTTACTTGGCTTTGAAAGAGAGAAAAGAGCCAAAGAAATTGCCAAGAGCCCGTGCTGCACCTTCACAGCCACAACTAGTCCAAAGCTTATAGACTTATCACCCCGCTTTTCGCTGATGCTACTACGGCAAGGTCAAAGGTCAAATCAAGGTCAGACCATGACGTTGCACAGCTACACCCCCTAACCAATGTCCCTAGCAAGTATCAACTTCCTACACCTTACGGTTTCTGAGATACAGCCCGGACAAACTATTTCCCGCCGCCCGCCCGGACGCCCGCCCGCCCGGCCATCCGGACACCATGGGTGAAAACAATACCCCAGCAGCCCTTAAGGGCTGTGGGGTAAAAATCAGCCATTCTTATTGCTATTATTATATATTCACTGACCTTGAATAAGTGTAAAAACATTGACTGCTATGGTTGCATTTTAAGATGTAAAAGATGGAAAATACAGTGTAGTTTTGATTTCACCTGAACTAATTCATAAAATTGGGAAGAGCCTTGTCAAAAGTGAAATGTACCGAAAGCGTCTGATGGGAATCACTTTTGATGAGGTCCATTGTGTTGTTCAATGGTAAACAGACGAAACATAAGATTGTTACTCCCTCAATTATTCATAATATATTGCATGTGATTTGAATGGGTTTCCTTTGAAAATTACTAGTGCTGCGCCGATTAGTGGTCCATTCGATGCATTGATCGATGACAGCATTACTTTCAATGCATCGATCAAAATTGCAAATTTAATAAGTAAATGGACAATTGCTTTACCGGTCGACGCGACCGGTCCCGCCAAACGTCAGAAAAAGACATCCTGTATATACTACCGGCAGGACCGGTCACAGTGTGCACTCGCCAGGTGGCGCATCGTACTTCATTTCCTGTTTACCTATTGACGTCATAGAATCTTTTTCGTGTCTAATCCTAGTAAGACCCCTAGTAAGCTGATAGTGGGACCGGTTGGGTGGGCCTTGCCTGTCCATTGGATAGGGTATTAACTTATAAAAATTTAATTTACTTATTAAATTTGCAATTTTATTGCGTTAATACATCCTATCCAATGGACAATTGCTGAATAACTACCGCTTGGTTGGCGGGTAAGCAGCTAGGGACTTCTGTGAACTCATAACAAAACAAAATAGTACAGGCCCATTTGACCTAGGGTCAGAGAACCCTGACAGGTCAAGGTCGGCCACCAACTCACCGGTTAACCGGGAGTCTACCGACATTGCCCCCACCTTTTTCTTCCCTTCCAGAGTGGTTTGAGAAGGGAAGGATAGAGAGAGAAAGGGGCTGAGTTCAGTCCCAGAAGAAATAAACTTCCCAAGGGAAGCAAGTCACAGTTTTTGTTTGTTTTTTGTTTTTTTTTGAAAATATACATATTTACATATATACAACATCCCCTCAATTCTGGGCCTGGGGGTGCACCTGTTGGGCAGCCACTACAGGTCCCAGGTGGAAAAGCTCCGAATCAGCCCAGGCAACATCCTTCAAATAGAATTGGGTGAAGGTGTTGTGATATTTCCAGTGGCAGGCTGACAAGATCTGATCTAAGGAAATCCCTGATTGGAAAGCCTTAGAGGCAGCAAAGGCCCTAACATCATGGGCTTTAACCTGATGTAAGGTGAGGGCCTCCTGGTCAGAGAGCTCATAGCACAGAACCACCGTCTGTTTGATCCATGAGGAGATGGTGGCAGGTGAGATGTCTTTGTCAAAACTAGAGCTGTAATCAACAGTGATTTCTGTAGATCGACGCTCGCTTGTTAGATGCGAGTTGAACTCGAGTAAATGACACAAATATAAATAAAATAATAATGTCCAAATATTGTCATCAAGGGATCCGCCATTGACGTATTTAGTACCATTTTATTGCAAGGAAATATATTCTGTTGCCGGTTAAATTGTACAGGTATGTATGAGCACATTATGGAACATCCACGTAAATAAGGAAATAAAAAAAACGGCCATTGCTCATTGAATTTTTTTGTCTTTATGGTTAGATAAATTGTAAAAGTGCTGGTTTTATAACAAGACTAGTATATCATAATTTATTTCTTAAAAACTCGAGTTTAAATTACGTAAATCGATGTGGTCCCAAATATCGCCCACCGAGTTACGACTCGAGTTTCGGTCAACTCGTTACAGCACTAGTCAAAACCCTTCTTGAAGGAGACAAAGACTAACTCCTTATTCTGCCTGAGGTCTGCAGTCCTGTCCAAGTAGTAGCCCAGGGCTCTAACTGGACATAGGGACCTGTCACCCTTGAGTGACCTAACCAGAGATGGTGCCAGGGCTGGGATAACCACTGGAGCCACACTATCTGAAACAAGTGCAGGAGGAAGTCAGCAAATGGCTTTCAGAGGTGGTGCCCTGAAGTCCGCCTGATTACTGAGGCACCACTTTGTAAAAATGGTCCATTTTGCCTCATAGACAGATCTGGTTGATCTTCTTTGAGGAGCCTCAATTCGTGCTGCCACTGCCTCAGAGAAGCCTTGCCCCTTGATTGCTGAGGCTCTAGGAGCCAGGCATGTAGGTTAAGATTCGACAGGTTCCTGTGAAGGACCTGGTTGAGACACTAGGTTGGGTATGCTGGGCAGACACAGTGGGATCTGGCTTGACATTGCTACCAGGTCCCAAAAACAGGGCATGTTGGGCCACCCTGGAGCAATCAGAATTATTCTGTTGCAGGGGTAGTCCTGGAGCTTCTCCACCACTTTGCCCAAGATGGCTGCCGGTGGGAAGGCGTATGGGTCCAGGTCCTCCCAGGAGAGGCTGAGTGCATCCACTGCCCAAGCCTGGGGGTCTGGTACCGGTGATACAAACTATGGTAATTTGTTGTTGAACCTGGTGGCAAACAGGTCTACTTGTGGCTGATGCTACCTTGAGCATACCGCTTGGAACACTTCTGGATGAAGTGACCACTGTTTGAATGGTCTGGCCAAGCCTGGATAGCTTGTCTGCGATCACGTTTAGCCGGCCGGGGATGTGACGTGCCCTGAGGGTTACTTGCTGCCTGGTGCACCAGGACAGTATTCTCCACAGTAGGGCACACAGAGAGCCCAATTTCATCCCCCCCCCCCCCCCTCTTTGTTGATATAGGCAACCACTGTTGTGTTGTCTGTAGCTACCAACACTGTCTTGTTGAAGACTAGGGTTCAAAACTCTTTTAGAGCTAGAAATACTGCTTTCAGCTCCAAGTGGTTTATGTGTAACTTGCTCTCTGGTAGGGACCACTGTCCCCTTGCAGTGTGCTCGTCTAAGTGAGCGCCCCACCCTTCTTTTGATGCGTCTGTAAAGGTTTGCAGAGCATGTTTAGAGTGTGTAATGGTTGACCTATAAGCACATTGCTTTCCTCCAGCCACCACCTTAGATGGGGGTGGAGGGATTTGGGGACCGGGATCACCTTTTCAGTGACTCTGGGACCCTCCAGTTGTTTTTCAAGTGCCACTGTAGGGTCTCATGTGTAGTCGCCCTAAGTGGACTTGTTTTTCTGTTGCTGTGAGTAGACCTATGAGGGACATGAATTTTCGGACCGGGCATACCGGATCCGACAGTATTGATCTGATCTTGTCTGTCAAGGTCTGCCAACGTTCCTCTGTTGGTCTGACCCTGCCCTCCTTCAGGTCGAACTGGTAACCTACGAAGTTGAAGACCTGCTGTGGGACCAGTTCTGATTTTTCCCTGTTCACCAGCCACCCTAGCTCCTGGCACAGTGTGACTAGGGTTTGAGTATGCTGGAGACAGGTGTGGTGGGTAGAGGCTCTCACCAGCCAGTCGTCTAGGTACTGGTGGATCCTTATACCCTTTTGAAGTGCCATGAGTTTGACCTCTTTGGCCACCGTGAACTCCATGGGGGCTGTGGACAGGCCAAAGGGAAGGGCTTTGAACTGGTAGGACCGACCCTGGAGGTGAAAACGCATGTACTTCCTGGACTGACTGTGAATGGGTATATGGAAGTATGCATCTTTGAAATCTATGGATGTGACCCAATCCCCTACTTGGAGGGAGGTTCTTATGGTCTCTGGGGTCTCCATCTTGAACGACCCTGTGTTTAAAAAAGTGTTCAAGGTGCTCAGGTCTAGGATGGGTCTCCACCGGTTGTTGAGTTTGGGTACCAAAAATAGCCGGTTGTAAAACCCCAGTGAATTTGGATTGTCCACCGGTTCGACTGCATTTTTGTTTATCAGCTGATACAGTGCCTCTAAAAGGAAGGACTGTTTGGTTGGATTGTGGTAGTTGCTCATTACAGCCGGTGACCTTGTCAAGTGGGGTCTGAACTGGAAGGGGAGCGTATAACCCTCCCTCAGAATGGTTACCACTTTTGGACTTGAACCCAGGGTTTCCCATTTCTCCCAACACTGGTTTAACCTCGCCCCTACAGGAGGATCTAAAACAGCATGTTGAGCATTGGTGACAAGATTTACAGAAGGTAAGTGACCTACACAAGAAACATCTTTCACATATTTTATTTCTGTGTACAATTCACAAGTATTGGGATTTACGCCTTTCCTTTGTGGCAACCCGGTGACAATATGAGCATTTGCAACACGAGAGTCTACATTTAAAGTCACTTTCCTGTTCTTCTGATCTGTCACTGGTGGTGGGTTCAAACCCTCCATCTTGTCAGATACAATTACAGAGTCCTTCAATCCGACCACATTTGAAACACAATAATTGTCATTTATGCTTCTTAAACCCTTTGGCCGGCTTTTGGTTGAAGTTTGAGGCTTTACCTCCACCCTTCTGACCAGTTTGCCGGTCTCTGATCTGTTTCCAAGCCGGTGTAGTGGGTTTCCGGTCCGGCTGGTGTGAAGGTCTAGTACTGGAGGGAACGTACGGATGAAAACGTCCGGGTTTCCTCTGTGTGTTTCCCATAGAACGCCTCTCCTCACTACGGGAAATCTCATCTTCTGCCTTGACCAGTAAGCTGTCTGGGAACAATGAGAGTAAGTGGACTGGAGATGTACGTAAGGCAGTTAAGGTGTCAGGTTTAACTCCACCACGTATAAACTCCAGATAGCTATCCCGACGTGCCAGAGTGAGGTTGGCCATGCTGATGAAAACTCCCTCTGAGAGATCCTGCATGGTGCGCTGCATAGCTTGGGAAATTGACCTGTTAAAGGTCACCAGATATTCAAGCTCTTCAACAGCCTGCTGCGTTCTTTCAGCACTCTTGCCCTTTGATGAATCTGACCGGAGAGACTTCAGCTGGGTAACCATTGAATCCTGCACTTTAGTAAGGCATCAAGATAAACCAGCAGCGTGATTACACATCACGGATTGCTCCCTGAACGCCTTCTCCCACCTTCTAAGGGTATCCTGGCTGAACGTACGGGAAGCTGGAGCAGAAGGTAAACTTCGTCTTGCGACCCTAGAGAACATACTGTTCAGCTTTGCCGGCTCCAGAGACCAGTGTGATACAGCCTGGGTAGACACGTCTCCCTTCTTAATTGCTTGCATATCATATCACTTTGAAAAACGAGGAGTCTTTACAAACTGGTCACGTAGCAGTCCACTGGTTTCAGAATTTCTAGAAGGATAACCTTCAGCAATAGTTACATTCAGTTTCTCCAGTTTTTTGCGGAGCCATTCATCAACCAGCAATTTAACTGACACTTTACCGGTAGTCTTCACTCTGGAACCGGCAAAGGGGTTATCATCCATAGAGGCAGCTGAGTTGTCATAATCCGGGATGTGGTGCCAGTTCATGAAACTTCTCACCCCTCTAATAGTTTCCCTGTAATTGGCATTTTCAGAGAGGTCCTGATCTGTAGCCGTGTCCAGTAAATCACCCTGGCAGTGAACACTACCCGGAAATGTCTTCATAGTCAAAATAAAGGGTAAAGGCTTTTTTTTTCAGTGATGACTTCGTACCTTTATACATAAAGAGGTTCGCATATCAACACATTAAACATGTCTTGATTTGTGACACAATGTTTTGGATTGCTCCAGTAGCCATCCAACTCAGCCTCACTATCAGATTCCTGGCAACCTCAGAGTTCTGGCCAATGGAAGGCGACTGGTTATGCAGCGTAGTTTCAGCACCGGCAGGCAGGACCTCAGGACCCCCACCAGGAGCCTGTGCAGACTGGGTGGCCGTCCCTGCACCGGGAACCAGTAAAGGTTGGGTGGCTAACACTTCAGAGGTACCGGGGCCCTGAAAAGGGTGGGTAGCACTCTCAACTCCATCTTTCCTTGCTTCTGTACCGGGAACCCCCAGCGGAGGTTGGGTAGCCGTCAACTGCGTAGCAACGTCACCAGTGCCCTCAGAAGACATAACACTAGTAGAAGCACCCGGATCAAAGAAAGGGTGTTCTCTGGGCACCACAGAGGCAGAGGTCACCGGCCTCACCGGAACAGCAAAGGATTGGTTAATCAGCATAGCTTCTAGACGTGAAAATCTCTCACTCCACTTGTCATCAAAGGACTTGAGGTCGTCTGAAGTAGGTTTGCTGCTACGTTGACCTTGGGGAGCCATCAGAACGCTTCTTCTTCTTTGGAGTAGAATCAACAGAGGGAGACTTGTCACAGCTAACCCGTCCCAACAGTGTAACATCTGAAGGGTCCACTAGAGTGGGGGTCGTGCTTGCATTACCTTCAGTCTTCTTCTGCTCAGAGCGTTCCTTCCTTTCCTTGTAGGTCGGAGTTGCTAACTGGTGGATCTGCGCAGGCGTAAATGACTTACAGATCTGGCAATCCAACTTCTTCACACAGGGGTCGTCTCCCACCCCCTTGTCACGACAACGCGCGCATTTCTTGTGGCTGTCGAAAAGGGCCATAACGTGCCCGCAAGAACCTCGTTTCTCTCCAGGAGACGACATAATGATCAGTAAGGTAGTAGAATTACTCCATATTAATAAAAAAAACCGAAACTTGGAAGAGTTCGTTGTAAAACTTCAAAAACGTATCTCTGAAGAATATCTTCTGCACACTCTTTCGCGCCAAACGAAAAAGATGCTATGACATCAATAGGTAAACAGGAAATGAAGTACGATGCGCCACCTGGCGAATGCACACTCTGTGACCGGTCCTGCCGGTAGTATATACAGGACGTCTTTTTCCGACGTTTGGCGGGACCGGTCGCGCCGACCGGTAAAGCAATTGTCCATTGGATAGGATGTATTAACGCAATAAAAACCAAAATTCGGGATGCCAAAAAAGGGTTGAGTTCTAGTATGTTTCCATTCAAATCAAACGAAAGAGGAAGTGATTTTCCGTAAAATAAACATGGAGCAGTTTTTGTCCCAAAGATATCGCCTTAGAATTGTTGAAATTTACAAAAATATTATCTAAAAGTTTGGATTAGTTATTTACTCTGTAAGTTTTGTATGATTTTAATGTCTGCCGATGCATCGAATGATGCATCAATCACATGTGGGCGATAATCAAGTGATTTTTGCGGACCGAGTCGCAGCACTAAAAATTACTGTAAAAAGCATGTAATGAGCACCAGAAAAATTGATTCTTTGTTTCACTTATTTTTCCATGAAGAAATGTTTGCATGTTTCCAAATAATCAACGCATGTTTCTTTTATCAGATTCCATGATGTCTATTTTTCTTATGGTTTCAATGTTACATTATTGCTTTTGACAATTTGGCTTGTGTTTTTGGTGATGGTAATAAATCGGTTCTATGCACCGTACATGGACATTTGCAAACTTAATTGTGATTATTTGAAAACAAATTTGAATTTAAGATTTAAAAATTCTCTTTTGAAAGTTTGCTAATGATGTTAATATTATAAACATTTTTATGAAAAACTATGGAATAAATTCCAATACAATCTAAAGGACAGAATGTTTCTAAAATAAAGTTCCAGCTAGTACCTCACATTGTTTAGCAGTTATTAAAAAATAATATGTTTAATATTTCATCCCATAACTTTAGTCATTTTTTATAAAAGTTACATCTTGATGGTATGTGCATCAAACTAAACAATCTCTATTTATTGTGAAAAAAGCTCTTTGTCATCTTGGGGAAAATATAAGGGGTGAAGATTTTCGTGAAGCTTACAAGGAAAGTAGAGACATTGTTACTTGGACAGAGGTGCCTATTCATTGTTTGTCTGCAACTATAACACCGGATATGAAAGAAGAGATTCTAACTGCTTTGTACTTAAAGGCCAAACCTGTGAGAACAATCTCTCTGCCACCAGACAGGTGTGTTCCCAGCCATAGAATACAATTTATTTAATGATTTAGTGCTCATACACATTTGATATTGTATACGTACACTCCATAGGTCATTTAAGTTATTAAAAGTGAAAGGATGTGCTTGTCACCTGCTGCTTTGTCTTGGTAGTGTTTCTCGTACAAGTTCTATCTTGCCATGATTGAGAATCTTTAGTCCTTTTAGTTCATGACCCATCAGACAGGTTTTCCGTTCCAATAATGAGCGTCTTGTTCTGCATTATCATTCGTTCAAGTCATACCTAAAGTTTTCTTTGAACAATGATAAATTTCATTGTATGTGATTTGCTTTCAATAAATTGACAGTCACATTGATTTAGAATAAACTGTTATTGTATTTATATTTCAAGGCCAAATATTTTCCTTGACTTGAAAATAGGAAAGGATTTTAAGGAAGGCTTACATTGGTTGACTGAGAAACTAATGCCCCTGTTCCACCAAAGGATTAAGCCCCGATCCTGTCGGCGACCCTTAATCGTGCACAGTCGGTTGAAAAAAGACAAAAATGGGCGGGAATACTGGGTCGGTTTCAAAGTCTGGATTAAGAACAGATCGTCCCCAGGACGCCTCAGGACACCTCAGGACGCCTCAGGCGGCCGCAGACAGTCCCCGACTGGTCTGGGACTAAGAACCGACTAAGCCAGTTTTCGGGTCGGTTTCAACCACGATCCTGTCGGACACAAACCGACTGGGTCCCAGGACGCCTCAGGCCTCCTGGGACTAAGAGCCGACTAACACACGATTAACTACCGGCGTCCTCAGGCGTCCTCAGGCCTCCTCAGGCCTCCCCAGACCACGATCCCCGATTATTGTTTTGCAAAGTTGCTGGATTTTCTGGGTATATATATATAAAATTTGCGATCTAATCATCATTGCTTTTCTAGGAACACACCAGGATGCCACCTTTTAATGGAAGACAGATTCAACAACAACTTAGGGCTTTTTTGGTTTTTATTCACTTACAAGTAATCATGTATTTCCATTTTTTACGTCAAGCACAGCAACCACCACCACCACCACCAGCACCACCAGCACCCATACAGAGACCCAGAAGAAGGCACAACATGTGGGTCAGGCCATGGCTACTGCAGAGAGAGGAGAGGGGGGCCTACCACAACATTATGGCTGATCTTTATGCCACAGATATTCCAGGATTCACCAACTACATGAGGATGACCCCAGAATTCTTTGAAATGATGAAGACCAGACTGGAACCACGTCTAGCCAGGCAGGCCACCAACTACAGAGCTCCTATCAGTGTTGGGGAGAAGTTAGCCCTCACCATCAGATATCTGGCCACTGGAGAGTCATACACATCATTATCCTGTCAGTTCAGGGTTGGAAGATCCACCATTTCCAAGTTTCTACCAGAGGTCTGCAGGGCCATCCAGGATGAGTTCACCAGAGAGTACCTCAAATGTCCTACTACCCCAGATGAGTGGAAAGAACTGGAGAGGGAATTCAGGATCAGGTGGAATGTTCCACATGCCCTGGGAGCCCTGGATGGAAAGCATGTGGCCCTGAAGAAACCAAAGAACTCTGGAGCCCTCTACCACAACTACAAGGGGTTCTTTTCCATTGTCATGTTGGCCTTGGTAGATGGGCAGTACAAATTCAGATGGGTGGATGTGGGTACAGAAGGGTCTTGCTCAGATGCCCAGATATTTAATGCCTCTCAGCTGAAGAGGAGGATTGAAGATGGCAGGATAGGCTTCCCTGACCCAGCTCCTATAACACAGGGTGGTACAGATGTCCCCTACTTCATTTTGGCAGATGATGCCTTTGCCCTGAAGACCTGGCTCATGAAACCCTATGGCAGAAGGCTGTTAACAAGGGAGGAAAGGATTGCCAACTACAGAATATCAAGGGGCAGGAGAGTTGTGGAGAACGCTTTTGGCATCCTTGTGTCAAGATTTAGAGTCATGAGGACCACCATTGAACTACCCCCAGAAACAGTTAGAGAAGTGGTCATGACCTGTGTGGTTCTGCACAATATACTCAGAAGCCAGTATCAAGGTCAACCTGCTGGTCAGCAGCCTGGGGGGGGGATGATGATGATGATGATGATGTGCCTGGTGATTGTGGATTGATTGGTGGTGCTGCTGGTGGTGGCCAAGACAGAAACCCTGCTAGAGAGGCCAAAAGACAGAGGGATTACCTGAAGGACTACTTCAATAATGAGGGAGCGGTGGCCTGGCAAGATGGCAGAATATAAGTCCTGTTGCAGTAAACAGTCCTTTTCAGGACTAACTATAACAGTCCTTTTCAGGACTACCAAATATTCCCAAAACAATTAATCAGCTATGTGGACAAACAGACAAACCCCATGCCAAACATAACTTGTTGAGACGGACAAACAGACAAACCCCATGCCAAACATAACTTCTTGAGACGGACAAACAGACAAACCCCATGCCAAGCATAACTTGTTGAGACGGACAAACAGACAAACCCCATGCCAAACATAACTTCTTGAGACGGACAAACAGACAAACCCCATGCCAAGCATAACTTCTTGAGACGGACAAACAGACAAACCCCATGCCAAGCATAACTTCTTGAGACGGACAAACAGACAAACACAACTTACTCACCCAACAAACAGACAAACCCAATCTTAAACAAAAGCCAAACACAAAGTCACACATAATATCCTAAATTGAATTATTATTTTATATATTTTCAAATCCACATCCTAATTTAAACATTTTTCTTTTTTCATGGCTGGGAAACTTATTTGTAGCAGAAATTTTTTTATGGAAATATTAAATTTTAAATATTCATTTCTAATCACAAAAATTTGGAAAATATAACCATGGAACTAGTTTTGCTTTCAATAATGGGGGATTGTGTTTGCTAAATACTTTGTCAGTTCGTTGGCATGGGTTCTATTTACTTTTGGGTTTGTGTGTTTGTTGGTTACTGGGGTTGGGTTTTTTGGGGTAGTTGGGTATTAGGTTTGGTACTGGGTTTGTTATTTGGGGGTTATGTTTGGTATTGGGTTTGTCTGTTTGTGGGTTGGTAAGTATGTAATTATGCCTTTTAACTCTAGGGAAGGTGTAAGTGTTGGACTTTTCAATTACAGATTTTAAACTATCCCATGGATTTTAATCTAAAAATGGGCTGAGTAATGGCCATATTGGGAGTTATTTTTAATTTTTTTTTTATGTGGCCTTTTTTGTTATGTGTAGTACCATGGGTTATTTGTTTCATGTTTGGGGTGGTGTAAGTGTTGGACTTTAATTTTTTTTTTTCTTGTGATAAGTATTTGTACTGAACTTTTTTGTTTTGGGAGGGGAATTGGAAGAACACGTAGCTGAATAATTGTTTTTGGATGATTTGGTGGCCCTGAAAAGGGCCTGGCAGGTCAAAGACCCGCCCTGACTGGATGGCTACTGAGGAGGCTGCTGCTGCTGTTGAGGCGGTGCTGAAGTGGTGATAGTAAAGAGCTGCTGCTGCGGTTGTTGCTGCTGCTGCTGCTGCTGAGGCTGCTCGACGATCTGTGTTGATGTCAGATCTGGTAGCTGGCTTAAGATTCCACTCAGATTGTGTCTGCTCCCTTCGTCCTGTACAGTTAGGACAGATGTCGGGTTGCTGAAGCCAATGGGGCTTGGTGTATAGTACACAAAACTGCTGCTAGCTGCTGCTTGAGTGGAACTTGACGCCTGTGGAGTGGTTGTTGGCAGTAGGCCGACCCTCTGGGACTCCGTGGTAACAGTGGCTGATCTTCTGGGCAATGGCTGACGTCTGCGGTTACTCTTAATATTTTCGATATCTCTGAATATCTTGCCCTTTAATTCTTCAAATTCTTCTTGAGTCATCTTTTCGGCCTCTGATGCCACGTAGTCAAAGAAAGGCTGCCTGTCTGACTTCTGATGCATAAAACCTGAGATAAGTGTCCTCATCTGCTCAAAGTGTTCGAGAATCTTGGAGTCTGTAGTTGAAACGGGTGTTGATGTAATGATGGACTGACTCCTCTCCCTCAGGACACTTGACTCGAGGTGTTCTGTGTCAGTAGTTGACCCACGTGATTCGTCCTGCTTGCTGGTATTTGGACTGGCCTCAAAACCTGAACTTCTATTGGCCCCCTTTCTTCTGATGTGGGTTTTAAGAAAACCCATCTGTTGGTAGACCCAGGACTGTCTCTTGGTCATCTCCCTCGGGGCTTGGCCAGATTGGAGCTTAGACAGCTTTCCATAACGGGTTCGCTGGGACTCAAACCACCTTCTCACATCAAAGGGCTGGAGCTTAAGTTCTGCAGATATTTCTGCCCAGAGAGCCTCTCTTCTGTTCCTGTCGTGGAAACGTGAATGTTCCTTGTCATACAGTTCAGGGTGCAGCTTGACGAATTCTACAATGGAAACTTCATCACTGTCTGTAAAAGTGGCACACACCCTGGCTCTCTTGGCTGAAGAATGGCACTCCGGATCTTCCTCACACCTCTCTTCTTCTTCTGCCACAGCTTCCCCAATAGCTGGATCTTCCTGAATCTCCTCCTCCTCTCTCCTCTCACTTCCTTCTTCTGTAAAAACTTCACTCCTCTCCTCTACTTGACTTTCCTTCTCCCTCTCATCCATCTTTTTCCTTCCTCTCTTCCCTCCTTTCTCTTTTCTCATGATCCAGTCGACAAAATAATAAAAAAATAGTAAAATGTGTCTCCTAACTGTGAAATTTGCCTTAAGCTCAAGTATATAAAATGTAAAATAAAAATTGAAAACCCCTACAAATCAGTGACACACGTCTCTCAGTAGCCAAACAGTCAGTAACAATGACAAAGTGTGCGCGGTCGCTTATATAGTCCCAGACCTGCTCATTGCCTCGTTTTAATTTCAAACGCGCGGAAAACAGTCGGTTCTTAATCGGTTGTTAGTCCCAGGCCGCCTGAGGCGTCCTCAGGCCGCCGCAGACTGAAAATGCGTGGTCCCAGGCGTCCTGGGGAGGCCGGTTTGGATCGGTTAGGGTCGGTTACCCTTAGTCGGTTCTTAGTCCCAGACCTTGATTTTTGGGTCGCAGGACACCGCAGACGGTCTGAGGCTTCCGGGGACTAATGCAACCGACTCACTTTCAGACGCATGAAATTCATACGCATCATATTTGAGTCTGGGATTAAGAACCGGCCTCCTGGGACTAAGCTACGGAGGTCTGGGACTAAGGGTCGCAGGACGCCTGGGACAACAACCGACTCTGTAAATTTGGGTCTGAGGAGGCCTGAGGACGCCTGGGACTGGACATTTTGTTGACGGCGGGAAATAGGAATCGGTTGTAGTCGTGTGAAATATCAAACATGTTTGATTTTTCACACGGCCCCAACCGACCACAACCGACCCTTACAGAAGGTCTGGGACTAAGCAAATATTTCAAACCGACCCCCAAAAACCCTTAATCGGGAGCCTTAGTCGTGTGGTGGAACACCCACATAAAAGAAGGCAAGGAAAAGACACCAAAAACAATTATTTATTGCAGGTACCATTATGCATTTGTATGCACGATTCTTGATTTGTATAAGATAAGTCCTTTAAAGTTGGTGGATATGTTATACATATGTAACTTTGGTTCTGTGTTGGAATATTACCAAATCTTATTTTTAACTTCCCCTTTGAAAAACTACTGTGTCTATATTAAGTTGTAAAGATGAAAATCTATTATGTATCATGTAATCAGGATCAAATAAGTAAGCTGAGAACAGTATTCAACTATTCATTAAAATATATCTTATTTTTGCAATATTTCAGAAGCATAAATGCTGTGAGCAACATATGGCTCCACTTCTGCTCTGTTTTAAGGGAAATGTATTTGTTGGTGGCAAGCGAGAATACCATTACAGAATGGTAGAACAGTTCCATTCAACCATCCCAGAAGGACATAAACATATTCTCAATGAGTTCTCCAGGCCAAACAGTTGCATTAGAGTGTTTGTCTCCACAATTGGATTTGGTTTAGGAGTGGATATTCCTGACATTTACAGAGTTGTGCATTGGGGTGCTAGCAACAACAGCTTGCAGTATTGGCAGGAAATAGGGAGGGCTGGCCATAATGGTCAATTTTCAGAGGCAGTACTATTTTATGTGCCTCTGTTAAGCAAAAATGTTAGTGACAAATTCAATGATGTTTTGAAAGTATTGCTTAAGAGTGAACATGACTTGTGCTTTTGCAAACAGATTTTGATTCACATGTCTATGTGTGGCCTTGAAGCCTTAGCTAAAGTGTACTTCTCATTGCAAACTACCTTTTGTGATATGACCTATGTAATGTTTTACATTCTTTCCCTGCAACACCCCACCGAAGATGCTACGAGTGATATGATCTACAGAATGTTTTACATTGTTTTCTCAGCAACACCCCACCCAATATGTTACAACTGATATGATCTAAGCAATGTTCTCCACTGCTTTCTTGTATATCTAGTATCTTAGAGCAGATAAAAAAGCAATCCTAAGACACATGTTGCAGACATATTTCTACCCAGTAGTGAAACACAAACACAAAATCAAAATAAGTAACAAACTGATAATAGAATACATTTAGAACACCTCCTTAAAGTCTTTATTATCACTTAAAAATTACTTTAATGAAGTTTCAACCTGATTCTTTGGTCTATATGTATAATTATGGAAAAGTATTGAAACTATTAATAAGCTTAGAATATGACATTTTTACCACTTTGACGAAAATATAACAATGTTTCGGACACTCAGTCAGATTTTAATATTGCAAGTACCCACTGATGTCTCACTATCTGGTGGACCATGGGATCCTGATTGGTCAAAGGTCAAAAATTTGGTTTCAAGTCCTGTTCAACAGGGAGGGTCATATTGCGACAGGTCTTCAGTATTGCCACTTATGGGAGTCGAACCCACAAAGAGGTGAAGGATCCTGATTGTAATCCGTGATATAACTGCTGACTCCAATTTCTACCATGAGTGATATTTTTGTATATGTCTTATTTGGGATGCATTTACTTTTACTACCCACTATTTTTATTGGTTTATGAGTTCACTTAATCCATATTTAAAGAGAGATTGTGAAAAACATTGTCATACATACAGGGGGACCAGGAATTGTCAAAACCTCAATTTTTAACTTGCAATTTCTCACAATTCCTGCATGGATATTCAGGCATCAAACATGAGCAGAAGTGCTTTTAAAAACCATTCCACTGAAAAAATATGTACTTGTAGGTTACAGAGTTTCTTAGATATTAATGAAGAATCAGCTCTTGTTGACACTCATCATCCATGGTAAGGGGTCACTTTTGTATACCCAAAGGTATATCCTGCCCTGTGTATATCCCTGTACAGATAATATACCACTTATGGTGGATAATAAAATTTATGAGAACCTGTGTGCTCATTCAGGATTACTCTGCCCTCCTGATTTGTAATATTGTAATAAATATTAAGTGGTTGTTATTAGGGGTGTTGCGGTAGTACCGGTATCGTCGGTACGGTAAATAAATTATTGCAAACCGTCATAAAATTCAGCTACCGGTTTTCCGCTTACACTTCAATATAAAGTAACTTTACTCACCTTACACACAAAATAAATATCATAATTAGAGCTGTTATCATTAGCCATTTCCATAGATCGACGCTCGCCTATTAGATGCGAGTTGAACTCGAGTAAATGACACAAATATAAATAAAACAAGACCACTGCCGCGGTGTGTATCTCCCGCCGAGCATTAAAGGGGAAGAAATACCTTTTCCGAGATAATCACAATTTTTCATTTTCTGATAAAATCTAAGATGGCCGCCAAAAGGGGGCAAAAATGAAATTTTTCCCCTAGGCACAGAATACTGTTGTACTACCCTGTGGGTGAAAAAGTTTATTCCAAATCACTATCTTATACGGTTTTAAAGATATTCACACTTTTTCCTTTTCCGCTAAAATCAAAGATGGCCGTCCAAAGTGGCAAAAATTGAAATTTTTGGCCTTTTTATAGGTTACTCTTGTACTACCCTGCGGGTCAAATCGCTGTATCTCGTACGGCTTTCAAGATATTCACACTTTCTCATTTACTTTTAGAGATAATTCACATTTACTCATTTTGAGTTAGTGAGTGGAATCGCCTCAATTTTCGTGGTCGATTATTCGTCCAATTTTCCGACCGATGATCGACCCATAATCGACTTTTTTACTCCACTGTAAGAAAATATATCCTGAAACACTTTCCGGGATGCAGTATTGTCAATCCGGTAAGAATAACGGTGTTTCCGACATTTAGAACCTACCAAAAGCACTCACTTCCGGTAAATATGGCGGTAGGCATAAACAAACCCAAATTTGTGACAAATCTCATTACTTATCAAAGGAAAGTTAAGGAAATTGCTTAAAATATAAAAAACACGTGGATATTGAGACACATAAGGAATGGTAAGATTTAATCGATTTCTAGAAGTTGTCAGTGACCGAACGCGATTGTACCATAACGCCGACGATTAATCGAACGTTGGTCTAATCGTCCCTTCACTATTTTGAGTAGGCGAGTAATTAGCTATGGGTCTGAAACTTCACCATGTGAAAGCTCTTCCAAAAGTAGGTGAATGAGTTATTTGAGAAAAATTGGCTATCTGCAATACTTTTAAGAGATAATTCGCATTTACTCATTTTGAGTAAGTGAGTAATTATCTACGGGTCTGAAACTTCACCATGCAAAAGCTCTCTCAAAAATAGATGAATGAGCTATTTGATAAAAATTGGGTCTCCACAATAGTTTTAGAGATAATTAGCATTTACCCATTTTGAGTAGGTGAACAATTAGCTACGGGTCTGAAACTTCACCAAGTGAAAGCTCTCCCAAAAGTAGGTGAATGAGTTATTTGAGAAAAATTGGCTATCCGCAATACTTATAGAGATAATTTGCATTTACTCATTTTGAGTAGGTGAGTAATTAGCTATGGCTCTGAAACTTCATGTGAAAGCTCTTCCAAAAGTAGGTGAATGAGTTATTTGAGAAAAATTGGCTATCCGCAATACTTTTAAGAGATACCGTATTTTTCCAAAATATGGCCCGGGCATTAATTATTTTTAAATAGCATCAGACCAGGCGTTAAATTGAACCAGGCGTTCTTTTGAAATACAAAAACAGTGTTATAAATTGTAAACAGTGTGCTTGGTACCAGGCGTTAATTTGAACCAGGCGTTTATTTGAACCTGGACGTTATTTTGGAAATTTACGGTAATTTGCATTTACTCATTTTGAGTAGGTGAGTAATTATCTACGGGTCTGAAACTTCGCCATGTGAAAGCTTTCCCAAAACTAGATGAATGAGTTATTTGATAAAAATTGGGTATCTGCAATACTTTTACAGATAATTAGCATTTACTCATTTTGCTCTTATGGTTTGTGAGTAGGGCTGCGAACGAGTACTCGAGCCTCGGTGTACGAGGCGATCTTGGCTTGTACTCGAGTCCATCTTAAGTACTCGGTTACTCGCGACATATTGTGACGATCCGACGGATCGTGTAAATAATAATTTGACGGTCCGACGGACCACTAAATGTTGCTACAAAGCATTACTACTTCTTCTATTTCAAATATTAAAGTTTCAAATCTATGTATATATAAAAAGAGTTGTTTTACCTTATTTTTACAGCAAAACTTGTCTTTGGTAGTTGATACGGTTTAATATTTTGTTCTACATTCAAGTACATGTGTTGTTGTTGTCGGCCATTTTTCTATTTGTATGAGAAACTCAAAGCGTCTGGGGCTTTTGGGAGTTAATTGGTATCAAATATTTGGGGCAACTTTTGGGCCAATGAGAGGGATTTATTTTTATGTGGGCCTCTAGAGGTCAAGGAAAATGACCCAGTTTTTGGGTATAAAAAGGCATGCAGCTAGACATTCTATCTGGTTTGACAGCACTCCCCAAGGAGAATACAGTCCTAAGACTATAGACTATAGCCAAAGCTGAAAATGTCTACAAGATACTTGCCAAGAAGCAGGTGAGACCCTTTTATCATATTCCAGGGATTAGATATGTGGGTTTGTGTTTGTTGAACCAGCCCCAAGCTTTATTGGGTATGTAAAATTGTAAATAAATTGGTGGGGGAATTTCTTTGGAATGTAAATTTCTTCCTGTCTAACTTTGATTTAACTTCATACCAGTTCTAGTAAATGGTAATTGAATAGTGATGTAGATAAATGTTTTTCCTAGTTTTGTTGATACAATAAATGTTATCCTGATAGTAAATAAATATTTCTCAGTTCATATATAACTTTATTTCCAACTGAACCCTTTGGCACGTTACAGAATTGGTGGCAGTGGTTATACTTGGGAATAAGTTAATATATATATATATAGCTGAATAAGGAATATTGTTGTATACTAGGATTGGTATAGCATTACTTTTGTTCTGATGGAGGGGGATTGGTATGATGATCAGGATTCTAATTATGATGATCAGGATTCTAATTATAATGATCAGGATTCTGTTAGTGATTCTGTACAGGGAAGAGTAGTACAAGATGAGGTACAGGGGTATGAGTTGCATAGGGTAGCAAGTCATGAAGTCCAAACTGAGCCTGTTAGACCAAAGTCTAACAAAAGGTTACAATTTGGTGAACCTCAAGTCCAATATGTGTATGGGGATCAGGAAACTAATGCAAAACAGCCACTGGTAGGGGGTATAACATCAAATGTGAGAATGGAATGTGGATACCAGAGGGGCGGTGCATATGGTTTAGATTCGCTACATGGGAATTATGGTGGGCAAGGACCTGATTATTCCATGGGGTGTAGACCTTTAGCGGGTGGGTGTAGGCTAACAAATGTCAATGTTGAGTCTCATTCACCAACTAGGAGAGGTTATGACCCAATGGCATATGTTAACAGTGAGCCAGAGTTACAATGTGGGAGAGGTTATGAACGCACAACTGGTCTTCCAAATGTAGATCAGAATTGGACGTTTCCTCCCAGGGTGAATAATTCATTAGGTTATGATGTTCTAAACCATATGGATAGGTATAATCCACCAGGTAGAGCTAAACCATGTCCATCTTATGATGGGAAAAGTAGCTTCAAAGACTTTTTGATCCAATTCGAAATGATAAGTGAATATAATCAATGGAGTATGCATGCAAGGGCTTCAGAATTAGCCATGTGTCTTAAGGATCAAGCTGTTGCTGTATTAGCTGATTTAGCACCTTCTCAGCGTAGGCATTATGATTCTCTGGTTGCAGCATTAATGGAAAGGTTTGAGCCTGATAACCAATCTCAGTTGCATAGAGCTCAATTAAAGTCTAGGATAAGGAGGGATAATGAGCCATTGCCACAATTGGCACATGATATTAGAAGATTGGTGCGGGATTCTAATCCTGGTGTTCCAATGGACATAAGAGAGAGTATGGCTAAGGATAGTTTCTTAGATGCATTAAATGATAAGGAGCTTGAGTTGGCTATATTTCAAAGTCGACCAAAAACCTTACAGGATGCGTTGAGAACAGCTATAGAAATAGAGGCTTTTCATAGAAGTAGGGATAGGAGATTACCTTTAAGGACACTTAAAGAATCAAAGTGTACCAATGACACTAAAACTTCTGTGCAAGAGTTACAGGCAACGATTGCTAGGCTTGAGGAAGAATTGAAACTGACTAAGTTATCTCAGGGTGACGATGTAAAAACAGACCACAGCTCAAGTGTAAAGTCCAGTTATAGGTCCAAACGCAAAGTAGTTTGTTATTATTGTGATAAGCCAGGGCATGTAGTGAAGGATTGTAGGAAGAAACTAGCGGACAAAAGAAACAAGGAAGTGAGGGACCCTTTAAACAAGTAAAAGCTGAAGTAGAGGGTCATACTCCAGCTGTAGGCAATAGGGGACCCAAAAAGTTGTCATGTAATGATGGTTTGTACCTGCCTTGCACTATCTGTAACAGTAAACTGAACTGTTTGGTTGACACAGGGGCAAATATGAGCATTATACATCCGAAGAAGTATTATGCCATACCAAAGGCTCAACGGCCTGACTTAGAAGTTGGTGTCAATAGTATTAGTGTTGCTGATGGTGGTAAAATTAGGCCAGTGGGTAAGGTAACTTTGCCACTTGAGATACCTGATGTAGGAATTTTAAACCAGGAATTATTAGTGGCTGAAACAAGTGAACCATTAGTTTTAGGATATGATTTTTTCCAGAAACATCAGTGTGTGATTGATTTAGTCAATAATACTATTGATATAGGTGGGAAAACTGTCCCTTGTTGCCTAGAGAGCAAATTGGCATCTTTGTTTCGTATTAGAGTGGATGAAAACATTACAATACCAGCAAATAGTGAAATGATAATACCAGCATATGTACAGCATTCAGATGATGAAGTATTACCATCAGAAATGATGCTTGAAGGTTGCCCAAAGGCAATAGAAAAGAAAGGTGTATTCATAGCTAGGTCTCTAGTGAGTCTGGGTTCACACAGAATTCCTGTTAGGGTTTTAAATCCTTCAGATGAAGCAAAAAGTTTGTATAAAGAGATGGTTTTAGGCCTGGGTAGTCAGATAGCAAAGTCAGAGTCGGTCAATCTGAAGGCTCGCAGCATTGAACCTGAAATATCAAATACTGATATCTTGCCTGATCATGTACAAACCTTGTGGAATCAATGCAAAAATGAACTTAGTTTGACTGAGCAAACACAAGCTGAAAGTTTGTTGATTGAATATTCTGATGTTTTTGCACGATCAAAGGCAGATTTAGGGAAAACCTCTTTGTTTCAACATAGGATTAATACCGGGAATTCTGCCCCAATAAAGCAAAGACCTAGACGGGTACCTATGTCAAAGCGTCAGGTTGAAAGGGATGAAATTGAGAAAATGTTAGAAAATGATATCATTACCCCATCAAATAGTCCATGGTCATCACCTATAGTGTTAGTGACTAAAAAAGATGGGTCCTGCAGATTCTGTATTGATTATCGTAAGTTGAATGATGTCACTATTAAAGACTCTTATAGCCTTCCAAACCCAAATGACTGTCTTCAGTCATTAAATGGTTCAAAGTGGTTCAGTACCCTAGATCTTGCAAGCGGTTACTGGCAGATGGAAATGCACCCAGATGACAAATCAAAAACTGCTTTCACCACCCAAAGTGGTTTATATGAGTTCAATGTAATGCCTTTTGGGTTAACAAATGCACCAAGTTCATTTGAAAGGTTAATGGAAAAGGTTCTATCTGGTTTGCAGTATGACATCTGTTTGTTATATCTTGATGATATCATTGTCAAGAGCAATACATTTGAGAATCAAATTCTGTACTTGAAACAGGTCTTTGAGAGACTAAGGCAGGCAAATTTGAAGTTATCTCCAAAGAAGTGTCACCTATTTAAACACAAAGTGGCATTTTTGGGGCATATTGTTTCAGATGAGGGAATTTCAACAAATCCTGAAAAAGTTGAGACAGTAAAGTCATGGCCTATTCCGAAGAATATCAAGCAGGTTAGGGGTTTTTTAGGGCTATGTTCGTACTACAGGAAGTCCATCAGGAACTTTTCAACCATAGCTAAACCCCTGACTAGACTGACAGAAAAACAAATGACGAGGTTCTCATGGACAAGTGAATGTATGGAAGCTTTCAATGAGCTTAAGTCATGCCTAGTTTCTGCACCAATATTGACTTATCCTGATATAGAGCAAGACTTTATTCTAGACACAGATGCCAGTGGTGTTGGTATAGGAGCTATCTTGTCCCAAAAGCAAGATGGTCAAGAGAGGGTCATTGCTTATTATAGTAAGGTTTTGTCAAAATCTGAGAGGAATTATTGTGTTACAAGGCGTGAGCTTTTGGCCATTGTTGAAGCTATAAAGCATTTTCACACTTACCTGTATGGTGTAACATTTACCATCAGAACTGATCATGGTTCATTGAGGTGGTTGCTGAACTTCAAAAACCTCGAAGGCCAGTTATGTCGTTGGGCAGAGTTGTTAGGTACCTACAATTATACCATTGAACATCGTGCTGGTAAACTGCATGGTAATGCCGATGCATTATCTAGAAGACCATGTCAGTTTTGCAAATATTGTGATAGGGTAGAGAGTAAGGAAGTAACTTGGTCAGCCCAGACAGCAGAATGTGACTGTACATCCTTAACTCCAGAACGGGGTACAAATCATAATTTGAATCCAGAGGAAACTGGTAATGTTCAAAATTGTGAAGCTTTCCAAGCAATAAAGCATGGCAATATGAACATACGCAGTATTTCTGATGGGTCAAATACAGATTCTGATACTCTGGTGGGGAATGATGACAGTTCCACTGAACTTGATGAGGGTTGGTTGAAGCCAATATCTGATAAGGATTATTTGGAAGCATTGTCCCAAGATGATGATTTGAAAAGGTTTGTTGAATGGAAAACACAGGGAAGTAGGCCTTCTTGGCAAGATATTACAAAATACTCTACTACTTTGAAGAGTTATTGGGCACAATGGGATAGGCTAGAACTCAGAGGTGTTCTTCTGTATAGAAGATGGGTTGATTCTAGAATCAATGAATCATGGCAATTGGTGATTCCATCTCCAATGAGAAAGGAATTGTTTTCCCAAATTCTTAACCAGAAATGGTCTGGTCACCTTGGTGTTAAGAGAACCATGGGTAGGATGAGGAGAAGAGGCTATTGGGTTGGATATAAGGCTGATATAACTACCTGGTGTCAAAGCTGTCCCCAATGCCAAAAGCGTAAATCCCCCAATAAAAAGGCTCACCATCCTATGAGGCAGTATCTAGTTGGAGCTCCAATGGAGCGTGTAGCTGTTGATATATTAGGTCCACTGCCTGAGAGTAATTTGGGAAATAAGTATATTTGCATTGTCAGTGATTATTTTACAAAATGGGTAGAAGCCTTTCCAATGCCGAATCAAGAGGCTGAAACCATAGCCAAGGAACTGGTTGATAAATTTTTCAGTAGATTTGGGATACCATTATCGATTCATTCTGATCAAGGAGCTCAATTTGAGTCTATGTTGTTTCAGCAGCTTTGTGAATTATTGAACCTTGATAAGACAAGAACTACACCATATCGTCCACAAAGTGATGGATTGGTAGAACGATTTAATCGTACACTTGAGGACATGCTAAGCAAATTTGTAGCAGCAGATCAGAGGGACTGGGATTCTAACCTTCCCCTTCTTATGTTAGCATATAGATCCTCTATTCACGATTCCACTGGTCAAAGCCCATATCTTATGATGTTTGGTCGTGAGACTATATTGCCGGTAGATCTCCTTCTAGGGCCAAATACTGTAAAGACAGAAGAGAACGTAACTTGTGTTTCTTACATTCAAGGTCTGAGGCAAAACATGGCAAAAATTCATGAGTTAGCTAGGGACAAATTACTTGAGGCAAGTGATAATCAGAAACGTCATTATGATATAAGGTCAAATACCCATAGCTATAGACAGGGTGATAAAGTTTACCTTTTTGATCCTTCCAAAAAGAAGGGTATCAGTCCTAAGCTGCAATGTAGATGGACAGGTCCATTTGAAATTATTGAACAGTTATCAGATCTATTGTATAAAGTTAAGCTGACCAATAGGGTAAAGGTGATTCACCATGATAGACTTAAACCTTGTTATGGTTCTGGGCAAATACAGGAGGAGGGAAACAATCGAGTCAGTTGCACAAGGGAAAAACAAGAATCAGACCAAGTTGTTAGTAGGGAAGAGGAGGAAACTGTCACTCGTAACGTGTCTTTGGGTATTCCCTCCGTTGTAACTAGGACGGGCCGAAATATAAATCTTCCAAAGAAGTATTCAGATTTCCAAATGCATTAGTGAGGGTTTTTTTTTTTTTTTTTTTTTTTCTCTTGTGTTTCAGAGAGAGGCATTGTTGCAAACACTGCTCTTTCACTTCAATGTCTAAGCCAGCATTGGACAGGCACGAAGCCGAACTACATGACAAGATGGCAAGATGTGAGTTCGGCTGCAGTTTTGTGTTGCCTCTCAGGAGGAAGTGTCTCCTAAGAGACCATCATAAAAAATGTCACAAGGGATTGCCACACCGTGACCCTATTATTGATGGTAAGGCTAAATGTAATGATATTACTACTTGCCCTCCCGTGAGGGAAGAAAGGTCCCGCTCTCCCCTAAGGGAGTTGTCTGGTGATGATGGGCCTCCTAGAACCCCTGGGCGTTCTTTTGAGGAGGAGGAGGATGAGTTCCTTGTGAACTTTGACGACCCCTTGGGTCTAGAGAACCCAGAGTCCCCTCCTAAGGAGGATACTGTGTCCGCCACACCGCCGAGGATAGTGGGAGAGGCCACAGCTGGATCTACCAACACCGTGGAGCGAGGAACGTCACCAGTCTGCTGGAACCCAACTTCGCCAGCCAAGCCAGATCTGGGATGGAAGCTGATACCTGTAGATATTCCTGACTATTCAAGACCGATATATAAAGACTTTTTGTCAAAACCAGATAGATATACAACTTATTTATTATCCGCTGACCCAAGGTTCAAATGTTTAATATGATTACTGAATTAAAAGTTGATATTATTATTGTATTTTACTTTGTGTTGTACAATTTTCTTTTGCAGGTTTGAGGACAAACTCTCTTTTCAGGGGGAAGGGGGGTAATGTGACGATCCGACGGATCGTGTAAATAATAATTTGACGGTCCGACGGACCACTAAATGTTGCTACAAAGCATTACTACTTCTTCTATTTCAAATATTAAAGTTTCAAATCTATGTATATATAAAAAGAGTTGTTTTACCTTATTTTTACAGCAAAACTTGTCTTTGGTAGTTGATACGGTTTAATATTTTGTTCTACATTCAAGTACATGTGTTGTTGTTGTCGGCCATTTTTCTATTTGTATGAGAAACTCAAAGCGTCTGGGGCTTTTGGGAGTTAATTGGTATCAAATATTTGGGGCAACTTTTGGGCCAATGAGAGGGATTTATTTTTATGTGGGCCTCTAGAGGTCAAGGAAAATGACCCAGTTTTTGGGTATAAAAAGGCATGCAGCTAGACATTCTATCTGGTTTGACAGCACTCCCCAAGGAGAATACAGTCCTAAGACTATAGACTATAGCCAAAGCTGAAAATGTCTACAAGATACTTGCCAAGAAGCAGGTGAGACCCTTTTATCATATTCCAGGGATTAGATTTGTGGGTTTGTGTTTGTTGAACCAGCCCCAAGCTTTATTGGGTATGTAAAATTGTAAATAAATTGGTGGGGGAATTTCTTTGGAATGTAAATTTCTTCCTGTCTAACTTTGATTTAACTTCATACCAGTTCTAGTAAATGGTAATTGAATAGTGATGTAGATAAATGTTTTTCCTAGTTTTGTTGATACAATAAATGTTATCCTGATAGTAAATAAATATTTCTCAGTTCATATATAACTTTATTTCCAACTGAACCCTTTGGCACGTTACAATATTGTATTATCGCCCACGTAATGAAATGTTTGTGTAAAATATGCTGCATTTCAGCATTTCCGTCACATAACATCAATTACTGTTGTTGTTTTCGCTTGAAAACCTATAATTTACTCCATAATCTATAATATCTGGTTAAATAGATGTTTTTCTTCAAAAGTTTCGTTTCCGGAATCGACTATTTGTTTACAGAAGACTTCTAATGGTGGGAACTAAATCTCGCGGTTACTCGAATTCGGGCCGGTTTTCAGAGGGCGAGTACTCGATGCCGTTTTTTTGTACCCGTGACAGCCCTATTTGTGAGATAATTGTGATTTTTCACATTTTCACTAAAAGTAGCAATAAAGTAGCCATTACTCACTTGTACATTGAGCAACAGTTGTAAAACTTCAATATGTTACAGTTCACAAAAAAGCAGATGAACAACATATTTGAGAGAAATTGTGTAGCTGCAATACTTTTGAAGATATAAGCCATTTACTCATTATGGTTATCATTAAAAATTGACAAAGTAGCTATTACTCACTTAGCTATGGAGATACACTTCCAAACTACTGACCATGTTGTAGCTGTGGAGAAAGTAGCTGAACAACATATTGCAACAAAATACTCTAAATGCAATAGTTTGAGAGTTATAAGCCATATAATTATATTAGGTAAAAGTGCTATTGCTCACTCAAAAGTAGGCCAAAGTTCACCAATCCCCTTAGCATAGGACATTGTTGTACCACCCGGTGGGTCAAAAATTTGCTCGAAATTGCTCTATCTCTTACAGTTTGCGAGACATTTGTGATTTTTCACATTTTCACTAAAAGTGGCAATAAAGTAGCCACTACTCACTTGTGCATTGAGCAACAGTTGTAAAACTTCAATATGTTACAGTTCACAAAATAGTAGATGAACAACATATTTGAGAGAAGTTATGTAGCTGCAATACTTTTGAAGATATAAGCCATTTACTCATTATGGTTATCATTAAAAATTGACAAAGTAGCTATTACTCACTTAGATAGGTAGATACACTTCCAAACTACTGACCATGTTGTAGCTGTGGAGAAAGTAGCTGAACAACATATTGCAACAAAATACTCTAAATGCAATAGTTTGAGAGTTATAAGCCATATAATTATATTAGGTAAAAGTGCTATTACTCACTCAAAGGTAGGCCAAAGTTCACCAAACCAAAAAAGTTTTGAAGAGCGTAAAAATTCATTAGGACAAGTAATTTACCAAAAAATGTGTAACTGTAGTAGTTTCCGAGAAAACTGCATGACCCACGCACGGACGCACACACATGGGCAACTTATAATCTCCCGCCGGCGAGCCGGGCGGGAGACAGTAACAATGTCCAAATATTGTCATCAAGGGATCCAGATTACGTCTTTCATACCATTTTATCGCAAGGAAATATATTTTATTGTCGGTTAAATTGTGCAGATATGTATTAGCACTTTATGGAACATCCACGGAAATAAGGGAAATAAAAAAAATGACTATTGCTCATTGATTTTTTATGTCTTTATGGTTAGATAAATTGCAAAAGTGCTGGTTTTATAACAACATTAGTATATCATAACTTATTTCTTAAAACTCGAGTTTAAATTGCGTAAATCGATGTGTTCCCCAAATATCGCCCACCGAGTTACGACTCGAGTTTCGGTCAACTCGTTACAGTACTAATCATAATCCACGTTTATTTGCTCTCTACTGCTTCCCGCCGTAACTTGGCACACCTTGGACACAAAATCCTTATTAGCTGTTTAATATCGTGGATTTCTATTGATTAAAATATGCATTGACACCAGTGCAAACTTTAAATGCATTTTAAAAACAAAAAGTCAAAACAATAAATGTTTAAGAAGGGTTTTTAAGGGGCGATAATAGAATTTCTACATGGAATCAGCGCCTCAAATTGGCACAATTTGCATACGGAAAATGCCGATAATATTTAAATTATTTCTTATTTGTTAAGCGGAAATGCGATAAAGAACCATTTTTATTAAATATTTTAACTTCCGTTTTGTGCCAATTTGAGGCGTGTGCCATTATATGGCGCCAAGCAGTAACTATTAAAAATATCCAAGTTCATTTTTGAAGTTTAATCATTTTGTCCTTTTCGTGTAGTGGATGCTCTCCCTGGAAAGATTCTAACAAAAAAACATTCTTGAGAAAAATTTTCTTGTTCATAGATGTCAACAAACAAAATGGCGGTTTCAGAATATACACCTCAAATCTGAAACAAGTTGTTACAACTTACAAGGTTAATATACACTTTAATGTTCGCCTAAATAGTGAATATTGTTCATTTATATGTACAGATTAATTAAGTTACAGGGGCCGATTTCACTAAAGGACTTAAACTATTGGCTAAGTCTTGGACTTAAATCTAAGACTTTGGTCTTAGCTAGGTCTGGGACTTAAATGGATTTCACAAAGGGTGACTTAGCTAAGTCCAAGCTTATTAAATAACCACAGTGGTTTTCTGTGATCATATGACCTTTTGTACCCTTCATTTCATGCATGTTATCTAAGGATAAGTGCTGTTTTGAAAAAGAAAATCTTGTTACATCATATAAACTTCCCAAAGACTACTTCAGTAAGGTGTTCTGTATAATTATACTTTATTTACAGCCATTTGAAATTTTGAAGTGGAGAAAAGTTTATGGGAGCCATATTTAAGTCATCTTTACAAAATTTAAGCCCACTACCTCCCAGACTTAAAGTTAAGTCCACTGACTTAGCAATTCCATGGATTTAGCTGCTTCTTGAAATCCAATAAGTCTAATACCACAGACATAACATAAATTTAAGACCAAAGTCTTAAATTTAAGTCTAAATCTGGACTTAAGTCCCTTTGTGAAATCGGCCCCAGCTATTTTTTAGTATTTAGGCAATTTCTCCTTTACTTTCAACAAGGTCTTGAGACGTACACGCATGGCCGTGATACGTCTATAAGCTTTGGACTAAGCCACAACTGGTTAGCACAAAGTGGGTCGATTTTTCAAGTGTTTTTATTTCTATGTAAAAAGTATATTGGCTAGAAACATTATGTTTGGCAGACATACAGAAGAAAGTGATAGCTGCAAGCCTGCAACATAATGAAAAAAATTGGTCCATAACATGCTTCTGTCAAATGTAAAATTGTACAAAATCTTTGAAAAATATCAACACCAAACATTCATGAAGTGGGTTGATTTTTCAGTCAAAAATACTTCTCTGTTCTCTCATATTCATATCAGGTACCAGGCAGAGGATATTTACACCACCGCTGTGTACGCAATGCCGAAAAGTCGTCTTATGTACACCACCGCTGTGTACATAAGCTACAAATGGTTCCTTATGTACACCACCGTTGTGTATATTAGCCAGATAATGTCTCTTATGTACACCACCGTTGTGTATATTAGCCAGATAATGTCTCTTATGTACACCACCGTTGTGTATATTAGCCAGATAATGTCCCTTATGTACATATGCAAGATATTTGGGATATTTTGTGTACCACTAAAATGTAGGTAAGCTAATGTACATGGTCTTCTACACCACCTTATTGTGCATGCTATGTCAGTCCCCCTAGAAATGGGATGATTAGTCTTCCCCACTATTGTACTGTGGAAACTAAATTAAATTTCTTATACACACCTTGTTGTGTACCCAGCCAGGTAAAATTTGTTACATAATTAGCCTTTTGATCCCCACAGGTCGAATAGTTGTGGCTTAACTTGGGTTGGATGACACTTAGATGACGAAGACAGTGAAGATGTGATTTTTTATTGTTTTATTATTTATTCATTATACACATGGAACAAGAATCATACAAGTAGGGGTGAGACGGGGACAATATTTTGACTCCGGTTAATCCGCGGGAAATAACCGGACCGTAACCGGAGATCGTGAACATCCAAAAGATTAATATTAGACCATTTCCTTGCAGTTTGCTTCGTTTTTTAAGGCAAAAATGATCCTTTTGTCAAAAAAAGCAACACAAAATACAGTTAAACTGGATACTAGCAAAAAAGAGAGTACTTACCTGCAGACAGGAAATGAACTATGGTTGCTATGGAGATAGTTTAGTTGATTACGGTAAATCCCCAAACAGGAAGTCCAGGTACTTAAGGTGTACTGAAGCTCAAGTTGTGATAAAATATGATAGATAATGGAGTTCTAGGGTAAGTAAAACACTTTTTATGGTTATATTTATTTTATTCAACACAATTTGTACCTTTTCTGTAAAGGAGTATAGATTTTCGGTTTCCACGAACGTTAAAATATACCCGGTAGTTTCATAGATTGTCACCGTCTTTCGGTGACCGGGCACCCTGTCACACCCCTACATACAAGTAACATACATTACAAATGTACCAGGTTCTAATGGCATGAAAGCCTCTACACACGGCCATCTACACACCTTACAAAAAAGTGATATATAGCAAAAATACAAAAAGAAAAACATTCTTTTTAAGATTCTATATTTCTCACTATCCATGGAGAGTGAACAGGACAATGTCAACTTGTTTTTGGCCTTTCTGTTTCAACTTTATAAGCATTAATCAAATATATTCTTGTAAAAGAGAGAAATTGCATTTATTTTCAAACTAACACTGATAAAACAGCTTTTGTTTTACTTTATATTATTGTAGTGTATTATTGCATTACTCGACAGCCGTGGTGTACATAAAGAACTGAAATACCCTTATGTACACAGCCGTGGTGTAAATAACCAGTTCGTTTGAATAAACCAATGTGTTTCTTGGATTTATTATATTTAAAAGTTCACAAAACTGTTTACAAGAAAGAAAATAGCAATCCATGATTAACAGTATTGTTTTCTGAAAGTGTCATGATGTAATTGCAGTCAGGATTATCCCCCCAATGAGAATGGCAATAAAATTCATTTTTATAATTTAAATTATTATCCTTCATGAACCAAAATCCAGTCCATTCCACTTTCCGCCTTTCCGGTCTAAATGGTTTTAAAACAAACTTGTGAATGTTTTGTGCCAAAATACCAACAGAAGCTATATATATTCTTAAAATAGATTTGTTTTTGGGTATACACACGACTTTGTGGAACAAGAAAAGTGCGCTAAAATCTTTCAAATGTTACAGCTAAAAAAGACTGCACACTTTTGTCTAAAATAGACTGTAAATAGGTACAACAATCATAAATTTAACAGACACCAAAACATTCAAATCTGATCTTTGTAATTTAACTATGTAATGTAAAACTTTTCCAAAAATTTTATCTTACAGCAATACAGCAAACTTTTATTTTGGTAGAATGTCTTGAAAAAATTGACCCACTTCATGAATCGACCCACTTCAACGAATTATCGGTAATGAGCCGAAAACCCCTGCGACCGTCATATCCATATTTACCTTCATGCGATAAAAGACAACATACTTACACATATTAAACACTATATTGTGTACAAGTATCCACTAAACATTATTTAACAAACACAAAACTGCTGTGTTTTCTTGGCTTCTTCCCTTTACTTTCTATCTGGTAATTGTTTTCTACATGACGTAGCATGAGTGGTGACGTATACAACTGTATAAACGTCACAGTCGGATGAATTGTGAGGTCACAACCATTTCAGTGAAACGCAATTTAAAATACATTAGATTATTGGAGAGGCATGGTTCAACTGAATTGAGTCTTTAATTGCGTCATTCAAATGTTATAACAGTAAGAGAAGAGTGAACAAATTCTCCCATTTATCAGTTGTAAATGTGTCATATAAAATTTAAAGAAAAAACTTTTAAAAGAATGATATACAAAAATATATATCAAGAATGAAAATAATAATTAATAATTAAAGTGTGAATACACACATTTTCATACATGTCTAACAGGGATTGTTTTATTTACTTTTATTATTTTGTGTGAACAGTAAGTAAAATGAGTCGATTTAAATTGTACGTGAGAGTTTTTCTTTGGTTGAAAGTGTCCAATATTTTTCACTAACTTTTCACTAGTGTTTCTTTCAGTGATTAGGACCATGGATAGAAACCCTTTTTTTGTACATTTCCATTGAAACACTTTTACTTTTATTTCAATTAAAATGACCTTGAAATGATCATAAAACCCCAAATTCAGAGCAGAAATAATGGTGTTAAACAACAAAATTATAGATTAAACAATGGACGTAATTTAAAAAGGTTAACAGAAGGTTTATGGGCTATATGTATGATTCAAGTGCTAGTCAGATGTTCCTGGAAAATAATGTTTTTGATTTTAATGTTTTAAGAAGAAAATGTTTGTACAATTTTATGAATCTTTTGAGCTCATCTGAGAATAATCTGATAAATCATATTTAGCTACAAGTTTAATGTATCATTCCACTTTCTACAAGGAATTTTGCACAATATTTTAATCTGTTTGAAGAACTTTAAGTAGTTCTGTGAAATTAATTTTATAATTATTACATGTATATGCATATAAATATATTTACCAGTGTTGCAATTATGTGGACCATGAGTCTGCAATAAATACAAATAAATAAAATATATTAGTGCTTGGTTTAGCAACTTGCCTCAGGCCTCAGATTGCCAAGGTCACAGATCAGATGTGTTTCATGCCTGACCATAGCTGTGGCCATATTAGAAAAGGCCCTAAGTACATTAAATGACCATCCTGTTTACTACTAGGCCTCCTCTCAAATTGACACAAGAACAGTGAACATGATGAAATGGACTTGGGCAATTCACGGTCATTGGTATCACAAGGCTGAACTTTGATTTGGTCTACATTTGCTAGCTGCAAGCAACCATTAAAGCCTCTCTTACATCCCGTCGTACGTGCACGTACGTCCTGGTTAGAGAGAAAAATCGCTGATTTGCAAGGGACACTTAGGCTACACTTGTGAGTTTGTAAAAAAATATCAAGGTCGCACAGGCCCTGCAATGAAAATTGGCATGCACATTTTCTCTGCTTGCATGCAGCATGTCTACAAATGCATCCATGCCTCAAGGGTAACTTACGAGAGACTTAGGCACGTGCATTCTCCTTGCAAGTGTTGTATGTTCTCCCCATTTACTTACATTGTTTAGACATACTGTAAGATACACTCACGTGTGCCTTGCATGTATGTGAACCCACTGTACGACCTGTAGCTAGTCGCAATTTGTTCTTTGATCTTCAAGTTGTGACACTGTTGTTGCAAGAATACACCATGTTTGCACTGCAAATCACTACAACACCACTACCAGGCTACGTTCATATTTTTCAACAATATTGGCAGCACACTTATATGTCTATACACATACAACGGGATGTAACAGAAGCTTCACTTGAGTGCCATAAAGAATAGCACAATTCCTGGAAGTCACTGTCAAGGGTTATGACTAGTGTGACGTGAAGTATACAGGGGATGACTATAACTTGTTGTTGTTTTTTTTCATTCTGCCTTTAGTGCATATTCTTCTCAGATTTCTTCTGATCCATGCTATAATTTATCACAAAATAAACATGGATAGTTTAGCCCACAACCTTTAAGGGATATGCTGGTATTATTTTCATATATGACATCCAGATGGGCCTGCGGGTGTTAGGAAAAAGCTTATCCATGCAATATATCAGGAACTAAGATGTTGATACTTGATAGGGACGTTGGTTGGGGAGCTGTCGTACAACATCCTATTGTGGCCTTGACTTGACCTCTGACTATATCTCTGTAGTGATCTTGATCTAAAAACATTGTCTAGGCTATATCTTAGAAACTGTAAAATGTATAGGAAGTTGATACATGGTAGATCATTTCTGAGAAGGTGTATGTGTGCAATATCATGCCACACTGTTTCCTAAAAGTCTCCTGATCTTTGTACTGTGTCAGTTCTTCTTTATCTCATGGTTTTAAAACTATTTTCCCCGGCTTTAGGGTACAGGCATCTTTGACGCTATTTTTTGTGAGTAAGGTTGTACCAAATTATCAAACCAAACAGTACATTTAATAATCACACCTGTTTGCCTGTACTGGCAACAACTCTAAAACTGAACGGTGCTGTATTATTTTTGTTATGTGTGGAAAGCCTGCCAAAGGAAGATATGATTAAATGTTTGAAAAGATCCAGATCTTTGTCTGTATAAAAAACCTGCATTTTCAGAGTGTTTTCTATAACTTTGGATTTGTGGGTGACATTGCCCCAAAGATAATGATCGGATTGTCTGTATTTTTAAGTAGATATGGCCTGAATAAACAAGAAGTAATTACATTTTGGAAAGGTTTGAATCATATTCTGGAGATGTAAAAATTCCAAATTTTATTAAAAGAGGTGGGAGCTCTGTGAATGCTTTCTATTTTTAGTAAGGAATATTCCATTTTGTGGATCGAAGAATCTGGCAACTGCTCAGAATTTATTTCACTTCAGACATTTCCCCATCACCAAAGGTTAATTATTCATTATATTTTTTATATTTATTTTATATTGTATGTCATATGCTGAAGATACTTACACAGTAGATCACTTAAATCTCTACAAGGCAGGCTTTAGTGCAACATCAGTAACTAATTCATTATTCTGTAGGCAAAGCACAGTCAATACAATCGAAAGGTTGAAAATAATGACGGGAAAGTCTTGTCAAAGATATAACATTTTTACCAAATATTGACATGGTATTGGTGCATAAAATGGCACTTGAGTAATTCTACAGTGAGTGATGGAAGATAGAAGATGATATTAGTTGGCCAAGGTCAAAAGTCATACTCAGTAACTAGGGTCCTATCAGGCCTGGGCCTCAATACATGGACATGTTACTATGGGCTGGAGTCCTTGCCAGAAACACAGACCTGAGATCCAGTTGATTGATTAATCTCTCAACTTCCTAGCCGAAAGATTGTGCAACGACTATAAAATAAGCATCAGTAATAGGTCACAACTTACTGTGGTGAGGGCCATGAGCTAAAAATGAATAGACTGATTCACCTTCATATATGTGGTTTAGTTCTGCATAGTGTTTGGGTATAACACATTCAGATTCCCATTTGGGTAGGATACTGCCACTAGGCATAAGTTGGCCGCAGTCATAAGTTGGCCGCCGTTTATTTTGAATGTGTCAAACAGACAAACATGTGGTTGCACAGGGTTAAAAAGTGGCATTTATCATAAGTCTTATAATAATAAACCATTCAAGAATGATACAGGTCTTTAGATTTATAGAAATTTCAAAATATGATGATGGCGACCAACTTATGCCCGCGGCCAAGTTATGCCTAGAAGCAGTACACTTAGGACAATTCAGCACAACTCGAATGTCACTTTATAATTGTGCCCTCCTTTTTAAATAAATGTAGCAGCTGTTATACCCTCCCCCAAGCTGTATTTAAATATACAAGCTGGGGTGGTGAAGTGGAGAAAGGAGACGGATCCATATAAGGGACAATTCATTATTCAACCTATATTAGCCAGATATGAGGTCTCTTTACAGAGCGACAAGGACAAGGTCATGGGGTAGAAAGCAAATACAGTGCACATACAGAAGTGATTGCGCTGGAAAGTGTGACATAGATATAAGAAAAACAAGACCGAAAGGGGTTTCGGTCTACTAGTGTGAACCGCAAAGCCATCAGAGACACAACTAGTTCACCAAAGCAGTCACTCATCCCAGTACTAATGTAACTCATTGCCATTTAACTTCAGTGAACAGAGAGATACTCATCACACTAAGCCACAATTTATGAAAGTCCGGAGACAGAAAAAAAGTGATTCCTAGAAGTGATTCCTTGTAGAGCTTGTTCTTAAAAACGGAACTTCAAGGCTGAGAGATGATCCTCAGTGGCCTTTCTATGTATTCAAATGAAATAGATGAAATATTTACAGTAGTATTTTTAAGTCAAAAATAGAGGTCATTGGTGGCCTACTGGTTAGCAAGTTTGGCATCTAATCAATGGCTGCCACCTCTGCGCGATTTCGACTCCGACAAGTGACAATCCTGAGAACCTGCCCCAATATGACCCTGACTGTTGAACGGGATGTAAAATACAAACTCTGACTTTCTAAGGCTAAGACTCCACAATCTTTTTCATAAGCTTACGTCCTTGCAAAGCATATTATTATTAACTTTTTTTTTGTAACTTCATTGATTTTAAAAAGGCTATGTCGTTTTTCTACATGCATTGTGATTTTTATTTCTTGGATAAACTAGCATATACTAAAACAAGATTTTATTTCATTTCAAAACATAAGTATATTATGACAATGAAGCAACAATATTTTGAATTACTTTTATCTTAGAAATTGCATCATCTAAAACTAAACACTGATACTTTTAAAAAATAATGTGTGATAAAATGTGTTACAAAATATAATGTTCTTCATTTATAGGTGCCTCAAGCATTATAATGAAAATATAAGTCTCTTCTGGAAATACTTAGTTACAAGGCCCAAAAACTAAAATTTGAACATGTACATTTTGATGTTTTCAAATGAATATCTTTATATTTGTTCTTTTTCAAAAAGAAAATCAAAATACATTTATGGAAGTTGTTTTGAATATTTAAAAACACATGTTTAAGTTTCAAATGCAAAAATATAAATAACAATAATTAAATTTTATGAATAATTAGCTAATGTAAAAATCCTTTAAATTTAATTTAAAAAGAAAAACTTTTTAAAAATTCATAATCAATTATCATATATTTTATAATACATATACAATGCTCTAGCAGATCACAGTACAGAGGAATAAATATGTAGTTAAATCTTGTAACTGCAATTATATAAAGTTGTACATGGCTTTATTTTTAGCATAATAGCAATAATAATAACAACAAAATAAAGCCACCAAGTGTCTAAGTCTGTGAATATAATAATAATAATAGTACATGGAATACTTTAAAAGTAGAAATTTTCACTTGACAATAATTTTAGCTGTTTTAGCTAATGGGCTTAGAGAAAAAACAAGAATATCTGAGAACTCACAAACCCTTGCACATATGTAATGCTGGGAAAACATCAGGATCATTGATCCAGATCAACTTCAAGGAGAAACTAACCATGGGTAGATCCCCACTTTGTGTGACAATATAACCCCAGTCTGATGAATGGTTTGTGAGTTATGCTTCCAGATTTTGCTGAACAATCACAGAAAAAAATCTAGATTCCAGATTCGAATGTTGATTGGGATCCTGTTTCAGGGTTCCGAGCCACAACTAAATTTTAATTTATATGGAAAAAGTGACCCTGACCCGATAAAAATGCAGGTGTATGCATGGACAAACAGACAAACAAATAAGGATAATTCAATTCCCAGTGAAAATTTAATTTTATTCTGGGAAATTTTTGTCCAGCTAAAATTTCTACTTGTGCAGTATTGCAAAGCAATCTCAACATTTATGTCATATAAATAACTTCTGACTGTCTATGAAGTGACCATTTTCTTCTTGGGTTCAGATTTTCCCATTTGTGATGGCAGCTTCCCTTCTAGGAGATCTTCAGCTATTGTATAAAGACCCTTCACAGACTAAAAATAAGAACACAAAATACTATCAAATGCTTTATCATATTCAAACAATAATTGTAGTAATGTGCACAGTAAACTGATGTTCTGTTTTCATTTTCTTGGTAGCAATAACTTTAAACAAGTACGACTCCAAAGAATATTGAAAAACCAGTTATTGAAAATGTCAATATTTTTGGTCTTCTAATGGCTGATGTTTTAAGAAAACAGTAAAGAAACTTCTACATATGGTTTAATATCTCACATTTTAATATCACATTTTTACTTTATGTTACATAATAAAGATCATTGATTCTGGTATAGACATTATCAGTTTCAGGACACACATGCTTAAGTTTCACCATATCTAACTTAGATTTTAAGCATTACATGAACCAAAACAGAAAAAGCAGAAGACTGTAATTATTAACCTGAGACAAAGCAAGGGTCAGTGCCATGGAGAGAAACTGGGAAAAGGAAAAGTTATGGTGGATATGCTTCTTTCTGAAAGAATGGAGAGAAGTGGCCGAACGTACATCATCAGGCAAATCATTCCAAATCTTTGGAGCATCATAAGCAAAGCTGAGGCCAAAATGCTTAGAAGACTTATATACTTATATACTGAAGTGGTAAAGTGTGGGGCCATGAGGAACACACCATCTGCTTGGCTTTTACATGTTATAAACACCATGTCTAGGTTTAAGGAAAGGCTCAAATTATTTGGGATAACCACTATGTAGGAATTTGTACACCAGGAAGGCAGTCTTAAATATGGAACGGTGTTCAATAAGCAACCAGTGGAGAGTCTTCCTAACAGGAGTGATGTGTGAATACTTAGTGATGTTGGTAACATTTCTAGCCAGACTATTTTGAACACATTGCAGCTCACAACGATCAAGAGCTGAGAGACTCCTAAACAAGGAGTTACAGTAGTCAAGTCAACTTCCAACCAAAGCATTCGCAGCCATAAGAGCAGCATGACGTGACAAATAGTCCCCGAGAAGCTTATGATCCTTACTTTGAGCAAAACAGGACTTGCAGATATTCTGGACATGCCTCGAAAAGGAAAATTCACTATCTGCAAAGTGGACGAAAATGCACCTGAGCACATTTGAGGGGCGTACATTGCCGAAAGACCAATGTTACACACTACAAGCGTGATTATGTCATATAATCTCAAAACTGAATTTGAAACAATGAACAGAAAAAAATAAAGAAAACATAATCGATGTTTTGCAATAGATAAACTACTTCTATTTGGACTTTATTGGCAATTTAATCACAAAAATAGCCTCTAAATAAAACACTAAGGCCTTTTAGCCTTTTAAACTATTTTGGGACTCAGGCATTTGGGGCTATTTTTGTGATTGAATTGCCAATAATTTCATCACATACACAGTTTATTTCTACATTTAAACAGAACTTCTGTAAGTTTCTACATGTTGAGACTCAAAAACTGATTGATTAATTCTGATTTCTACATTTTATCAAATTCCGCCTTTGATACTGAGTTTCCATTGACTCGTGTGTGTTAAGCATCTGTTACTCACTTCCTCATCCTGTAGTTTGAGGATCCAGGGATCATTGTATTTGTTATAAGAGCTCCATCTGGTATAATCTACATCATCGTCTTCCTCGTCTTTTTCCTGCGGGAGAAAAGAGGCTATAGATCGTGACAACATATATCACCAAAACCCATGTCTTAGTTAGACCTAAGACTTTGGAAGGAAACATTATATGGCAGAAAACGAAAAGCAAAATCATTGATCAAATATTTGGACATGATATTTTTAAAAGTGAGATCTTTTCAGACTTTCATGAGTGGTGCACTAGAGCTGGGCACTACTCATGTTTCTGATGGCATTACAGCTCGTGCATGTAGACTAAAAGAAATTTCGGGCTTTTTTATCATTTAGGTAAATATTTGAATTTTCAGTCTCTACTTTGAAGTATGTGTGAATTATATTTATTTTTTCTTGCATATAACTAATATTTTCTTTTGCTATTCATATAAAACAAAAACAAAAATACACAGACTCAATTACAATATCCCTCCCCTTCAGGGTGAGGGTACTTGTAAATTTGTACCTCCTTGTATCGTGTCCTGTCTTTGCGGTTCTGCCACTGTACAGTCCGTGGTCTCTCTGGCTGTTTGTTTCTAGCACTGGGTGGAGGGTTTTGAGCTGGTTTGGTCTGTAGAGAAGTATTTGCTGATGCTGTGCCATTGTCTTTTGAACTGTCACTAACTGGGGCGGTTTGAGCTCTTTTGGGTTTTGTAGAAGAAGCATCTCTGGATCTCTAAAATTCAAAATATAAGAAGCGATTTGACTAGGGTATTTTATCTTGTGGCCTTTTTGACTGGGACCATTTTGGTAAAATAGCTGATTTGCCTATAAATCATAAAGAACACATTCAGCTTATTTAAAATTTATTAAAAAGATTAAACTTGCGAATTATTGAGGGAACATCACAGTTATAACTAAATTTAATGTTTCTTAAAAGCTAAAGCACATGTCCCTAAATTAGGAATGTTGTAAATTAGGAAAACTCCCGGAATGACAAATACAGAAAAAAATACATCTCGAATGAAGATAAGTATATTACATGAGTATACAGCACGAGTAATAATACCATATACTCCTGTTTCACTGTTGCAAATATGCCTCTTAACTGCACTAATAATGTGGTCCTGAGTGAAATCTGATTGGTCATACAATTTATACTTTTTTCCCTTAAAGTTCAAGACTGTAATCTCTACGATTCTAAATGCTTACCCCCAGTTTTTTTCTATGATTCAATATCTGTGAGTTAGCACTTCTGTCCCAAGTACACTGGAGTAGTCTTTATGGTGATAAAACAGATGAGGTTAGGTTTTTCGGTGACAGGAATGATCTTAAGGCCTGTTCACACTGTTCTGTGTGAACAGTATTGACACATATTTAAATTTTGGTTTTTCTTCTCATTGTTCCATAAATGGCCCTTACATGCTTGTAGCGTACTTTTAACATGGAGCCACCAAGCATAGAAATTCTACCCATTCCACCCCCTTTACCCCTCTAGTATGTACATTTTAGTTTAGCATGTCACAGAGTCAAAGCTCATCACACTTTTATGACAATTAAAATAGTTTTTTTTAAACAGAGAGGGTTTCCATTCTGTGTTTTATGCATCTTACCAAAATAAGAATCCCGACTTGTTAAACCTAAAGGAGAAGACTAAAATACAAAATGTGTCAAACCAAAAACAAGCCCCAGTGAGCTGAATATTTTGCGCTTGAATCCACCTGATGGGTGGGGAACCTACTGTCTGATGAAATACCAGTCAGCTCCAGATACTAGTAAAAAGATTAATCAGTCGTCATATAATACCTTTGACAAAAGGACTTTAAGAAAGTTTAGGTATTAAGTGTTACTTATTTAAAATATCATAGCTTATTTTTGGCTACTGTGGCCTGACATGTTAATTTTCCTTTAAAATGTAATTTTAATGGTCTTTTCCCAGTAAAAGATTACTAGTAGGAGTCCTTCCAACTTTTTCACAAGAGTTATAGTCCCCTACCCGCAAGTTTAAAATCAGTCGTACAATGACTTATAAAGATAGAAGTAAACATATTGTATGAAAGATTGATGTTGGAAACAATATAAACGTTTTTTTTAACCAAAATCTTTGTAAGTGCAAAATGACAATCACAGAGAAGCAAATAACATAATACATAAACAGAACCACACAGGTGGACATTAAGATAAACGGTCATACAGATGAACGGTCTTCATAGCTTTCCAATTTCAAAGTGTAAATAAGAAAATTGCACAAACTAAATAGCAACATATACTTAAACTGTGCTTACCATGACATTTGGTTGGTGTTATATTGTTGTTTAAACCCTTAACCGTTTTTGTGTGATAATTTCTGAAGACTGTTTATCTCTATGACAGTTTGTCTTAATGACCACCCGTGTATATACTTAGATGATCTTACCATCAAAATATCAAACAGGGAATAACGCGAATAAAACCGCAAAGGACACATATTATTTTCTAACTTCTGAAACCTTCAGGAGACACAAATTATTTTTAATCCTAGAGAGCTACATTTTTCTGGTTTATATTTTCTTTTTAGGAAAACTCATTTTAAATTTATTTTTTGTTTTACGTCGCGTTCAACAGCCAGGGTCATATTGCGACGGGTAGTTTATGGGTGGAGGAAACCAGTGCATACTAGTTGGTCAAGATTCTGCACTGTAAACCACAGGGCATCGGCAAGTTACTACCAACTTTCCAACATGAAGCACCCAGTCCCAGATTTGAACCCCTGACCTCAGAGATCAAAGGTCAGCACTCTAACCGCTACACCACCGAGCACCCTTTATGCAAACTCATGTAACAGGTTCACCGAGTCCTTTTGTCTTTTGTGTAATATATGGGTACTGTATGACTTTTGGAGAAACAGCCAGCTCTGACAAAAGCATTTGTAATTTTTTTAGAGATTGTCCCCCTTTACTCCAGAATGTTTTTGCTCCAGTTTGAGTCTCTATTTTGAAAAATAACAAAAGCTAGCAAAACACAGATGCTCTCCATATATATTTTTAATTTATTATAATTACAAGTAAACCTCTGTAGCACTTAATCTCTATCATAAAGACAAGACTCAAAGATATTTTAATATGGAGAAAAACAGAGATTTCACAGAGATATCGCAGGAGTCAGTACCACAGAGAAAACACTGAGAGAAACCAAAAGGCTAGGGTGGGTAAGCTGTTGCAACATTTGGGAGCCTGTTGTGAATCTATCATAAACCAATCTTAAACCTATTTTTACATTTGAGAAGCAATATTTTTGACAAGTCCATGTTTCCATTCAGATAACCTTCAGGGGTACTCGGAAAGCATGAGGCAATTGAAAAAGCTCTATTATGAAATATTTGCCATAGTCTGTGAGTTGATTACCAATGAAGCAGTACCTTTGGAGTTGTCCTACTGTATTTGAGTTTGGTCTTCTGCCATTCCTTCAGGAATATGGGATCTCCTTTGATATCTTCGTAGGTAATGGCCCCCTCCTTCATCAGTCGGTGCATCCGCTTCCTCTCCATATCTGCACGGGCTTTTTCCGCCCGGACAAGTTCTGCCTAGAGAGAAGAGAATTTTTAAATTAACGCATGTAATAAGTATTTTCAGATTTCATGTGGTCATGAATGGGCCCATTATGAAGTATTTTTTTGGCAATGTGTGCACACTTTGTTCTCTTGTGAGAAATCTCTCCCAGAATCTGTAGTGTCTGTTGTACATTCATCACCTACAACCCTGTAACTTAATACTCTCGTATATCTTCTCCAATAAATGTTCATAAATATAATCCGTAAGTTGAAACTTTTACTGGGTGTTAATTTTAGCTCTTTTAGTTAATGAGTGTGGATGGTGAGAGAATAAATGCCCAGTGAAAGTTTAAATCTGTATGAATCTCTAAGGAAGAAACCAACTAATAGTGAAAGTTAATTCTAGTGAAATTCTTAGAAATCGGAAATTAATGAATTGTATTGTTGTTAAGAATTCTTTGTTAAGAATTCTACTTATACAATATAAAATATTTATGTAAATACAATATTTATGTAAATACGTGACCAATATGTATATGCATTTATATAACAGTTATGGCATGTAGGTTCTGCTGATTTCCAGAATCCCTCATGGTTTTTGTGAAGGGTAATTGTAGTGTTATAGGAACGGTGCAAATTAATCTAATATAATCGAATTGTGACTTTTATAGCTCTTAATCTCCACGTAAGGCCCAACAAGAAAAATACAATAATAGCTAGATCATTCATTGTATCTGTTACACAACCATAAGGAGGCCGGAGAGGAGATGTCTCAGGCATCAAGGCTTTTGCCGTAATTAAGTTCTAAGCTTATTTCTGAAACATATCAGTTCTGCTATGGTCATTTGATGTGACCGCTAAGTTTAAGGTATAGGTTTTGAAATCAAAATCTAAGAGACAGTGGCCATAATTTTACTGCCAAATTTAGGTATGTGGCGACTAAGTAATCCAAACAGTTTTAATGTAGACATCAAAACATTAACCAACACTTACTAAAGTTGTCACACTGTATGCCTTGGTCAAATTGACCTGCAATAATCTAGATCACTGATTGGGACATATAAGTACAGATAAGTACACTTAACCCCTGATGAGTATAGGAAATCTATGTAGTAAGGATTGAACAAGTAAGAACACTTAACCTTATGGCTTGAAAGCTCTATTGATTGCAGATTAACAACCCTCCCCCCCTTCTCTATTGGGATTAACAGCCCTTTACCAGAATGAATGAGGAACATACTAAAAGTGATTACTACAAAGAAACAGGGGCTTTTTTTATAATTTCTTGGCCAAATTATTTTTTGCAGTAAATGAGAATATTGGACATTTATTGTAAACATAGTTTCTTCAAATAACAAGTAAGCAAGTAATGGGGTGCCTCATTTTCATACACCTACCATAAAAACACAACAGCTATATAGAAGTTTGACCACAAAAATTGCCCAGATTCATAAGTTTAAGGTTCTGTTTGATGGCTGCTTCACTAACGATGTTCCTATATTTTGTAACAACTTTCCACAACTCACTGGGGGGGCTCAGTGGTGTAGTGGTTAACAAACTCACATCAAAACCTTTGAGGTTCGTGGTTCGAATCCCAGACGTGCGGAATCTCGAACCGACTAGTATGTACTGGTTTCCTCGGCCCTTAAAGCTACATATGGTGATATAACCTACACAATATGTTGAAAGTGACTTTAAACTTAAATAAAACTGGCATCCACACTACCGGCCTTCAGGAGACTTCTCAAAGAACACCTTTTTCAGAATGTATATCAATGATAATTTAGCTTTTCGTCTTGTATGGAAAGCTCTGTGCTACAAACTCATGCATGTTTTTTTAAACTATGGTCACTTGTCCTTTGGGCCTTAGAATCGAAGCTGTAATAGAAATAAGTGCTGCATAAGTATGGGTTTGGTTGATAAAACTTGTAAACTATGTATATGTACACAAAAATCTGTGCTATCTTGAAAATCATTACTGTAAGAGTTCGTATAGAATATTAACAGTGCCGGTAATAATAACAACAGTGAATGGCATATCTCTGCTTAGGTAAAACAACTACTCTACTATTGCTTATTAATCCTTTTTAAAAATCCCTGTCCCCAGAAATGGTTGTGGATCCACCCCAAAATTGCATCAGTTCTATGTCCAGGACTACTGGGAAGAGTTGATGTTAATCCATGCATAGTATTTTTTCATAATCTTGCCAGCATACAAACAACATCAAACCATCAAATAACCTCCTTGGTGGACGTAACCAAAAATATCCAAGCAGCCTTGCTAAAGGCTCAAATTTGTACCATATCTTTTTCAAACTTGCACAGATATTTGTTATCCATAAGGCACTCATACATACTATGAGATATCAGCTCATCAGACAGAGATCTCCATCTTGGTTGTATGCTTATGTAAAAACCCATGTATGTATGAGTACATTACATGCATGTATGAAACTTCATTATCTAAAAAGATACCTAATAGCTAAGAAACTTGAGCCTTTGCAAGGCTAGGTTTCAAGTACACATAGAAACCATTGTCTAGACAAGGGCACTACTCAATGTGTCACCATACTTTCCTCCCTGTATGAATATTTTTACCTCAAAAGAAAATGTTTACCTCATACTCCAGTCTCATGTGTTCCCGCAGTGAAGTGGTGAACTCCCTGTGGTTGGCATTCATCTGATCCGTTCCCATCAGGGAGATCATGCGTTGCCGCAGAACTTCGGCTTGGTGAGCACTGGAAGGTAGAAACAATGGAAACATTTTTTTAAGATTTCATTTTAACACTTTTTTGTATTGTAGTGTTGGTACTAATGCACAGTGCAATATCGCAAGACATAACGTGCTACTTAAACCCATCCGGACTGCTCTAGCAGAGCTCAAACTCTAGTAGTGGCATTCCCCTAAGTGAAATACCAAGTGTTAAAGATATCCATTTATAAATGTAGCAGGGACCATGGTGGCACAGTTGTAATGTCTTTGCCTCCCTCTTCTGAGAATGTTGGTCCAACCCCAAGTTGGAAAGCTGGTAGTTGCTTGCCATTGGTCAGCAATTTAAAGTAAAGAACCTTGACCAAAGGTTCTGGTTTTTTGGATCAAGTGAAGGTCACAATATAACCAATTGAACGAAACTAGGTGTGATGCAAAATAATAAATAAATAAATATAATCATTCCTGTGAGATTATGTAGCGTATTGCTGGGCATAGGACCTAATGACTGAGGATCGCCATTTGAAGTGGTCATCAGATGCACAATGTATTATCCTGTACATAAGAAGGAACCCAGGTCCTCTCTGTTCCTGAGACAGCTTGATAGACTACACCCATTTGAACACATTGGCAGAATGAGTTTGAAAATGAAGAAGGGGTTCTAAAGTTGGTATGGCAAGATTCACTGGGTGTTAAGTTCAGTATTCAGTCTAGAAATAAGACATTGGTCTTAGGCTTAAGTCTCAGTTTTGGCATATCCAAGTGTGAACTTCAAAAAGGGCTTTCTGCACTTAAATCATACACTACAAAAACATTAGACAGCACTCCTAGTGCACAAGACTCCACCAAGGGATCTGAGTATCCTCATACCATAATTTGGCACAAATTCTATTTTTATAATTTTGGAGTAGTCTCAAGTACAAAGCCCAAAATAATTGAAAATGGGACTTTTCCAAATGTGAATTTTTTATCCAGCGTATGATCTGGATATATTCCATAATTTAGCTTAATATATCCCCCCTTTGGTCAGGACCTATACCGATAAGAAATAATAAAGATGTCCTCATTAGTTTTGGAATAATCATGAACACAAACAAACGGATAAACAGACAAACAAATGAACAGTTACAAAAACATAATCTCCTTTTGTGAGGTAATAAAGACTTGGGTGTAAGTTCTTTTTTTTAAACTCAGTTAAACTTCTTTTACTGGCTTGATCAACTAAGTGTCATTTTATAAGCATTGTGTTATTCCCTTTCTTTCCTTCTTGGGGTGGTTGGGGGTGGTTGGGGGTAAAAGGGGAGGGTGTGTGTTCAAATCAGCTGTAGCAAAGTCCACAAACACATGTACAAGGTTGTGATAATTTACAATTTTTTTAGTGTTTATGGTGGCGCCTTTGTAACCAGTTGTAGAAAAAGGTTTCAAATTTATTTAAAATATCTTGTCTTTTCCTTAATATTCCTTGTTTATCCAGTATTTGACGTGCGTCACAACAACAGTAGGAATTAAAATGCTAATTCAATATATAAAACTATTATCAGAATAACAATTGACCTTGAAATTAAATACACCATGGAAATATTAAGAAAATGATATTTTTGTATCACTATTAATTTTTATCAAGCCATATTGATATACATGAACATATCCCTTTCCTATAAATAACCCAAGATGATGTAAAGGCTATATGGACTATAGGAGAATGATTTTGGTCTTTTTAAATTTTGCCTCTGCTACAACGGGGATTAAACACTATAAAAGCCAGACAACGCGAGATTAGACTGGATATCTTGTCCTACAGCTTACCATTCGGGGCTGTAATCCTTTGGATCGTAACTATTTTGGCTCATATCTGCAACGCTTAAGTTTCGATAGTATTCTAACGTTTTCTCCAAATCAAACTCCTCTAAGATTCTCTTCATGACTTCCATCTTGAATTTCTTAGTTGCCGACAGTTTCTGCTGATCTTCAGTGTTACCATGCCAACCTTTCCCGGAATCGTTGCCAAAAATTCCAGATTCATCACTGTCACTTTCTTCGCTGCTATCTTGGAACCGATCCAGATAAGCGCCATCCATTCTATCTGACTTGTCAGTGAGACTTCTTCGGCTACTATTATTGCTACTACTGTTGTGACTACTATCATAGCCAGAACTAGCTGATTTGATTGGCTGAGACTTGAGCTTATGTGAACCCAAAGTTGTGGATGACATCTCTGGATTTGGACAAGATTTTGGCCTTGCTGATTTAGTTGTAGCCGCAACGGTTAGCTTGGATTGTCTTTTGTTATTCATTGTAACAATTTATCATTTTTTTCTTCCTTTTTAACAGAAATTAAGGTTATTATCTTGTATCATCTGTGTTTGCAGGACTGGTAAAGGTTCTCAAAATATAATTGTTTATCCTGTTCCAGTTTTACCCTTATAAATAATTTCATGTTTTTTCAACAAGTTTGTTATTTATTATATCTGTCCAACTTTTAAATCTTTTATCCATATTCCTTATACAAACATTCTTTTATATCTTAATTCATACCACTTTCAAAAGGTACATTCAAATACTTTTTTGGGCCAGGAAACTACAGAGATATCATTCTTTTGAAATTTTGTAATCAGATACTCTTTCATTCACCTAGTATTGATAAAATATAATAACTTTTTCTCTAATTTTTCAATCATATCTTTCTCTAAGTTTTAGACTTAATTCACATCAATATCAATACTTAAATTACAACAGTTTTCTTTGTTTGAGATATCAATAATTTGTCAATTCCATTTAAAAGACAGTTGAATTCAATAAAACTCTTCATTATAATACATCAGCCAAGCTTTTTAAAACAACAGCCATCAAAATATATCATCCTATCCAACTGATAATGTAACATCTCAGTTATTTAACAACACTAAACCAAAATATGTTAACAAAACACTTCATTTCAAGCATCAGACTAAATGGTCATCAACATCACATCAGTTCCAACAGACCTGTATCCCAACAATGCACCTGCATGTTTCATGTGACGTCTGAAGCCAAGGCACTTTGTTACATCATAGCTTTAGATAGGTTGGTGCCATATATTCATAAAATATTCAGGAGTTCTTCAAACACCAATTAGAGATAGTTTTACATCACTGCAATTGAAACACTTGTCTTCACCATAAAGCAATACAGCTACACACAGTCCTAATTGTGAAATATTCATAGATTCATTGCAACTGCTTTAAATAGATAGTGTTGTTTATATCTATTCTTCAATAAATAGACTTTAGTATGTCCCTATCAATAATCGCAGAAATTTGGGATCAGCTTCTAAGTGTATCATTTTATGCAGAGATTTAATGTGCATATTTTCTAATTAATTCCATAATCTAAATATATTTGTGAATATCTCTAAAACTAAACTAAACTTTATGCACAGATTTTTTTTGTGCAGATTTTCTTATTAATTCCATAATCTTCATGTATTTTTTAATATCTCTAAAACTAATCTAAATTTTAATCATTTACACAATTGTATGCATAGTTGGCACATCAAAACTTGTCTTAAATATATTTCTAGTGCATGTTTAAACATATATCACTTTTTGGTAGCTAGTATATATCCTATTAGATTCTGTATTGTAAATTGAATACAATGTAAATTGTACTGAAACAAAACACTGAAGCACCTACTATCAAATGGCACCTCTGTGAAATTAGAAACTTTGGCATAATTAACTAACCGCAAATTGCTGTTCCCTTTAGTTAGTTAATACCTCTCTCTCCACTGGGCACTTTTAGTTTCCATTATTACAGCGCCAAGCTAGTGTTAACCTGGCTCAGGCTACAAGTGATATCCCCTGTTTCAAATTCTTAAAAAGTGAAAGTTGGAAAATTTTTGTCCTTTCAAATAACAAGGACAATATTGGGAGACACTGGAGGGTATTTACAACATATTCTCATAAACTGGATTCCAAACCACAACAACAGACTTGATAGACAAGTAATTGTTTGCAAACAACTGGTTTTATTAGATTTTATATGAAATAATTCTTAAAATAATCTTTTATTTTAACTTATTGGTTCTGAATAAATTTCACAAATACAGACTGTTTAAACCGTACTTCCCCTCTGTCAAAAATTTAAAAAAAATACAATCTTTTTTGTATCTAGATTATCTAGATGATTTTCATGGAAACATATCCACTAACATTCACACACAACTGTTGTTAAACACAACCTAATGCCCTGTTCATACTACAGGTGGTAAGTCCCAAGGGTAGAGGTTTTACTCCACATCAGAAATTGTTTGCAAATGTTTCTCAGTTATTTTTCTTGACGGAAATTTACTTATATACTTTACTGTTTAACCTTTTAGTGTGCTTTTTGAAAGATGATATTGAAATGTTAATTTATAGAATATTTGTTATTCTCAGAAAATGGAATTGGCAAGAATAAGATTGTGATTAATTAAGGCCCGCTGTGTAAGAATCATTCTTTAATCAATATTGTTACGGTCACGGGCAAGCACGGTAGCAATTACCGGTTGTCTTTAAGTTGTAACAGAAAAATCAAAAAGTTAAACTTAACAAATTTATTTAATAGTCAACAATAATGATTACAGTCAACTGGTATGCCCTTAACTAAGCACAATAATACAATAAGATCTAGCTGACCTGACCACTGAAATTAAGAATAAGTTTATCCGCCGTATCCCGCAATCTGTTCTGTAATCCGTCCTGTGGTATATTCTGTGATCTGTCCAATGTCCTGTGGTCTGTCCTGTGATCTGTCCAATGTTCACTCACACACGGATATCTATATCCTGTGACCTGTCTCACACTCAACAACACAAAAGGTTCTTGTCCTGCTATTCCTTATATATCTAGTCGCACAGAATGTCTGTCTGGAGATATTTAGAGAGTTAACACAACTGTACTGTCTGCTCCAAGATGTGGACAATGTCCAAAATGCAGTAAATTCACTCTCTGTTATATGAATGTACAATATCCAAAATATCCAAAGTACAATAAATCTGTCCAGATGATGTATCCAGTTCACTCCAGTAAAAGTTCACAGTGATATAAGCATATATTATATTCCAAAACACAATAGCTCTCCTTATAGCAAGCGAATACAAAGTTTACTTGTGGTCAGATGTACATTCCTTATATACATTCACAGATTCTTCTGGAATTGTACAGAACCAACTCAAAAGCTTGAGCCATCTAGGCCAAAGGAGGAAGTTCTAGAAACTACTGGCAATTGGGTTTCCCCAAATCTATCATAACCACTGAGGGGGGATTTCCCCCAGTCTGTGAACAGATCAATAAACACTAAAACACAAAAGTCAATAACTCCCTTACTTTAAATGTCAACACACAAAAAGAACCAACAACACAATTATCTTTTATGACAATGTATAAACATAAAGCTTAAATTAAACAATGCACTAATATAGTGCTTAATATATGTAATATACAATGTACTAATATAGTGTCCAATATATGTAACAATATTAAGCCACCATATAGAAATAAAATATGTAGACACAATTAAAAATTCGCCTTTTGCAATCCAGTTAAGTTTTACACAGAGAAACATTACAACAAAATTACATTTCTCAGTTTGATTAATTTGATATGTACATATATAACATGAAAATAGACACTTTTAGACACACTGTTTCATATAACTGCATCAAATTAGTCACCATCTTTTTATGGGGAAACTTAAAAACCATTTGAAATGAAAGCCTGTTGGAAGACTAGCAGTAAATATGGGAGTCACTTGACTTTCTCATGCAATCTGGAGATATGCTTTCTCTACAGAATAGACTGCCATAAAACTCAGCTCATGTGTGCTGCTGCCATTGCATTATGCCCAGGTCACACTGACTTGTTTCGGCTTGGCTTTACAAATTGGTAAGACTACTGCTCACCGTAATATTTGGGCACAACTGTATCCCCAAATTTTTATTGTCCTTGCTCCCCCCTCTCAAGGTCTGTTTGTGTGTCTGTCGGTGGGCCATAACTGTAAAGCTATACATAGGATCTAGGTAATATCTTTACGCAAGATGTGGTCTTACCATGTCTTGGTCCTCTTGGAAGATAGCCTGGAGCAGAATTTGCAAATGTGAAATCATTTTTGCAATAGTTTTTTTTCAGCCCTACTGGTGGGGGTGTTTTTGCACATTTCCACACACACACTAACTCTGTTCTCGTTTAATGCATTATACAGACGACGCTTTATGGGCCAGCTCATGTTCAAACATGCACTACTAAGATACAAGGATTCCCTTTAGAGTCGTAAGGACTAAGTTGTGAAGCAAAATTATAATTTGAGTTGTTATGACCAAACAAAGAGTGTTAGTAGGCCATAAGACCTATGTTTTACAATTGTTGCATTATTATGTATTCGTTGGTCATATATATATTGTATTATTATTGAATTACATATTTATACTCAGCGTAATATCTCCATGTACTACAGGATTCAAAGCGCTGTATGACCAGTTCGGCCATACAAGTGCAGTCCAACTCTCAAATTACTGATATCCCTCTAACTGAAAGACAGAGGCTCAAGGATGACCATTTATCCACGTCCTTGAGGTTCTTTAACCTGCCACTAGGATTAGGACCCAATGACAGAAGATTGTTACTTTAAGTGGTAATCCGAGCCACTAAGTATCTGCCTGTACCTGGGTTTGAACTTTGAACCCACGCCCTCTGTGTTCCTAGGCGAGTGTACTACCAAATGGGCAGATTTTATGCAACCAAATATAAAATATTTGCAAAATATATATATTGTTGCATGCCCTTCTATTACCCGACGTAATTGTTACTCCCCAGGTGGGTCGGATAATAGAGGTTCTACTATATTTAAAGTATATTTGTTGAGTAAAATATGCAAATATAAATGTGAAGTAAAGTAGAGTGAAGGGACACATGAGTTGTAACCACTAGGGTTTTTGACAGCTACACTTTTCTTACGATAGAATCCTGAAAAGCAAAACACACTGGAAAGTTATTAACATCAATCGGAGTCATGATCAGGGCTGAGGTTCAAAGCCACAAACTTACTGTGTAGCCCTGACAGACAGGTTGGTGTGACCTTCACATAAGCATAAATCAATAGTACTCTTGACTTTGAAAACCATACCCCTTCTTATAAAGGCTGCATTTTCATAGCTTTTAGGCACTCTTACATCCCATGGTACATAATGTATTTTTTGTATTTGGTTTTATACTCAGTGCAATATCTCCATACACTACAGGAGTCAAAGAACTATTTGACATATCCAACTGAACAAAGTACAGTCCAAGCTGTCAAGTGACTTGCATTCCCTTAACTGAAGGACAGAGGCTCAAGGATGACCATTTAACAACATCCCTGAAGTTCCTTAGCCTGCCACTGAGGATAGGACCCAATGACAGATGACTGCCATTTTAAGTGGTCATCCGAGCCACTATGTATCTACCTGTACCTGGGTTTGATCCCACATCCTCTGCTCTCTTAGGCGAGGTTGCAAGGGACACTAAAGCTACACATGCGATTTTATAAAAGAATATCAAGGTCACAGAGACCCTGTAATGGAAATTGGCATGCAACTGATCTTCTATGTGCTTACAGTATGGCAATGTGCGCATCCAGAATCAAGGGTGATTTACAAGAGACTTTATTGTGTTTTCCACGATAGTGTTGTAGGTGCTCCACATGACTGTGAGTGTCTTGCATGTTTTACTGACAGGGTTTTCACGTGCTGGTAGATATTTCATGTGTACCTTGCATGTATATAAATCCTCCGTGTGGCCTGTAGCTAGTTGCAATCTGTTCTTGGATATTCAAGTAGTGACACTCCTTTTGAGAGAATTCACCTTGCACCTTTGACACACAAATCTCTACTACCCCACTACCAGGCTACACTCCCATTTTGCAACAATATTAATAGCACACTTACGTGTGTATACATCTAAGATGGGATGTAAGGAGGGGGGGGGGGCTTTATTTATTGCATAATGAACAAACAATTTTTGCTTTCATATATATTTTTATGAGCTATTATGCATTGGCAAGTAACTATCAATTTTCCTACTCAAACTCGAGACTGGGATTGAAAATCGCAACCTTGTTGATAGAGTGTGTGACAGTGACTCTAGACAAACGGGTAAGTGTAACCTGTGCATAAGCATAAATAAATAGCACTATTGCATGTGAGAAACCATACCTCTTGTAATTGTTGCTAATATTTTTATATATTTATTTGTGGAATAAAAAACTCACAAGTTCACCTTTCAGATAATTGTTTTGGTTAGTCTTTTTATCAACCATTCATCCTTTTTAGAACTGGGTGGGGATAAAAACTAGTAAATTACTGTACAGCAAATGGAATAATTGTATTGATTAATAGCCAAAATTGATGGACTATTGAAGCTTCTATAGGAGCTTGTTTAGGTCTAGACATTGTAGCTTCCACGCATGCAATGTTTAGGGTTAAAATATGGCTTAATTATTCCTGTTCATTATCCATGTTCTTGTAATTTTGTTTTTATATTCACTCAGTGTTTTAATGCAAAAATACTCTGAGATTAGTCTTCTTAAGGCCCTTAACACACTGAGGCCCTTCGGTTGAAATGATGGTTTGAAATACCTTTTTGCCAGCTTAAGTCAGTTTATTTATTTCTATTTTAATCTATTTGGGGTTTTACGTCGTTTTCAACACAGTAGAGGTCATATCACGACGGGTAGTTTTGTGGGCTGGAAGTTGGAAGTTTTTGGTTGGAAACTTTTCCTGGAAAATTTTCCTCTAGTCGTAAAGTCTTTGATACGCCAGAATCGCAGTACGCCCAATAAAGGCTAAGTGTTAATTTTCAGACTTCATTTGTTCCACCACTCGAATGAATAATTAGTAATACTATATATATAAGTAAGCTGTTTTGAATGAAATAAATAACAAGAACTTGTGTTCCCTGATTAAACACACACACACAGGAGTGGATTACTAATAGCAGTAATTAACTGGTGTTGTTGTGTACAATATTAAACTCAATATTTATTGCTGGAATAAATTTTTTTCCAATTTTTAACATCTTAGAAAAAAAATTAGATTTACAATTACAGTTGGTTCCACTTAGGTCAATTTTTGAAAGTCATATGGATCATCATCTGTATAGGAAAGATCCGTATTATCCCATTTACAGGATTACACAAATACTACTAATGGGAACTCCATGAATAAATCAGGAGATGGGTCTTGCTCCGATTTAGATCTCATTAAATTTTGAGAGTGATCTTCTCCCAGGTACTTATTACTAAGTGCCTTGGCAGAGGTGTGCACTCTCCAAGTGTTGTTTTTTCCAAAATTTATTTACTGAAATCACTGATTTGAATGTCTAAATAATAAGTTATTTTCAGTGAAAGTGTAAAATCCATACTGTCATAAAATGCACTCAATCATTGTTTTTAAAAAATACCCACAAAGTCAAGACTTGTAAACAAGTCCTAACATATTATGGCTTCTTATAATTATATTAATTAAGACCAGTGACTTGGTACTCATTTTATTTATATTGTACATTTATTTCAATCTTACTGCAATTTTTTTTAAGTTGGTGCCCTAATGGGGAATTTTTGTTATGCCACAATTATAGGCATTGGTCAAAATGTCACAGTCCTTCAATTACCGTCTCAGGTTGTGACACCATGGTGAGGCATCTCTTTACCTCCACTCACAGTATGTCAACGTACCACACCAAAAAAAAGACCAAGTTACAACCTAACATACAGCATGGCAAAACGTACAGTTACCATAGAAAGAAATTCATCAGTGCATGCTTACATTCATCTGCACATGTTTATGGTGAGACAGTCAGAGGCGGAAACTTTAAACATTATATAACTACCGCAGGACCCTCAATGATTGAGATGGTGGCCAACTGACTCTAAGTTTGCAAATGGGCTACGGGCGATACTCGAAAGACAGGGATGTTTCACCAAATGAATACTACTGTGGAGGGTACCACCTGTAGTGAGTAGGGTTTTAGAAATATCATACAGCCTTCTGACCTATGTTAGTCCACCTATACCTGTGTTTCTATAATTTAACGTGTGATCCAGACCAGTCACATTGATATATAGCCTTGAGATATGATGTTGTCTGTTCTCTCAGGAATTGTCTAAAAAAACATCTATTTATTTTACAAAGTGAACACTGTATGGGAGCATTGTGAGCCATCCGTATTTCTGAAACATTATGTGCCCATACAGGCTCTTTATGCATGCAACGGCTAACAAGTTTCATAATGCACACATACAGGATAATTCTATTGCATTGTGACATATTTCCATCCATGTTAATAATGTACACAAATTTCACATTTTAAATGCTTCAAAGATATAATTTGTTCAAGCTTAGCATTAGAATTATTTATTTATTTATTTGGGGTTTTACATCGCTTTCAACACTGTACAGGTCATATCACGAAGGGTAGTTGGAAGGGCAGAGGAAACCAGTACATAGAGTTTGTCAGGGATCTGTACTGTAAACTGCCGACCAACGGCAAGCAACTACCAGCTTTCCCACTTGAGACCATGCTGGGAACCGAACCCCGGCCTCAGATGTGGGAGGCAAGAGTGTTACCACTCTGCCACTGTGGCCCCCTTAGCATTAGAAAATTAATACTCAGAATTATTATTTACTCAAGGTTGGGTTTCCATGAAATGGGGGGAAATCATGAGAGATTGGAATTTTATACTAGGTTGATGCAACTTAGAATAGATTAGAATGACATGTGGGATCCAGTGATGGGTTCTTCTGGTATGACCTCAGTTCTTGACAAGGACATAAAATACCAACTTTAACAGTTATACTTTCTTCAAGTCATCTTGAAAAATCTTGAACAGTACTTCAGTTCACTGTGAAGTGAACTTGATGTTGTCATTTACTGTTTGCAAACATACAATGAGTGATTTGTCCCATTCAAAAAATAGTGGAAAATATTCACTGCTTACTTCCTGTTATAAGCATCTCTTTTTACAAGCACCTGCATTTTTAAATTTTGCTTTAATATTTTGTTTTATGTAACAGAAAAAAATGTTGCATATAACTAAAGACTGTTTTAAGTAAAACATTATTTCAGATCAATTCTTTGTTCTGAGATTTACACAAATTGTAGTTTTCTCCTGGTAGAATCTCCCTTTTTCCTATAGTCTTATTCTAATTGAACTTTTATAGTACTTAATCTCTAAGGACAGACTCTAAGTCACGCCATACAGAAAAGTAGAGATCCAATTTTCCAAACAAAGTGGGGGTCAATGGGGGGAAGCCAAAATACTAGGGTGAGAAGCTTTTACAAAGAGGTAAGTTTTAAATTTATTTCTAAATGTGGAGAGAGAACTGGCTGATAGTACAATATTTGGCAGATCATTCAAAATCATTGGATTGTCATATGCATAGCTGAGACAACAATGTTTACTGGAATAATATACTGATGAGGCAAAGTATGGGACCTCAAGCACCAAGCCATCAGCTCGAGGTCCTCAGTGGCCTAGTGGTTAGCAAGTTTGGCATCTAATCATAGGCTGTCACCTCTGTGGGTTCGAGTCCCACAAGTGGCAATTCTGAGGACCTGTCCCAATATGACCCTGGCTGTTGAACGGGACGTAAAACCCCAACTTTGACCTTTGACCAAGCCATCAGCTTGACTTCCACAAGTATTGTAGACACTGTATTTAGGTTTAGAAAAAGGTTCAAAATGTTTAGGTTAACCACTGTTTTGGAACTAAAACACAAAAAGGCAATCTTAAACACAGAGTGATGTTCAACAGGTAGCCAAAGGAGAGTCTAATGATCGATCTTTTTGAAATAAAATCTTTTTTTTTCTGGGTGGTTTCTAAGCTTTGGATGCTGTTAATACTGATCCTATCAAACAGGGGTTGAAACAAAAACTGACAAATGTTTGCTGATTTTGAAGATTAGTGTACGCTGTGACTCATAAGAAAATCATTCAATATGTTGGGCCTCCACTTGACGTTTTCCATGTCCTTTTGTCTTTTGTGTAAAACACATGCGGGTACTTCATCGCTTTTGGAGAAACAGCCCTGACTTTGTGGGTTTTTTTTAGAAACTACCCTCCATTAACTCCAGAATGCTTGTGGTATAATGAACTCCTGTAAGTTTTTCCAATTCAAATTTTACTGTTCAGGTTAATGATACAAAATCAAAGACTTGGAGCAAGTCTATGCCTCCGTCAATCTTGTTTGGTTATCGGGGCATTCCCAAGACCAGTCTTCTCTAGGAGAAATTCACTCAGGTGCATGTTTCTATAGAAAGGCTGTAGTATCGAAAATGGGCTATGACATCCCCGAGATAAGAGACAAATGTATGAAATTATGTATGTCCCTTGCTCTGAAAGGCAGTTGTTCCAGCCTGCACAATTCAATTAACAGAATGTGCTTAAAATACATTAGTAACAAGAGCACTCAAGGAGTGCAGACCTCTGCTAAGGCATATAATAATAAGTAAATGGGAATATCCGGATTTTTTAGTATCCAGACACTCATCCAGATCAGTCTCAAAATTTAATGGGATCTAACTTGGAGCACGACCAATCTTCTGATTCAACCAGTTTCAACCAGTTCCAACCAGTAGCATTTGTACAATCATGGTGAAAAAAAAACAATAGACGAACAGATAAACAGACAAACAGTCATGAAAATACTACCCTAGTTGGGAGGTAATAAGAAAGATATCTTGCTCAATAAACTAACTGTTTATTGAATGAAATACTTGGCTACGAGAGTGTACAATGGAGGGACAAACAACTTTCTTCGCTGACAAAGTATGCTCTTTGTAAGTTAAGAGGTCCTCTGTGGCCTTTTGGTTTGTGATAGGTTTACGATGGCTTTAGGATGAGTTCCTGATACATAAGACATTTTCCTGATAACTTCCTGATTAGCATTGCCATTGCCTCAGAAAATCTTCCAACAGGTTTGCGATAGTTTCACGATCCATCTGATTTATTTACGAGTCCCTTATGATGTAAAATATAAGTTTACAATCACTAAAAGATGAAAAATATGGTTGTACGAGTGTAGAATATGTCTAAGATCGCTTTAAGATTAAAAAGATGGCAATATATTGGGTTTACAATATGATGAATCAGATAACAATCTGGAAAAGGTTTATGACATTTTCAAACATGTCGAATTTCTCATACACTATTCCCAATGGACTCCCGAGTGCTGTACTCGTAAACCTATCGGGAAGTTCAGTATTTTCTAGGATCTTTGTATGATGGCTTTACGATCATTAAGATGTAAAAGATTTACCTCCCGATCCCAGTTTATTAGCAATTCGGAGCAAGGTTTACAATATACCGCATAAATGTAACAGGCCTCTTAGAATGTATGTCATATGTAACCACTCTGTGTGTGGGTTCAACTCCCACAAGTGACAATACTGAGAGCCTGTCCCAGTAATACCTTGGCTACTGAATAGGACATAAAGCTCCTTTACTTTGAACTCTTCCCTTGTAAGTTAAAATAGAGCCCTCGGAGAGTGGATATCTCCCCCAAGGTATGTAATAACTGGAAATTGAATCATTTCAACGCAGTATGTTGCAGGAGTGGATATGATAAAGTTCCATGAAATTCTTCAAGTAATCCCAATTTAAGACATCAAAAGAATAGCTAGACTTTTGATGTACATTGGGACCCAGCTTCAACTAATCCCAATCAATCCAATCATAAAAATGACTAGATTGGTGTGTGTAAAATAATGCACTTCATCCAAAAGTCTTAATTGATTAAAGGAATAACTGGGCCCTCCCAGAATCTACCCGGGTACAGAATGAGGGGGGTATAATCTGGGGGCTCAGTCTCAAACATTTACTGGAATCTAAGTTGGACCAAGACCCATGGTCTCATTTCTTCATGAAAGTCCTAGCAGTAGTATTTGTATTATCCAGCTAACAAACAAACAAAAAGACAAATAGCAAACAGGCAAATAAAGAATTCAACATACCCCTTACTAATAAGTGTCGTTCTAAGTAAAAAAAAGCTACAAATATTTTAATATTATATAAAATCACTAATATGTTCTTATAATATCAAGTAAATATGAAATCTCTGCTGTTCTAAATATTTATTATAATTATAATGCACAATACAGGAGTAATATTTTATTTCTGTTGCTCTCAACCAAATATCTAGATTTGTCCTATTTTTTCTGGAACACTTAAATAGGAAATTGATTTATTGTGTTTTGGTTCAATCCTTATATTTACAGACGTACTTTTCTCGAGGACAAACCCTTCAAAAATCTAATGGATATTTCGTTTATCTTTTCTGAAATATATTCTTTGTTTTGTGGAATTGTTTTCGTAGAGGGATCATTCATCAATCATTAGGTGTCTAAAACATGGGATAAAAACATGTAAACAGATTTATTCATTTTGAATATAAGTGAAAAGTAATACATAAAAACATTCTTTTAAGCACGTGTTATACTTCTCCGTTTGGAAAGATCCTAATAGGTACTGTGCCACTTTGTTTTTACTCCTTGGCGTCTTAATTTGGCATATGCCTTAACTTTGCAAATCCTCACAGAATAGAATACTGGTCAACTCCTCCAGATTTCTCACTTGGCAGTCAATACCTTGCAAGGGGATTTTAATACTCTGACACTCTTTGCAAAATTCTGACTCCCTTAACCTTACTGTATTTTGACTTTAAAGTCAACTAGAATTTGGGTATAAAAGTGCCAAAAAGGCGGGAATGCTCAAATGTATCCTGGCATTTAAAATGATTCTGGGAAGTAGCAGATTGTGCTGATAACCCATCCCGACCATCCATGACCTCTCTTGGGGTCCCCCGTGTTTTGACACCTATCTATACAACTTTATTATGATTTCAATATGACTGGACAGATCACAGATACGACATGACAGGTTCAAAATTCTCCTGATTTTTCATCGATAATATGTACAGTCATGGGATGGCAAGCTTGTAGCCACTTAATTTTATCTTTTTGGTCAAAGTTGGGATCAGAAACTTCCTGACCTATAGGATCTTTATGCCACTGGCTGTAACAGCAATATGGCCAGCTTTACTAGCAATAACTTCTGTTTGGATGGCCTCCAGACCTCTTTGATCCGATTGACTTAATGGCATTAAGATAGGTCCACCTGAAGATGCCCGACCATTGGGGCTTGGAAACAAAGTGGCCGACTTTTCAACAAATATTAAACATGTTGAATATCTTTCTTGACCTTGCTGAACTCTCTCATTTTGCTTTCTGACGTATAGCAAATGTCAAAGAAATGGTCCAAACCTGAAAATCGGCAATAGTCAGGGCCAAAGTCGAGAATATGGAACTACTGCTTAACATTTCAACTTTGGCTTTCAAGTGGGAAAGTCCACTTTCACAGTGCAGAAAGACCTGTTCACGCCGAAATGTGTGAAAGCCCCCTTAATGTATTATTTATTGACTTCAAAGGGAAAATTCATCTGGTAGACAACAAATAATTGACCATATCTATCTTAAGTTGAGTTTGATATGTTACCCAGGGTATCAGGTTCATATCCATACAAGACTATGCTATATATCAGTCCTATTGACTATGTATAGTGTGAGTCATAACTTAGGTGTTTACTTAATTGACTCAAAGTAGTCCTTGTAGCAAAAATCTATGAAAGCTTATGGGTGAAATTATTCGAAAAATCTTTTAAAAGGTTTATCCAAGACATTGTCAGGTTTGTAGTGTCAAAATGTAGGCAAATGTATTTAACACATTTCACTATATTTTTGTTGTAAATTCTTACTCTTGGTTCATAATTGCCTGGTCCAAGACATGCATTCCATATGATTCGGTGAGACTGCAATTTGGGTAGGGACACATATAACCCAACTGGAACAACGATTTACATTTAAAAAACTTCCCATGAGCTCAGGGTCCAAAGTGAAATCTACATGACGGTGGAGTGAGGGCGGGGTATCCATATATGATGTGGTTCTTTCTTCAATAGAATAGAATAGAATTGCAACATTTATGTAGCTCAGAATTGATACAACATCCTCTGATGCGCTCGAGATAAAAACGGAAAGTCCAGGGACGTATCAGGTCAAGATCCAAATTAGCCACCTGCTGGGGGAGATATACTATGGTGGAGGATATGCTAGTCTAAACAAACAGGTTTTTAGCTGGCTTCGGAAAGCTGTTATTGTGTGATGTCATTGGACTGATTGTGATAGGAACTGAATGATAGTGTACTACCAAGATACCCAGTCTCATTTTTAGAGTCACAGGGCTTACAACACAATCTGATAATAAATCTGCAAATCACATTACATAACTTGGTCATTCAAGGAGATTATGTGTCTGGAGGTGTTCATGTCTTTGTAAATAATTTATGTGGATATGGGCCGGGCGACAGGAAAAGGTGATGAAATTTTGGAGAAAAGGTACGAATCACACTTTGGTGGCAAATCACACTTCTCTGGCTGAATACAAAAAAAATACCAAATATCTGGGCTGGTATTCATGAAGGGTCTTAGATTTAGCCAGGTCTTAGGCTTAAATGGTGGTCTTAAAGTTGAGACTTTTGTCTCAGCTAAGTTTTGTCTTAAAACCGTATTCACAAAGGGTGACTTAGCTAAGTCCAAGATTAACAAATAACCACAGTGGTTTTCTGTGTCATGTGACCTTTCTTTTCTATTCAAACATTACTATTGGTGACATATATCCTTCATTTAATGCATTTTATCTAAGGATAAGTGCTGTTTTGAAATGGAAAACTTTGTTACCACATATAAACTTCCGAAAGACTGCTTTAGTGAGGTGTTCTGTATAATTATACTTCATTTACCGCCATTTTAAATTTTGAAGTGGAGAAAAGTTTATGGCGGCCATATTTAAGTCCTCTTTACAAATTTAAGTCCACTACCAACCAGTCTTAAAGTTGAGCCCTTGGCTAAGCCTAAGACTGGTCTTAAATTCTTTGTGAATACCACTAAGCCCAAGACAAAAGTCTTAGCAGTTTTTGGGCAGAAACTTGAGACAAAAGTCTCAACTTTAAGCCTAAGCCCTGGCTAAGACCTTTTGTAAATACGGGCCCAGGATATTTCTATTTCCTTATTATTACGTGCCTTGGCAGAGGGCTGTGCTCTCTAAGTGCTCTTGTCTGTTTTTCACTGACTGTTACATGTATCTACAGATTAGTACCCTGTATACCTAAGTTAGGCGTCTTGTTTATTGAAGTTAGATAACTCATACTATCGAGTTATCACCTCCACAAGGTGATTATGTGTTGTGGGCTATTCCTTCATTTGCGTGTCTGTCTGTCTGTCTCTTTGTTTTTTTAGGTGGGTAGTACCTGACCAAAGGAAGAAGAGATTATTTTGGGGACATTCTGGAAACACAAAAAAAAAAATCTGATTTTTCAGAAACACCCTCCTGATGGAGGTCTGTGCTTGTTAAGACATGTATCGAATTACTAAGTTACTTACCTTACCTACGTCATATCTTTAATTCATCTAAGTGGCACCTCCAAGTCACCTAGTGGTTTCAACAACTCATAAGCTGATATATGAGTTATAACCAGTTAGCATAAGAAGATAAGTGGCATATACAATTTTACCAACTAATATATACAACTTAGCTATTAGCTTGTATTTGCCACTTAACAAACGGTAAGAAATCTCATATAGATTGTACAAGTCACCAAACAGATATACTGGTTTATATATGAGTTGTAGATAACAGTTATAAGGACTTAAAGCTCTGAGTTTCCGTAGGTTCTGAACCTGTTACAGATCTTTTCATATTTGCAAGGAGACAGAAAAATGACGTCAGGACCTATTTCTGGGAACACCATTTTTTGCATATAGAAAAGGGATGGTGTACCTTCTGTTACTAGGAGGCTGTTTATTTGAATAGCAAAAGTAAGTTAGCAGAGGGTAATGTAACACAAGAATGAAGTGTAAGGATTATTTGTTGACCAGGAAATTAATTGGCAAACAATGGATTTTACGGCCCATATTATTTTACTTTCCATTTTGAAAGCATTGGCCATTTTAACTAGCTGATGTTTTAATACTGATTTAAAAGTATATAATTTTTATTAATATGAATTTGTACCTACTCTGTTGTCCTACTCTAATGTACAAAATGCAATTTGACACGCAGCTTTCGAGGCGTCCCCTTCGTAAAGGGGACATTAAGTGCCATCATATTTCAATTAGAATTACAATTAGGCAATTAAGACTTAAGAATTAAACTTGCTGCAAGTGCTGTATCTCTTATTCCACTAAATCTGACATACAATAAATCTTTATGAATCCACCTGTTGGGTTGGGAACGTAATGCCCCTGTTCCACCACAAGACTAAGGCTCCCAATGAATTGGTTTTGGGGATCAGATTCAGAATCCTGGACAGTCTGTTTGAGTCTGTTTGGATCTGTTGTGGTCGGTATAAATATCAAACATGTTTGATATTTTTCACAACTGTAACCGATCCACTTTCACCCCTACCCACAAATTCCCAGGTCTCAGGCTTCCTGAGGCGTCATCAGATCCAAATTGACACAATCCTATGTTCTGAGGCGTCCTGCGACTCTTAAGCCCAGGATACCTGAAATTAGTCCCAGACCTCAACAAAAATCGTCCTTTGCTGTCCTAGTCACCAATCACAAACTTAGCCCAATCGTCTTATAGTTGGTTGTCTGACTTGTCTGAGGATGTCTGAAGCTTCCTGAGGACGATTTGTGCTTGATCAAGATCAAGATTCCATTTTCCCAGCCATTTTTTCAGTTTTTTTCACAGACTCTCAAGGATTAAGGGTCCCAGGACCAATCAGGGACTAATCCTTTGGTGGAACAGAGGCATAAGAGTCTGATGTCAGCCCCAAATTCTGGTAAAAAAAAAATTCAGTCTTTATATAATAACTAACACAAAAAGACTAGAAGAAAATCTACTAAAGAACTGGTGTATCTTTGTTTACTTAGGTTTAACTGCAATTGACATACATATATTGCCAGTTTATTTGTATTAGTGGAAATTTTAGAGAAGTTAGAACTTGACTGCATACAATAAACAATCCCCCCTCACTCAACAGACCTCCTTAATAATAAGCATAACAACAGCCCTCTCAGTATCAAGTCAACAAATTACAGTTGAGTTTAAAGGGTTTGAGTAAATCTACATAATGCATAAATCAGGTTTGAGATTAACCCTTTATAATTTTACCTAGTTTCTGCTACTCTCTTCACCAATTGCCTATTGACTTCTTAATCTTTTTCAAGCATAAATCCGATTATTGTACCCTGGTCAGATTTTGAAATGGTATGGCCCTTTCAAAGTCAAATGAGGTTTTAAAATGGCCATATTTACTGTATGGCCATTTTGAAACCACTAAGTTTTGAAACTATTTATTTATTTGGGGTTTTATGTCGCTTTCAACACTATACAGGTCATATCACGATGGGTAGTTTTTGTGGGCAGAGGAAACAGTACGTACAGTTGGTCGAGATTCTGTACTGTAAACTGCTGACTACCAACTTTCCTACATAAGGTCCGGAGGGTTGAACCTCAGAGGTTGAGAGGGTTTTGAAACAGCCCAAAACATTATTATTATCAATCTTACTGTGACTTTATACCCCTGTTCCATGTAAAAGATCTGCCATAAGTCCTCCCAAAGTTATACCTCTTTAAAATTGATCAAACTGTTCCTTGGTCGTCTTACAAACTACATACAAGAGTAAGCTACCTGACTTGAAGCATATTTTGTGGGTTGATTCATTTCATGCTTTGATGGTATCCATCCAGTGCAATATATAATAATTATGGATTCATATTTAGTGGAACCTGTTCAACTCAGAACGGATAGCCTTTTGTGGATGTGACAACCTTCTTCACATTTCATTCTGTACTTCTACATATACATGTACTGGATTTTATAAAAGTCTGCATGTTGAGACGATTTGTCTTCTGAGCTTATATCTCCCAACATTTATGGGTGCTTTATGAATACCAAATAATTGCAAACAGGTGTGAAAACATATGGCACATATTTGAGTCTTAAGCAAGGCTAAAATTGCACCAGAGTGCTAATTAATATGATCAAGGGTACATGACCTGCCTGGGGTTATAGCAGATAGTTACACTTCTGTCAGATATACCATATATAATCTCTTGTACATTACTAATCTTTACAAGAATACATATCTGCAGAGAGATATATGTTTGTCGGTGACAAATAATATGTATGCATAATCTACTAGGTACTAATGGCATATTTTATAGTTAATACAGTAAGGACTGCAAAATTTTCCCGCATTAAAAAATTCACCACTGGGAGGGGGCACCATAAAAAAGACAAAATATTTTTAATTTGGATAAATTTTGCATCATTGGAGATAAGAGGTCTTATGCAATAATAAGAGCATCTTGTAATAAGTAAACAGAGAAATCTGGATCTTTAACATTTTCTTTTGTATCCAGGCGGTGATCCTGATGATTCTCAACATTTTATGGGGCCTAAGTCAGACCAAGACACATCTTCTCATTTTCGATAAATATCCAACCAGTAGTATTTGTGTAATCCTGCTGACAAACAGACAAACTAACGGTAATAAATTTAGTACCTCATCTGCAGACATAACAAGGGCACTTGGAGAGTACAATCCTCTATCAAGGTCCAACACCTGCAAATTGCTTTATCCAATATCCAATGATTAAAAAAAATTTGGAGGGGGGGATTCTGTTGATCTGGATTAGCCCCATGGATTAGAATCATATGTTCCCTGTGCCATAGTCAATATTTCCTTAAAAACTTTATGAAAATCTGTTTTTCAGCTACTTTCCAAGCAAACACACCCCACCAAAAAAAGACCAAAAAGTCTTTTGGTCTACATGAGCGAGCTGCACAGCCATCAGAGACACGAGTAGTGCACTAGAATTTATAAAAGTCTGGCGACACAAAGAAATTCCAACTCAGACAAATCCCATAGCTGGTGTAGAACTCAGACTGTCACCAATCCAAGTACTAATGTAGTCTATAGCCGCTTAACTTCAGTGAAGAGACAGATATTTAACACACTATGCAACACTTCATGAAAGTCTGGAGACAAAAAAAGTGATTCCTAGAAGTGAGAGCCTTGTTAGAGCTCGTGCTTAAAAACGTACTGTCAGTGGTAGAGTTAAAAATCACAAAACTGCAAAGAATAGTCCATAGAGTGTGTCCTCTCTGATGAATAAGACACAATATCACAAATTCACATTTTTTTCAACAGAATGTAGAGGTGATATCAACATAGGTAATTGAGAGGATGGAGGAAATTAATGCATACTAGTGGTCAACATTCTGCACTTCAAGCCATCAGGCACCAGCAAGAAGCTTCAGTCTAATCTAGTCTAGTCTAGTCTAGTCTAGTCTACTCTAGTTTAGTTTATTTTAGTCTAGCCTTGTCTTGTCTTGTCTAGTCTAGTTTAGACTAATCTAATCTACTGGTTTGCAGGGACAATATCTTCCTAACTTCCCAAGTTTTTTTTCATTTTAGGTTGGGCCGTGGATCGAGCCCAGGGCCTGAGAGATGGGTGTGCTATACACAGTGCGTCACAGTGCCCGCTTCGGTCAAAAGTGTAAACCTCATTGATCTGAATGATTCTCATGATATTCTTATTTAAATTGTAGGTCATATAATCCCAATCAATCAAACCAACCAGTAAATCAACCAACCATCCAGTCAACCAATCAACCAGAGAGCTATCCAGCCAGCCAGCAAACAAACCATCAACCAATCAAGCAGTCAACAAACCAACCAACTGATCAATCAATAAATCAGTCAATTTTGCAGAGTAAAATGCTAAATTTGGGAAAAACTGATACAAACACACAAATAATACTATAGCTTTCTGTATTTCTTCAACTGATAAAAAACATTTGTTTAATAATATTACTTACCTTTAAGTAATATCCTTTTAAATATTTCTTTTTTGTCCCTCTTCTTGTATCCTTAGTAACAGATCATAAACTTATTGTTGTGTGTTTATTGTCTATGTTTTTCAAAATATTTGTAAACAACTTTAATCACAGAAACTAAACTATACGACAAAGTCTCAGAGTTTACCAAAAACCTCACACATATAAAATAATCTGTAAATATTATACACATAAATTATCCCAGATATATGTATATATGTCCTAATTATTCTAAGTTATAATACAATCACACGTGCATATAATATCCATATGCCTTTGAAAAACAGCCGTTCAACCTATATTTGTGTATTCTAATAAATAAACAATTTGATCCGTCTCATAGCTAATAAGGAGGTCCAATCTTCTCTGGGAAAATTGCCATAGATCTCAAATCCAGACACAGCAATGCACAGCCACCCAGCTACCCATTCACACAGCCATACAAATGTGTGCTTAAGAAACTTGTTGTGTGTGTTAAATCCTTGTGTCTTTGTAAGGAAATTGATCAATCGGATATAAAAAAGATTGTTTTATTGGGACAAGCAAAATAAATCTGGATTATATGTGTGTGTGGATCAATAATCACTATAGTCTGCCCTGTATTTATATATGTATAATCAGACTTCTGTAGAAAGGTGGAACCATGGTAGGAAAGTTAGCCTTCTTTTAGGCTAAAATATATACCAGGAAAACTTCCCAAATGACATATAACTACAAACAAGTATTACAAATGAAGATTTATTTATTTGGGGTTTTACATCACTTTCAACACTGTATAGGTCATATCACGATGGGTAGTTTGGTGGGCAGAAGAAACCAGTACATACAGTTGGTCAAGCTTCTGTACTCTAAACTGCCGACCAACGGCAAGCAACTACCAGCTTTCCCACTTGAGGTCGGGCCGGGAACCGAACCCCGATCTCAGAGGTGGGAGGCAGGAGTGTTACCACTCTGCCACCGTGGTCCCCCTTACAAATGAAGATGACAATAAAATGCGAGTATTTATCATGGGTATTATAGTGTGTAAAATCATGAGTGATATAATTCTTCAAAACCTCCACTAATAGCCCTCCGAATGGCACCATAACAGTGAATGAAAAAGTACATTGTACACATATGAAAATTAATTACGCACAATTACGTGAACACCTATCTGTTATGTTGCATGTCCTTATTTTATGTATTTTACTCTATTTCTATAAAAACTCTTTCAATTGCATTCTGCTTTTGGGTTTCCCCAGGCATGCCTTGTTTTGGAGAGAAGTGGATTCAGCACTGAACTGAGAGGACAGAGCCAGCTCCTGGGCCACTGTGTACTGTTGTAAAGGGTATGCAGTTTTTCATAAATTATATATTTTACTCTAAAACAGTGAACATCACTCTCACTACCTATTCTACAGAATCCGTTCAGCCTATATTACGTATACACTGGGCCTTAAGCTCTTCCTTGTGGAATTCATTGGCCTTCTACCGCTCATTCACTTACAGTCTTACACAGTAGGCATCACCCTTGTAATCTACTTTACAGAAAACAGCCAGTCTCACTTACTCGCTTTACCTGCACAGTGGGCTAATAGATCCTCCTTCTGAATCCTTTTATCTATTTTTTGAAATTGGGACTAATTGCATTGTAATTCTAAATTGAAATGAGCTGTAGTATGTACATTTGATTTTAAAAATGTTATCGTATATGAATTTATATAAATTTTTCGAGATCGAGAGAATCTGAATCCAACCCAAACTATATAAACCCCTTCTGTCGATCATAAATTATTATTTATCACTGCACAGATGCCAGCTACACACCAGAGAGACCTTTTACAGAAGCTTAGGGTATTTTTGTTTCATTGAGTTTAATATTTTGATTTTCCTCATGATTTGCAATCAGAAAAGGACACATCTGCACCCATGAACAGTACATTCCCTACAGCCAGCACAACAGCCACAGCACCATGTCACCACCCAGAACAAAAAGAAAGCCATCAAACCCCTGGGTTATGCCCTGGATACTTTAATTAGAAGAAAGAGTATGCTACAGAAACTTTCTGGCCGTCTTAATACAGACTGATATCTCAGGCTACTAAAATTTGGGATGCAATCTGCCATTTTAACTCATCGGCGAATACATATACCACTGCATGAAGAAGTCAGTCACCAATTTTTGGAAGCCATTAGCAGCTGGATTTAAACTGACAATAATGCTGAGACACCTGGCAACAAGAGAGATATACACTCCCTTACAGTATCACTGGCTGGTTGGCTGAATCTGGTTGTTTTGTGTGTGTGTTTGGGGCTTGTATATGGTGTTGGACAGTGTAATGACTTTTTTTAAAATGCAGCTGAAGAATTGTCCTGTGGTTGATCTATAAATTTTTCAGCAGTGGTTCAGAAAATGACCAATTGTAGGTAAGTGCTATTGTTCTACTGTTGCTGCTGCTTGGGATCAGCTGACTGCTGTGGAGGCTGAGGCTTCGCTGTTTGCTGCTGATGTTCTTGCAGTGGTAGTTCGAGGAAAGGCGGCCTGTGGATGGGTATCACTTGGTGAAAATGGTTGCGACGTGTCGATCTGCTGGTGGCTCATCACTGACTCTAGATTCCCAAAGAAGCTAGAGAGTCTTGATACGTTGTGTTGACTTTCTTCACATGTGGCAGAGGCAACTGATGGTGAGTGGGGGTTCTTCATCGATGTCAATGTAAAAGTATGTGGCCTAACGGGCCTGGGTTGTCATCAACAACTACAAATGAAGTTGGCTGTCCTCGGCGTTGCTGCTGTCCTTTGGTTGCCACTTGTTGAAATGTCTGTGGCACAAATGTAGAAACTTCACTGGAGCTCCTAGAAAGTGCAAGTTGCTGTGGTTACTGGGACTGACAGCTCCTTTCCTCTCCCCTGCTCTAGTTGCCACTTAAAAGTTTCAAAGCCTTGTTTCTGAATATTCAGATGCCAGGTAGTTGTGGAAGGCTGTTTGGGTGGTCTCCTGCCTTGTGCCGAGAAATTATTACAGCATAACTTTTCATCTGCTGGTCAACCAAATTACACTGAGAGACTGCGCTGGGGCTTGTTACTGAAGGCTGTCTTTCGGTCTTTGATCTCCATATCCATGTTGGTTGATCCTCTGGAGATGCCGTGTGCTAAGGCAGCAGCTTCTTGATGGCTGAAGGTTTACTGGCATCTGATGTGGGTCTTCAAGAAGTTACATTTATCGTGAATCCAGTTCTGCCTCTCTGTCAGTTCATTTGGAGCCTGGCCAGACTTGGAGTTTGCTGTTGTAAGTCTTTGTTAATTCGAACCAAGTCTGTGACACTTTGACAGACAGCTTGCGGCTGTTGGCGAAATTCTCCCAAAGGCATTCCTTCCTGGCCTTGTCTTTAAAGTGTCCATTGGTATTGTTACCATGTCCTCTTGTTCCTTCAAAAAAATAGCCTCCTCGTCTGAGTCCGTCAGGTAGATGTTTGTCATATGCCCCTTCTTGAAATATGAAACATGTTTGGTGACCATAATTTGAGGTTACCAGAATGTTGTTAGCTTGCTATGCAAATGGAGAATCCTCAAACCCAAGATGCAGTAGAAGCCGGCCATTTCCAACATTAGTATCATCTAATAGCCCTTTTACACTACAAGCAGTTTACCTTACAGTTAAAAGTTTTAATCATCGGTGGACCCGCCCTCTCAGGATGCCTCATTTTTTTTTAGATTTGACATACCCATGGTGTGGTCAATGTGGTGGTGTCTATGGCGATACTACACCCTTTGGAAGTTGTGTTTTGCTTTTGGTTCAGTATTAGGTAATTGTCCAATGGCTATATAGGGTGAGTGGAGGTACTGGAGGTTATCTCTTGGTGATACACAGTTGTACTACTCTCATCCTATTTAAGTGGACATTTCAAAACCTACAATGCTCAATGAATGGGACAGAGGGCTACTGTCTCACCAGTTTGCATGTCAGGCACTACTGAAAGGACAGTGGTGTTTTATCTAATGTCTATAACCTGCAGTGTGAATGGGATTGAAGGAAGTTTTGTCTCATTGATGTGTGGTGCCCACCTTGAGTGACAATATGGCAAAGTATGGTTTGTGAGTTATGTGCATTTAGAGACAAACAAACAAGCCCTAATAGAAAATGCTCACCCTCGCCTTTAGGGAGAAGGTTTAGGGTCGGGGGTAATGAAAATTCCTAATTCATTAATTCCATTCTTAACACATTTTACAAGAGAACCTTAGCCATTCCATTACCCAAACCAAGGAGGTATTAGTATCACGACCGTTTGTTTGTCTGTTCGTGCCCTTTGTCTGTTAGCAGGATTGTTTAAATACTACTGCTTGGAACGTCACGAAAAAGATCAGAAGATGGGTCTTGGTCCATCTTGGTCCATCTTGGATCCCATTAATCTAATCTGGATCACCACCTGGATAAAAAAATCCGGATTTTTCATTTAGGTATAATATTTCAAGCCTTGGCAGAGATATGCACTCTCTGAGTGCTCCTGTTTTGTTTTAATTCTATGCTGTCAATATAAACGAATGGACCTAACCAATCAACTGCCACATTATAGCTATGGCTAGGGCTGTTGTATCTACCACAATACCATTGTTTATATAACTGAATAAACAGTGTTCCATTAAATCCATAAAGAGGTGTAAAATAATATTTTTCTTACAAATGAGTGTGTATATATACACACATTTATGCATATATCTCATCTGCCATATCAATCCCAAATGTCTAATTCCAAGGCTCATACGTTTATGAGTTCTTATCCCCTGGGTAATGCTATTGTGCACAAAAGATTTGCAAATCAACAAAATGTGTACAAATAATGACACAAGATATCTATTTATTAGTGATCTACTGATATACACAATTCCCAGACAAGATTGAGAGATTATGTAAATTTAAAGCTCAGGCAACTTTCAGACCTCTCTGGATTAATGGTTAAGTTGCTACATTGTCCACCCAAGTAAAGCATAACACACCAAATGAAGCAGGGAAGTGTCGAAATGTAGGTGAACATATTTTAAAAATTAAAGTGGCGGTTCCACATTCTCGACTTTAGTCCCAACTCTTGCCAATTTTTGAAGTCAGGACCATTTTTTTTCTTTTAAATTTATCAGGAATCAGAATCAGAAAAGCTGCCAAAAGTCAGGAAAATACTAAACTCATTTTAGAAAGTGTGAGCCCATAGATACCAATCTACCCCCATATAACACCAATTAATAGTTTTGGCATTATGCATGTAAACATTGACAAAATAATCTGAAAAATAATTTTGGATTCAGAAACAGATCTGGATCATCTATGTGGACAACTGAGCCAAGGACAGATCACACCTTAGGTGAAACTATAAAACATATATCATATACAGTTTTCCAGTTTTGTTTGCAGACAGACAAACAGATAGACAACAATATAATGCATCATTCTTGCTCTTCTTTTCTATGCCTGTTCAAACTGAGGAGGGGTTGGGGGAGCTGATATTTGGCGTCATGAACGGAATAATGTAACACTGTTTTAGTACAATGTGTATTTTTCATATATAAACCTTTTGAAGGAATATATAATTTTGTTTATATCCTTAATATATTCATTAGAGTCAACACTTAAATATAGCACGAGCTTTTCAATTTGTTCATTGAATACATAATTAATGCAGCATAATATATAATAATTATTTAGAAGTGCATTCGTTGTTCAGGACATCATGAACACCAATATTTTCTACTGATGTTTTAGGCAACAATTTCTACTACAGTGTTAATCTGAAAGAATAAAAACTAACATTAATTTGATATAGATATCCGTCTTTGTTTGCTTTGTCAAAAAGCTCACTGTTACATATATTGGACACTATATTGGTGCATTGTATATTACATATATTGGGCGCTATATTAGTGCATTGTTTAATTTAAGCTTTATGTTTATACATTGTCATAAAAGATAATTGTGTTGTTGGTTCTTTTTGTGTGTTAACATTTAAAGTAAGGGAGTTATTGATTTTTGTGTTTTAGTGTTTATTGATTTGTTCACAGACTGGGGGAAATCCCCCCCTCAGTGGTTATGATAGATTTGGGGAAACCCAATTGCCAGTAGTTTCTAGAACTTCCTCCTTTGGCCTAGATGGCCCAAGCTTTTTTGAGTTGGTTCTGTACAATTCCAGAGAAATCTGTGAATGTATATAAGGAATGTACATCTGACCACAAAAAAACTTTGTATTCGCTTGCTATAAGGAGAGCTATTGTGTTTTGGAGTATAATATATGCTTATATCACTGTGAACTTTTACTGGAGTGAACTGGATACATCATCTGGACAGATTTATTGTACTTTGGATATTTTGGATATTGTACATTCATATAACAGAGAGTGAATTTACTGCATTTTGGACATTGTCCACATCTTGGAGCAGACAGTACAGTTGTGTTAACTCTCTAAATATCTCCAGACAGACGTTCTGTGTGACTGGATATACAAAGAATAGCAGGACAAGAACCTTTTGTGTTGTTGAGTGTGAGACAGGTCATAAGATATAGATATCTGTGTGTGAGTGAACATTGGACAGATCACAGGACAGACCACAGGACATTGGACAGACCACAGAATATACTACAGGATGGATTACGGAACAGATTGCTGGATACGGCGGATAAATTTAACTCATAATCTCTGTGGTCAGGTCAGCTAAATCTTATTATTGTATTAGTGTGTTTAGTTAAGAGCATACCAGTTGACTGTAATCATTATTGTTGACTATTAAATAAATTTGTTAAGTTCAACTTTTTGCTTTTTCTGTTACAACTTAAAGACAACCGGTAATTGCTACCGCGCTTGCCCGTGACCCGTAACACTCACTTTATGAAGACTCAAAAGAAAAGGTACTATGATTAAGAGTATTTAAATCCAAAAGTTTACTGGCATTAATTGTAGGGTAATTTTTCCCCGAGAACACATTACTGGTGATGTTTCAGGTGGCTATAGATGACACGAAAAGCTAAGCAGATTGCTGTACCTCCTGCCAAAGCCAGTTACACACTCCTAGCTATAGTTTGGCTACAGAAGAGAATCAGGAACGACAATAAAGCCCGTTTGGGCACAGAAAAGATGCTGCAGTAAAGTTACAGTAAATATGTAACTTTAATGAGGACACAGAATAGGAGAGAATAGGGCAGAATATGGACGATAAGCAGCAGAAGAGCTACAGAAATGATAAGATACTCTGCAATTATGTATTGTTACGAATTATAAACTTCTACTCCTGCCTTAGGCAGGTGGATATATTAGACATCTCAAAAACTACCCTGTATATTGCCATAAAAAGGAGGGACATCAAGAGTATGTAATGTTTACTGACGGAAGTCTGGCACTACATGGGAGAATAAGGGTTAAATAAAACTCCTATAAACTAAGGGGGATAGTACCAGTTGCCTTCGATAGCGTCAATCGTTAAGTTAATATTTTATTCTTAATTTATCTCTTCAATAGAAATTAATCACCAGAGAAAATTTGCATTGATTAACATTTTATTTTTTTTTAATTTTGGCACATTTTTCCTATTACCTACATAATACTCATGTTAAGCCCTTGTATAATATTAACATGCTCATATATGTAATTTAGATAGTTGTCTCATTGCTATCTTATGTCCTCTTATTTTTAGGTCATATATAGCACCATCCACACACAAATTTGTTTACCAAAACCAAAAACCTGAAATAAACTGCGCAGAATTCTTGGAATTTACTAAGAACCACTGGCCATAAGCACTACTGTTTTCAATTAAAAATATCTCACAAGATATGACTCGTGGTAGATAGTAAAGGTTTGTACATGCCAGAAACAGGATGATTTTTTTTCTTTAATTTATTACTTCCACCAAGGAGGTATTATTTTCACTACCATTTGTCTGTTTGTTGGCAAGATTACACAAACACTACCGGTTGGATCGTCCTCCAAAAAATAGGAAGATTATTCTTGGTCCAACTTAGAAGCCATTAAAATAAAAATCTCAATTTTCCCATTCACTTATTATTACTTGTTATTATTGGTTGATTGCTGATGGCCGATCCAGGCTTTGAAACAGCCTCCCACTTGCTGTAGATCTATCCCTATATTGCCATATTTCAGGTGCAAACCTAAAGCTCACCTCTTTCATAAAGCCTATCCTCAATGGCACAAGCCCAAAGACAAGACCAAGACAAGAGTTGGGAAAAAATTATTTCATTATACAATACAAACACACATACAATAAATATACAGACACATAAAAGGGTTGCCAGTAACACTACACTAAAAGGATCAAAACACGCACTAAGAGGTTACTTAAAATTGCAAATTAAGTTAAAAATATTTTTTTCTAGTCACATATATATAGTTAATGTCCGTGGTGTTCTATACAACACAAACTACATGTTAATGAGTTGAGGCGTTTGAAACTAAAATTACTGACACTTTACTGTGTTACTAACATTACTACATTACTGACAATGTAAGGGTTTAATGTTAATAACTTTACAATGTTGGTGTAGTAGATTCTTGAAAGTAGAGGACACAGAGGATTGGTGGTATGGGTTGGTGATTATACAGTTCCAGACTGCGTCAGATGACCAGGTACCCTGGTGCTGTATGGAATGAAGAGACACCTCAGAATTGAATGCCAGTTACGTCCCTGACCTCCTAAATGCATGGAAGGGATGGGTGGAGGGGTCAATGTGGAGAGAGGTTAAGATAGCTGAGAAGGTTTTTCTAACTTAACTTTGGATAAGTTCTGAAAAGGACAAACCCGGGGGATGGGGTGGCAAACAAGGGGACATTGGAGGGGAGGGGAAACTTTTATTGAGATGCAGCAAAATGGGGGACCTACCCAGACCTGGAGTTCTGGACCATTTGAGTATGATGGTGACAAATTGTGGTTGATAAATGACATCTCTGCAAAGGTGAATCAAGGGGTCAAAGGTGGAAACTGAGGAGGGGACTAAATTTGAATGCAAAAAAGACAAGAAGGAAAAGGGGAGCGTAAATGCATACAAGAGGAAGTTGTGAGCTGGCTAATATAATGGAGTTGAGGGCATGAATATCAAAAATTCCTTTGACCCGCCCTGTTTGAGATACATTAAGGGCTAGGTTTCTTAGGCTAAGGAACACAGAGTGATGATGCAGAGGAGCAGAAGGGAGATCCAAACAATTGAATTTGGATCACAAAGAGTGAATGTAGGAAGAGATGGAGGAAGGAGACAGACCATTAAACTGTAAGAATTCAATGAAAGCCAGAACTGAAGAGGGGAAGAGGGGGGAAGAGGGAACCAGTGTACATGGAAAACTGAAGAAACAGTCTCAGATGTGAGAGATGTGCTGACCTAGTCTTGGGTCTGTATGCTTGTCTCAACCTTTTAGCTGCTCTTTCAGCTAGTGTGTCATACATTGGGTTACAACCTGCAAGGTAGTTACAAGTGAGTTATAATTTATATACATGAGTCAATACATATATGTTCATTACATACTTCTAACCCCATAAGATTACTGACTTGAACCTGCAACTTCTCCCACATATTAACCGTACTGTCCCATCTGGAAAAGAGGTCAGCGCATGCATTCTGAATACCTGGTATGTGAATTAGCTTTAATTTGATATTATATGAGGCTGTGACAAATCATCATATGTTCCGCCAAACTGACTACAGCTTCATTATCACACTTGATACAATGGCACTATTGGCCCATTGTCTGGCCCACAATCTGACACCAATTAACACATTCCACATTTCCAAGTGGACAATGGAAAATGAACAAGGGACCTCATTGTTTGAAAATTAGTAATGATATACTTGGTCATTGTATCTACCACCAATGCCTGTCAAACAAGCGTCTAGTTCAATTACAGTAGGGTGTAGATATATGAACATGTGCCATTAAAGTGCTTCAAGAATTGTAAGAACCACGTGACATCCCTAATTACCTCTTCATTCATAAAATGAATGTCATTCATAGTTCTCAGGTTTTCTAGTAGCCTGTTGACAAATTACCGGGCTGGTTTTACTACTTTTTGTACAAACTTGAGGGAGCCTATAAGGCTCTGAAGTCGTCTTTTTGTGAACTTCTTTAACTTGACAAAATCTTTACAATTCTTCCGTATTTCTTGCAATTTATGTTCAGGAACTGATAAAGTAGCTTGAACTGAATCAATTTCAATGCCTAAACATGTTCAATTCCTGAACATAAATTAGAAGAAATAAACAGGAAGTAAAATCCACTCTGAGAGTGGAGATATGTCCGAATGCAAAAGCTGTATCCAGATAATATGAGTCCTGCCATTGCAGACATAAAAGTGGGTAATCTGCTGGGTCCACTTTTAGTTGGCGGAAGGCTCGAGGCAACTCAATTTTCAACATTTCACAGCCTTTGCCAATGCTAATGAGGCATTCTACAAACGTGTGTACAGATGGATAATTAAGTTTGAGAACAGTACCTAAGTACTCGTTACACTTTGTGAAGAAGTTTACACTGGCCTCTTGAGGCCATGAGAAGTCAATGCCATCATTTCTGAGATCCTGAAATCCATGGGGAAGCCATACCCCAGAAACAGTGGCAGCTGCCAGTCCCAATATGACGCAGCCAACTTGTCAATTAAATCTAAATTGATAGTGAAATTGACTTGGTACCTGGCCCCAAGAAAATTGGGACAATTAAAACTCTATGGGTTTTTGAATCCATTGCTTATCAGATTGGTACTTACTGCAGTCCCTGATGTGAGCAAATTGCAAAGGGGGCAAGGGAACGAATCCTGTGTATTGATTTTGTTGAGACATATACAATTTGAGGTCCTCACATTTATCAACTTAATATTTAACTTGGCCAAGTGATTTTTTGAAATGGTTGCCATATAATGTTGACCAAGATCTGGAATGTGAAATTCTGTATGAACTTTTCCTTTACAATAACATGAGGAACGAAGAGAGGAAGGTACTGCAGCATCACCACTGTTGTTACAATCTACAATATCATGCATTTGCTCATTTTTAAACTCCACTTTACAAGGCAATACATAAGTACTCTCAGATTCATTAAGTACTTTACATGCTTTACTGCCCTTACTACTGTTAACCCCAACCAGTCATCTACCATTTACTGTTGGAGTGCTGTTTGTCCGTTTTTGACATTTTCTTGTTACAAGTACTTTCTGCATGGTTATACTGTTTGTTAACAGAGTATAAACAGTAAGCACAAATGTGCTTGTGAGTGATTAAACCAAAATCATGATCAAAGTTCTTAGAACAGCGACCCTCATTGAACTCTTTACAAGGAACAGTACTTGGCTTTCTGGAACCTTTCTTTGTGTTAGATCCTGCCTGCTGCTCTTGCTGTTACTGCTTGCCCCTACACTTGAACGTACATATAATTTTGCTTATTTTCTTCAAATCTGCCCACGTGACAAGACCATCTTCCATTTTGCTCATAACACTGAGATGAGCACCTTTGGCTGACTGCCATCCCATGTCACAAACATCTTGGAACAAATCTGTTAAACATTCAATCATATTACTGCAAATCAGAGTATTGGGTTCTTCATGGACTGATCTAAGGTAGCCCAGGATGAATTGAGATGGATTGAGTTGTTCATAAGTAAGTCTGGTGCACTGATGACCTACAAATGCACAGTCTTGTGGCCAGACTAATTCAACCTTATGTTTCAACCTTATCTGATCTCCCAAGCTGTGAAGCCATCCCTAGGGCTGCCTGACCTGCCCTCTGCTATTGCACGCCCATGTGGCCCTGACTCTGAGATGTTGTCCACTGAGGATGTGATACCCGAGTTGGTGTCTGATTTCCTCCACAGACACACTGAGGCTGAGAGCTTGTGTTCATGAAGTGCTGTGTTATGCCCACTGTACCTTGCAGTTGTTGTTGTACTGCCATTGCATGTGAACTGATCTGCTCCAAGTTCATGCCTGTGATTGCACTGAAAATGCTACACTAAAATGCGACACGTTGGGGGCTGAGTACTGACAGCTACAACTGGGTTGACACTAGAATTGAAGCTCAGGATAGCTGAGGAAGCCATTATGGCTTGTGAGGGAGTTATATTGGTAGCCATACTCAACCTGTACTGCCTTGATACCAATTATCACCGGGTACCAATTATTGCCAAACGAAATTCAAATAGACTTAACTTGACCAAAAGTACATCCCAAGTGTAGCAAATAAGGTAAAATCATTTCAACAGTGAATAGGACTGATACACAATGAAAAGCTTTCAAAATGTGTGGCCATTACTGAAATATGTTTTATTTTCCGGTGGCGATAATTGGTAGCAAGGCAGTAGCACCTCCTACCAACGGGTCTTTGGTGATAACTGTTACACTTTATACAATGTTCTTCCATACACTGATGTTATGTAGCTATATTCCAATAAACTGATGAAACAAAAATACTAAATAATCCATAAAGTTTCATAGAAATTGGAAGTTTTTATTTTGTCCGTCCACCCACTTCAAAAACTACTAGTAAACAAGGTTTGGCGCCTAAATTTGAATGGAGGCTATGTATGAGCCAACTGGTGGTGTGGCTACAAACTACTTCCCAAAAATGTAGTGGTCAAAGGTCTTACGGCTTGCCGTGCACAGCACCTTAATGCCATGTCCCCTTCCTCTTCTGTGGCTGTGCAAATGCTATGATATGCCAACTTGTCCACCTATGGACTTTATTCTACCTTTGTGCTGTGTGGCACCTCAGTATTTGATATACATCAAAATAAAGCACATTATAAGTTTATAAATAATAAAAAGGCTTGCCTCAGTGGATATATGATCTCTGTTCAACATACTGTATAGGTTGTTTAATAAACAGGTAGTTTTAAGGGCAGAGAAGACCAGTGTATACCCGGTGGTCAAAATTTCGCACTTTAAACTACCAGGTATCAGCAACTACCAACTTCAAGAGGATGATTGGATATGATTCAGTAACACATTTGGGGATGGTATGACAGCCTTAGTGAAACACACCAAAAATAAAACATATATATATGTACACCAATATAAGACATATTTTGCTTTGAAAAATTCTCCGGGTTTTCATTGGAACAACAGGTTGATTTAATTTATCACGACTTAAAAATCACTTCAACATATTGTACAGGTTATATCATGATAGGCAGACCTGTTTTTGTCCCTGGACTTTGAATTTGCATATTGCTATTGTCTTGTTGCGCATTAGAGTCCACTACTCATTGGAGATTAAGCGCTATAAAAGTCAAATTAGAATTAGAATTCTAAGGGCAGAGGAAACCATTGTATACTGCTTCAAGATTCTGTACTGTAAACTGCCTTGTATTAGTAAGAAACTACCAACTTTCCAAATTAGAGTCCGGGGATGAAAACCACTAACCTCAGGGGTGGAAGGGAAGTGTGTTACCCATTATATCACTGCCCCTGGGCCAGTCTGTTTCATCAGTAGAGTATTTTCCTACAATTAAAGTGAACATAATTGTCTTATTTTGAGATCAGTCTGAAATTGTTTTTCATCATTTCCTTCATTTTACAGGGGGCTGATATCTAAACTACACCTCACTGGATCAAATCGAATCAGGGGCTTTTGGGGATAGATTCCCAGAAGCCTTCTTACAGACAATCAACCATTCTCAGTCGTATCAATGTACATTGGAAATGGTCCAATAATGTTCTTTACTCTATTGCCAGTAGATCCCAGTGCCTTTCTATCTCAAGCACAAATAAACACTAGTCTGAACTAATGGGACATCCCAGAAAGTCAAGGCGTTAATATAGCTGTTATACATGAGGATGTTATATATCTCCTTTCCCGAAAGACCTGAATTATATGAATACATTATTACACTTTTACTATGGGATCTTCGTCATGATTGTTAAAGACTGAAATTATAAATATTAATTTTATATGTATTCAAATTATTTTAACAATATACACTATTGTAAAAAATAGTTTATAAAATGAAATATTGCTAATAAAATCACATAATGATGGAAGAAATTAAGGTTCTACAAGAGGGACAAAAGAACATGGCAGTACAAATATCCCAGCAAATTGACACTAGAATAAAATAACTGAGGGGAGGAGCTAAAAAATGAAATCACAACAAGGATAGACCATTCAGAGACTTACATAAAGAATGAATGTTTGTTAATGACCCATACAATGGACCAATTGAGTGACAAAATTGAAAAACAAGCCAAGGACATTAATCATTTGAAAACCATGGTTCCAATAAAGGATAGTGACCCACTGAATAATACTGATGTCACTGTGGTTGTAAGTGGACTACCTATATACCCACAGGAAAACCCAATACTCATTGCACAAGACCTCATTGACAACATGGGTACTGATCACAATACTGTCCCTATCAGAAAGCAAGTGAAAGTTGTGAAAGCAGCCAGGCTTCCCAGCAGGTACAGTTCTAAACCCCCACTGATGAAAATCAGCTTTCAATCCTTGGAAGAGAAAAAGCTTGTTCTTTCACATAAACGCAACCTGCAAAGTACACTCTATCACAGTGTTTACATCAGAAGCAGCAAGTCACATGAAGTGAGGCTGATTGAACTGAATGCTCGTACCATTTTGCAGAACTCACCATTGGGCAATGACTTCCACATAAATGGAAATGGACGAATTATACCGAAACAAGGAGTACCACAACAAACATTTAATAAACAGTTTGACAAGAGTTTTCCAACTACATCCCATTCTCCAAACCCAAATGTTTCCTTGATGCCAGACAGTTCAGATAGTCACATTTTACTTTCTGACCCAGACAAACCCAACACGGCTACATCAAGTAATGACCCAAGAAATCCCCATGTGGGACCATACCAAAGAAATTTACATCAACTGCTTAGAAATATTCCCTGCCCATTTCAATATGTGAGTGGAATATCAATGGTTGGACAAAAAGTAATAGCCACTTAAGACAAAGTATTATTTACAATTTAAATACAGACATAATATGTTTAGTGGAAACTCACCTAGGGGTACTAGAAAATGTAAATATACCTGGTTATGTATGGTTAGGCAATAATAGAAAATTTGTTAACTCTCGTGCCCCTAAACCATCTGGTGGTGTTGGTGTTCTGTTCAAAGAGCAACTATTGTGTACCTATCAAATAAAAATAATTGATAAACAGTTTGACGGTATATTAGCTATAGAGATAAAAAACAGATTTACCGACTTTAGTTGTGTAGTGTTTGTTTGTTATCTATCACCTGAAAACTCTGTCTGGGGAAGAGATGTGTCAAATTATTTTGTAAATATATTATCTCTCTTGTATGTATGTTCTTTTGCTGACCTTATTGTGCTGTGCGGTGATTTTAATGCTAGGATTGGTAAAAATTTAGACTTCATATCAGATGTTGACCAGGTTTCCAAAAGAATTTGTATAGACAATGTTAAAAACTCACATGGTAGTTCATTCATTGAATTCTTGAAAGAAAGTAAACTATGTGTTCTAAATGGTCGCATAAACCCAGAAGATGATAACTTCACATTTATATCATCAAGAGGTAAATCTGTAGTTGACTATTTTATCTTACCACATGATTGCCTACAGTACTGTATAGATTTTAAAGTTAAAACTATGAGTAGTATCATAAGTGAATATAACTTATATTCAAATCTATCTGAAAACTGTAAAGCTCCAGACCACTCTATTCTTTGTACAACATTAAATTTATCGTGCATTTCAAGTGAGGTTAAAATTGATGATCCTGCTCGAAGTATAGATAATTCAGTGTTAAACAAAAGATGTAACAAAAGATATAATCTTATAAACATCCCAGAAAATTTCATGAACTCTGAAATATGGTGCAATAGCCTTCTGAAAGTAATTGAAAACATAGAAAATTCAAAAGAATCACAAGAAATAATTGATGACCTGTATTCTACCATTTGTGAAACATTATTTTCAGAAATGGACAAGTATCTAGATATACATAATGCAAAAAGAAAAACATGTAAAATGTTTAAAATCTCCAAACCTTATTGGAATAAAAACCTAACTATACTTTGGAAAGACATGTGTAAGTGTGAAAAGATATAATAAAAATGAACTCCTGTAACGCAGAAAAGAACAAAGTCTTTAAAGGGTTCAAAGAAGCACGAAATATATTTGACAAGGCTCTTAGAAAAGCTGAACGGCAATATAATAGAAATTTTATTGACAGTATTGAAAACTTTAGCTCAAAAAATCCAAAAGAATTTCGGAAACATATTAAAAAATTAGGTCCAAGAAACAAAACAGAAATCCCAGTGCAGGTAAAAGTTGATGACACTTATAGTTCAGAATTAGATACAGTATTGCATAAATGGGAAAATGATTTTTCAGATCTTTATAACAAATCCCAACTAACAAACAATAATGTAAATTTCCATGATGAGATTTTAAAGCAAAAACAAGTATTGGAAAACAGTAATTATTTTGACTATGAAATGCCAAACAATCCATTGAATAAGTCATTCACCTATGATGAGTTAATAAAAGTTTTAAACAAACTAAAAGTGAATAAGTCTGTTGGATGGGATAATATTCCAAATGAAATATTAGAGCATAAATCCGTATCATTACTGTTACTAAAGTATTTCCAAAAGTGTTTTGAAAGTGGTCTGGTCCCTACAGTATGGTTAAAATCAGTCATATACCCAATTCCAAAAAATGCCAAAAAAGACCCATGTGTACCTCTAAACTACCGTGGAATAAGTTTGTTGTGTTGTATGTCCAAAGTATACTCATCTTTGATCAATAATAGAATAACATTATATTGTAACATGTCTGACCTTCTTGTGGATGAACAAAATGGCTTTCGCCAGAACCGGTCATGCGAAGAACATATATATACATTAACTGGAATAATAAGGCATCAGGCATCTGCACCATTTATTGATTTAGAAAAAGCCTTTGACTGGGTAGACAGGGATTTATTAATGTACAAATTGCTATGTTATGGCATAAATGGTAAAATGTATAAAGCAATTCTATCACTTTACAATAATACTATGTCATGTGTTCAAATTAACCAGATGTTAACTAATTGGTTCCAAGTAACATCTGGAGTTAAACAAGGAGATACACTTTCTCCTACCTTATTCTCAATTTATATAAATGATTTAGCAAAAGTTTTGAAAGAATCTGGCATAGGTATTGATGTGAATGGTTATAAAGTATGTGTTCTATTGTACGCAGATGATTTAGTTCTTTTAGCTGATAACGAAAAAGATTTACAAACATTACTTGACCTTATGCATGCATGGTGTATAGAATGGAGGCCTAGTATAAATATTACTAAATCAAATATTGTTCATTTTAGGGGTTCTAGAAAGAAAAGGTCAAATTTCAGTTTTCATTATGGTGACACTTCTCTGGAATATAAAGATGAATATAAATATTTGGGTATTTACTTAGATGAACATTTATATTTTACTAGTTGTATTAATATTCTAGCTGACTCTGGAAGTAGGGCACTAAGTGCATTGATATCAAAGTTAAAAACTTTAAAAAGTACAAGGTATAAAACATACACATCCTTATTTAATTCACAGGTGGCAACAATTCTAGATTATTGTTCTTCTATTTGGGGATTCAAAAAGGCCAGCCAATGTGACAATGTCCAAAATAAGGCCATCAGGTATTTTTTGGGGGTACATAAATTTACACCAATTCCAGCCCTGTGGGGGGAAATGGGGTAGTTTCCAAGTAAATACCGTAGATACTTATGTATGTTAAGGTTTTGGAACAGACTAATTAAAATGGATGACACAAGGCTGCCAAAAAGGATCTTTCTTCAAGATTGCAGACAAGCAAATTCTAATTGGTCACACGATATCAGAGAAGTATTCAAAATTTTAAATTTAACCTCAGTTTACGACTCAAAAGTTGCTGTAAATATTAGAAATGTAAAATCACAATTAACAACCATTATAGAAAAGGAATGGAAGTTAGAACTAGAAAGCAAGCCAAAGCTAAGACTTTACAAAACATTTAAAAGAACTTTCGAAACCGAAGGATATCTTTACAGACATCTTAAACGACAAGACAGATCTCTTTTGGCTCAATTTCGAACAGGTGTTTTACCTCTAAGAATTGAAACAGGAAGATATCAATTGAAAAAAGATCCAAATACTGAAAGCTTCAGAAAATTAAATGTTGAAGAAAGAACTTGTTTAATTTGTAACACAGGTGACATTGAAAATGAGATCCATTTTTTATGTAAATGCAGTGCATATGAGATCCCAAGACATAATTTGTATAACATAATTGAGAAACATTTTCCAAATTTTCGAAAAATGTCTGATGAAGATAAACTTAGTATTATTCTGAAGTCAAATGATAAGGAACTTGTAAGTTTTATTTGTGATTCATGGAAGATTAGACAAAATGTTACTGCCAAGTGATTAAATTTTAGGTTATATTAATATTGATTTATGCACTCTTTTGTTGAGAAAAACATGCTTAGTTATATATTGTGTTTTCCTTTACTAGTAGGTATATTGTTAAACTCTTGCAAATAATTAGATATTATTATCTGTATTTTGTTCTTTTAGTATGTCAAAGACTGTAAAATATTGTCCATTTATAATTCTTATAGCAACCACTATTATGAAGTATTACTTACAAAAGTGACATATAAGTCCATTGGGGCTGGGCAAATTGTTTACTGTCTTATTTGATTATTGTTAAATGTATTTGCATGTCACTATAATAAATAAATTCTATTCTATTCTATTTGGTTTCAGATGTTCAATGTTTTTTAGATGTTCACTTTATTTATGGTGGAATAAGAAATACAAAGATTTGGAGCAAGTCTAGTATTCGAGTTGTTTGGCATTTAAAACAATGTCCTTATTGCAATCAACATCTTGTCCTCTTATTTCCTCCTTTTCATAGGGTTGCACCTAATAACCCCACGATACACATTTCAAGTCTTTTCTATACAGCCTTCTGTGCTGTTATATTTTCTATACCAGTAATCCAAATCTATAATATTTGTGAAAAATAAAAACATTCTGGAGACTCCGTATGGATCTGGAAAAGTATTATCTTTGAGAAAAACTGATTAATCCCACAGGAGCTTAAACTCAACCTCTGAGCTATTACATTCAGTTGACCAGAAATAAAAGGCAGTTTGAAATATTTTGAGTATTAACACAGCAGCAATAGTATTATTAATTCACATTAAAATAACATCAACTTGAAAGTACTCATAGAGCGCAGACCTCCACCAGTGGTGGTTTCTGAAAATGCATTTTTGTATCCAGAATATAAAAGTAATCACTTCTGTCTTTGGATAGGCTCTGCCAATATAAAATTTTAAACATTCTAGATAGACAGACGGACAGTCAAACAGACAGCCAAACACATCCCAAACATAATATCCTGCTGGAGGTAATAAGATGGAAATATCTACATTACTTTTATTTTTAATTACTAACATTTACTACTGGTGATTTAACATTACTAAGCTGATACAATTACATCACATTACCTAAATAACTATAAGTACATTGCAATTTACTTATAACAATAATACGTTGAATAATCTAAAAATATGATAATAAAAAATAATCGTTTTCCACTTAGATTTGATGTAAGGAGAGCTATTGCCAAATATGGTTGACCTGTTCAGTATTGTACTTTGTGAGAAAATATGGTTAGAAGGAAGTACAAAAAATTTTTTATCATGTGGTCTATATTAAATAGATTAATTCTGCCTTCACATTAGTCTGCTCCACATACCACTTCACTGGGCAGAAGAGGGGCAATATTGGCCGCCATGTTGGATAACTATCATCAGTAGTTACACTTAGAAGTAGTACTGAAAATGCTAGTATAACATAATTTGCTCACCTTATATGTTGCACATTTTGATGTAAGTTCCCTCTGATTTTTCTGCAATGTTAGGAGATGATAATGTAAGAAGGTTTGTCTGAAAATTGATTTAATTCTTCGCAAATAAGTCACATAAATTCCTTATTCATGACAATCATGACCAAATTGCGATGCAGCTCAAACAGACCAGGTGAAGGTCACATGTTCCTTTTTTTTTGTAAGTGGACTGGTGTCCAGTCCACCTTTACATTTTCTACAATCAAAACCTTCATAATGTATAGGCCACCATCATAAGGGAGGAGATAATAAAAGTGAGAGATTTCAAGAGGTTCAGGGAAATGCAATCTTATCTACAGGCATGTAAGTCAATAGTTGCTACAACTTTAATTTTTGAGAAGACCCCTTACAATGTAAAGGAAGTATCAATACTACAAGTGGTTTGTCATTATCTTCAGTACAACAGATAGCAGATATATTTTGGGAAAGTTAAATGTCCATTCAGCAAAAAGTGTGTGACAATTTTATATAACAAGATTGTTTTACATTTATAACTAGAAAGCTGTGACAAGGATATACCTTTGATAATATTGTACAGTGTTTTCATTTGTGGGAATGTGGTTGCATTGTTACCCTTAAAATGAAGAAAAAATCTAAATATGGATTAAACACAGGAAATCGCCTGATGCACTTTCACAATGCCAGATTTTGTAGGTATTGTGTGGATCAATGTACTATTGTGAAAAACATACATTGTAACAGTACTTCCTGTTCTTCTGCCACAGACCAAACCAACTGTACTCTCAAGACAACTGAGGACTTGGTGCAAGATGGAGACATTAATGGGAATATCAGCCATAACATTAATCTTGGAGAACTGACTCAAACAGATGCCTGGTATAGACCTGATGATCTACTGTATTCTCTCAATAAACAGAAACGGTGGCTGCTTCCGGAAATAATTCGGTTTGCCATCAAGAAAACCAGAGAGGTTCATACTACAGAAAAAGTATTTCCTGGACAGTCCAGGTTTGTTTTTTCTTGGCATATGTCACTTCTGGAAAGAAAAATACAGTTTAATACAGGTCGATCAAGAAGTTATTCTGGCATTTACGCATTGATAAATCAGAGAAAGTGTGATTCAGTAGCTTACTGTACTTCTTCCGGAGGCAGGTCTCACATTGTTCCGAAGAAAATTTTTGCCTCTAGTTCTGGGTTAAAAAGTTCTGCGATGCAAACAGAACCTATAGATGCAAAGGTAGCAGCTAAGGCAAGGCGGAGAGAAGGTCATAATCAACACTTCAGAAATCTGCAAAGAAAAAGGAAAAAATCTTGTCTTATAAAGGAGAGGATAGAACAAGTTGAAGAACAAGCTAAAATGCCAGAAATATCTTACGAAATATGTTATCCCCAAATTTCATCTTATGTATTATTCTACAGGGATAATCTGTACGGTGTCAAGTTGAAATCTTTGAAAAAACGCAAAGGTTGCAAAAATAAAGCAAAGCGAGATGACGGTTTGACAAGAAGGGATGTTATTCAATTAGCTGAATTTTGTATGTATTATTATGATGACTGTTGGGATGCTGATTTCTGGGATTAAGTCCAGCTATCTCGTGTGTCCTATTTTAATAAAAGTGACAATAGTTTTACAATGTGGAATATTCAAGTGACCATTGAAAATGTATTTTAAAAACTGGAAGTATCTGTTTGGTACTTTGGATTTCACTTCATTATGCCACCCGCTGCTGTAGTGTGTAGACAGATTTTCTCTTTGCCAATCACTCATGAAAACTTTTACACTTAGGCTTCTCACATTTATAGCTTATGTTTTGTCATCAAAAGGCCTGCCAGGGAGAACTTTTGGTCTCATGTTGAAAAAAATACAATATGGTTTCCACGGCTAATGATGGACAAAATTAAAAGTACCTGTTTCTTGATTACCATACGTTCCAACAGTTTGGGAACCCAACCAGCCTATATAAGATGTTGGTAATCATATGCTTGGATTTAGCTGGGTGTGGTCAGATTTCACATGATTCAGATATGGTCAGATTGGACCTAAAATATCTCCTAGAAAGTTGAAGGAGAGTATCCAGACTTAATATTCATTAAAACTCACTTATTATTGGCCTGATGTTTGGTATGTGTAACCCTACTACAGGAAATCATATACTGCAAAACTTTCATGTTCACAGACTCGATGTTTGACCCCTCCTCCCATTTTGGTGATACATGTACATATCCATCAAATAAATACAATATCTATCCCGTGAGTAGTTATTGTGAAATACATAGTCTAAGGGTATGATGTTAAGTAATGAGTAGGAGTACCATTGGGTGTGCCTGCTCCTGTTTCTGAGGGAAATAGGTTCGAAATGAGACTATCTCTCCCATTGGTATGGGCCAAAGCTAAATGCTGAATTTCAGTGCAACCAAGTTACATAGAGTTTGAGTACAAAAATGCATATCCAACGGTCTTTTTTTGCAGAATGTTTTTTCTTTGCATTAACAAAACTTGAGATATGCATCTTTGCAAATATGTAACTTACATGTTCCTGACATAAATTTACTCAGCTGTAAAACATATTATTTGTTATACTTATTTTAGGCAAGATAATGAAGTTTAAACATGAAATAAGCATCCCAACTTGGCATAAAAAGGCTAGCTATTCTTTATGCTCATATTTGCACATTGCAATAGTATTATTTTGGCATGTAACAAGTTATGATCAAGAGAAGACCTTATGTGATGACTACCGAAATCTCTTGATCAACACTTACAATGTGATCACCACAAGAATATCACATGATCATGAGAAGATCTTACAAGCACAGCTTATTTTCTCCTGATCACGACTTAATTATAATGACATGATCACCAGGGCATGTGGTGATCACCACTTATTTCCACAATATCATCTGGAGACATAACACCTTTTCATCTCCAGCTTTCCATTTATGAACTTCCTATGTGGCACACATAACCCTAGATTATTGATCTAGACCAAAATGTTTAAGACCAAATTTAGCCTTAGATTTGATCTGAAACTTAAGACATGTATTTTGTTGTCACAGCTGTTTTGGTAAAGATTTAAACATTATTTTATATATACTGTAATACTTACACCAAAAACGAAAAAAAATTAAAATTCTGTATTTTCTTATAAAATGCAACACGCTAAAACTTTCTGATTGTTAAAACTTTTGGACCTATGGCCATGTGTAGTTTGTGTACAATGTTAGACAGATCTGAAACTGGTCCCAGCTCTGTCTCAGTGGTGAACCTGTTTGTGAACACAAAGTTCAGACTTGGTCTCAGTTGAAATAAAATCTTAAAACTGATACTATTTATTTTCTGTGATTTTAGACTTCTTTGCGATTTTGGGGCCCAGTGTAAATCTGGCTAAATAAATATACTGGAAAATTTCAAAAACTTAGGTGTGGTTGTCCATCTTACAAAAACTAGAATCAGTATCAAATACTAGAAAGTACTAGTGGAGTGCAGACCAGCTCTCTTTTGGGGCTTCTATGTCATTTTGAATAATTACAATAATTCAAAGACAAGAGATAATTGAACAACAAGGCCACTGCCGCAGTGGTTATCTCCAGCCTTAGAATCAGTAATAATGGAGAACTAAAGGAGTTAGAAGAAGGGGTCAAAGATAAAAGTCAGCAATTTGAAAAGAGTCTCAGGCCTTGACTTCCTTTACGTTGTTTTTACATTTGGAACCCCTATAGTAGCAATGATAAGGGAGATATAGGGCCTTTTTAATAGGATAATCACATTTAACATGTGACATGGCTACCATTTTGTTTTCAAATCTAAGCCAAATTACTATCAGGCTAATTTTCCTAGCCATATATATTATGCACAAATTTGATGAACCTAGCTGCAATATTTCAAGTTTTAGAGTATCTTAATGATTTTTAAATAATTGGCTATGGCGGCCATTTTGTTTTTCAAAATAGGGCCAAAATTTTTCTCAGGCAAAACATTTGAAGGCCAGGACTTTGTATGGTCTGTCTTTATATTCTGAAGCCATAGCACCTATAATAAGGGAGAAATAAGGACATATTAGTATGATGACCCCATTTAACCTTGAAACAGGAGCCAAAGGTGAAATTCAACACCTGGGAAAGATTCCCAGGCCATGACTTGTTGTTTCCACATTCCAAACCTCTAGGAGCAACATTAGATATAAGATATAAGGCCTTTTTAATAGGATAAACCCATTTGACATTAAACATGTGATATGGCGGCAATTTTGTTTTTTGAACTAGGACAAAATTACTATCAGGCTAGCTTTTTCTAGCCATATAGCTTTTGTTCAAATTTGGCGAAGCTAGCTGGAATATTTCAAGATTTAGAGCACCTTTATGATTTTCAAACAATTATCTATGGCCGCCATTTTGTTTTTCATAATGAGGATAAATTTTGCAGAGAAAGGTTTTCATAGGCATAAACATTCCCTGCAAATTTGGTGAAGATATCTTTATAAATGAATGAGATATTAAGGTTTATGCAAAATGTGGCGAACGGACGGACGGACACACCCATGCACGTACACACTGACGAAAGGTGTTTTATAATCTCCCGACCACGGCCTCTGGCCGGTGGGAGATAATAAACATAATACTGAAGATTATCACCAGTTTATACATGGTGTCTGACTATAAGACATTACATGTTAAGTTTTCTTTCGTTTCAGATTTTTTTTTCTAAAAGGCCCATAAGTAAATAAACGGTATATCTTTAGATTGCAACATATAAAGAAACTAATCTCATTTAGAAAGAGATGTAAAAATCGTGTTTTATATATATATTTTTTCTAAAATATAGAGTCACATGTAAAGGATATTTTTATATTCAAAAATCCCACCTCATAGTGCAGCCCCAATAAGGAAGCCCCATTATGGACACCAAGAAAATACTGTATAGCTCTATATTGGACCTTTTGGCATGCATGGTGATTACTAAAATTGTACATCGCAGATCAGTATCAGAAGTATCAGAAGTGCTGTTTCAAATATTTTGGTAAAAGTGTCATACAATATACTTGCATATTTTAAGGGGCAAAATTGGGATGTTCAGCCTCGGTCTGAAGTGGGAACGTCATTAGTTGCCTACCAGAGGCTATGGTTTTCCAGTGCAGTAATTTACAGGCACGTTGCACTGTCCTCCTCCATCCACTAGACTACCCATCGTGATATGACCTCAACAAAGTGTTGAAAGTGATGCCACCTTACTGGCATCCTCTTCATGGAGAGATTTTGCCTAGTTCAATCACAGGTAGACATATATAGTGATTTGGATCATCAACTAAACTCTTGGCAGGTAATTTGCATGGCTCTTCTTTCGTGATACATAGTGGCTCAGTGGATCCCACCTATCGTGAAAATATGACCCCAACACCTAGCGGATAGTTCTTGTATAATGCTTGCCACTGTGGCTGATTCCAATTTTACAATTGTTGCTGACAAATGGATAAACATACAATGGTGGTGTCATTCATATTTATTTTTAACATATATTCTAATTTATGTCTTAATCTTTGGCTGTCATCCAGAACTCTTGACGCCCAATCTTGCGTAGTACACATTTATACCGCTATCCACACTACATATTTACTAGCCTAATGTTGAAGTATATAGCTGACACAAATTCAGATTGATGATCAGTCTTAAATAAGAACATTGGATCAAATTTATTTTAATGCAATATATTTCAAACCAGACCATCAAAGATCCAAAGACAGATCATCTTCCAGGGGGACTGAACCATGTGTAGATCCCACCTTGTGGGGAAATATGATGTCAGTCTGATGTAAAGTTTTGAGAGACAGACAAATAAACAGATGGCATTATGATTCTATTCTATTCTATACTTTTATAGCTCTTGATCTCTGCCAGGCAGACTCTAAGGTACAACATCAGAATCCAGTTCCTACCCCTCTTTATAGGATGAGGGTAAAATAGTTTAAAAGATGCCAGAGGAGTTCCAAATAAGTTGGAAAATCCTAAATTTTTGTTTTGAGATTGCATTGAGATGTTTTTGTGTGATGCGCCTTAGAGTCTGTCTTTTGACAGAGATTAAGCGCTATAAAAGTGCTATTAGAATTAGAATTAGAATTGGTGAGACAGCCATTATATACTAGAGCTCAGTCGTAGAAGGCAGGCCCATGAGTTACCTTCAGCTCAAGTATTGTACACTAATCATAAACTTATTGTATTGGGTTTCTTACTGACTTTATACCTCTGGCAAATGAGATTGATGGTGCAGTTCCATTTTCCTAGTTGGCAAATTAATACCCCTTTCAAACTACAGGTGGTACACACAGCAGTAGTAGACATTAAGCCTCTCTTACACCCTGACATACGTGTATAGACACGTAAGTGTGCTGCAAATATTGTTGAAAAATATGTACGTAGCCTGGTAATGGGGTAGTAGAGATTTGCAGTGCAAAGAGGGTGTATTCTCCCAACAACAGTGTCACAACTTGAAGATCAAAGAACAGATTGTGACTAGCTACAGGTCGTACAGTGGGTTTATATACATGCAAGGTACACGTGAGTGAATCTTACAGTATGTCTAAACAATGTAAGTAATTGGGGAGAACCTACAACACTTGCAAGGAGAATGTACGTGCCTAAGTCTCTCGTAAGTTACCCTTGAGGCATGGATGTGTTTGTGGACATCCTGCGTGCACACAGAGAAAATGTGCATGTCAATTTTCATTGCAGGGCCTTTGCGACCATGATATTTTGTTATAAAAATGACTAGTGTACCTTAAGTGTTCCTTGCAAATCAGGCGATTTTTCTCTGTAACCAGGATGTACGTGCACGTACGACGGGATGTAAGAGAGGCTTTAGGTAAAACGTCCCTGTCCTTTGACTATCACCAGATGTCATTTCGTGAACTTGAGAGACTCTGGCCCACCATCCCACTCCTCGACTATCCCACAAAAGATTTAAAGTGTTAAAAATTTCTGCCTCTGAAAATCTCACCATGACATTCCACAGATAAAGTTTTCTATAGTAACTAAAGGTGACGTCCATGGTTTATATAAGGTTGTGACTAAGTCATGGTTCGGTAGCATGTGTTTACCTAGACTTTGTGTAACATCCTTTCAGGGGCCACGGTGGCAGAGTGGTAACACTCTCGCCTCCCATCTCTGAGGCCGGGGTTCGGTTCCCGGCATGGCCTCAAGTGGGAAAGCTGGTAGTTGCTTGCCATTGGTCGGCAGTTTACAGTACAGAACCTTGACCAACTGTATGTACTGGTTTCCTCTGCCCTTCCAACTGCCCATCGTGATATTACCTGTACAGTGTTGAAAGCGACGTTTCTACTACTGTTGTCCAACTGTTATTCACAGTTACACACGGTGACCCATCAGTGGCCATGCATGTGATACCTTATGGATACACCAAATCTCTGAAGATATGAGGTGGTGAGTGTGTAAGGGGTATAAGGACACAAACTTGGCATTATGGATTCAGTTATGTGAGACCATGTCTGCTCAACTGATGAAATTTGTTCTCTATCATCCACTCAAGCCCTTCTTTTTTGATCGAAATAGGGAGACTGGGGTATATTTTTTGACGAGCCGCTATTCTTTGTTGCAACTTGGCTTCTGGAACATTGAATTAAAAGTATATAATAAAAGTAAAACATCCCTCATTGGACATATCTGCACTCATATTGTTATCTACATTTGTGATACATTTTTGTATCTGTCATTTGGATTTATTGAGGTTATTTGGGTTTTAACGTTGCTTTCAGCAGTGTACAGGTCACATCACGATGGGTAGTTTTGTGGGCAGTGAGGAAATCAGTATATACAGTTTGTCAAGATTTCTGTACTGTAAACTACCGGCCATCGGCAAGCAACTATCAACTTTCCCACATAGAGTCCGGGGCTTGAACTACAGACCTCAGAGGTGGAAGGCGAATGCGTTACAACTGCACCTCCAAGCTGTCTGGCTTAAAGTCATCTCTCACATTTTATTCATATGATAAGGCGTAATAAAGTACTCTAGAGAAACAGATGGGGTCATAATGTACACCGGTCTTATAAACCCGTTCTCTTTGTAATTTGGTATATATCTTAAATTGAAACAAAAAAGGAACTTCATAATAAATTCTATAGGTGACTCAAATCAGAGAAAAAAACTAGCACTCAGAGAGTGCAGAGCTCTGCCAAGGCATGTCATGATAAGTAAATTGGAGAATCCGGATTTTATTATGTCCAGACGGAGATCCAGACCAGTCTCAAAATTTAATGGGATCTAAGTTAGACCAAGACACGTCTTCATGAAGCTTGTAATATTTGTACAATCCTGCTAACAATCAAAAAGTCAAATAAATACTCAAGAAAATAATACCTCCTTTGCAGAAATGATGATACATAAATAAACAATAATAAGCTGTTTGTTGATTGGTCGTGTGCCCATTTGGAAGACCATTTCTGTGATGATTTTGCGTTTAATTATTATTACCCTTATTTGTCATAGTAGTATGACTCTGCCTTCTGATTTGTTAAGATCCAATTCTAATTCTACTTTATAGCGCTTAATCTTCCCTATTCAAAGGGGACTCTAAGGTGCAACAAAACAGTCAACCAATTTCAGTATCCAGAGACAGAAAAAAGGGCCAAGCACCACAGAGAATGTCAGGGGTGAGTAAGACTAAGGTGGGTATGCCTTGGTGTACTAGCAGGTTTTGAGCTGCTTTCTGAATAACTGATTCCTTATAGTCATCATGCCCTGTAAGTCTCCTCAACAATGCCATGGAACCAGCTGAACCAGTGAAAATCCTCGGTCTCACACTACATCTTGACAATTCAGTGGGCAGACATGTTTGTCATGTGTGCTATTACTATCTCAGTGAACTACACCAATTCCGTAGGTGTCTCAACCAAGAGACTGTAGTGATGGTGGTTAATGTCATTGTCAGTAGTCGTCTGGACTACTGCAGCTCCCTACTCTATCACACAACAAAGGCATAAATTGGTATACTGCAGAGAGTTCAGAAAGTCTTATGTCACATTGTGTACAGTCTGAACAGGTTCAGTCATGTTCCACCATTCTTGGTCAAACTACATTGGGTCCCTATTGAGTATCCCATACTATTCAAATACAACATCCATACATACAAAGCAATCTTCTATCCCTCAACATAGTAACCTTTCGCAGGGCAAACGCATTTCAGTATCATCAGCCAGACCAAACAAATGCACGAGGATTTCTTAGTTTTGCAGTAGCTGCTCCTATTGAACTGGACAAGCTCTCTCAAGAAATCAGAGCCCAAGATAGTGTCACGTGGTTTAGATTACAGTTAAGCACTTTCCTATTCAGATTAGCCTATGCCTTTCCATAATGTCAGATTAGGATGGTCTGTGGGTTGGGACATTTGCTGTAGAATTACATTTAAAAGAAAAAAATGAAAGAAAAATGAAAAAAAACACTGCATAAATAGAAATTTTAGCAACAAGAAAAAATCAATAATTGTTTACTTATCAGAATGTAACAAAATTCACTGGCATTAATTTTCACTGATAGCTACTTTCTACTTGAGAGATTAATACAGGTTCAATATTTCACTAAGAATTCATTTTCACTGTCCCAGCTCATTAGCTAAATTGGCTAAAATTAATGCCTAGTGAAACCTTTAATTTATAATGGAATTTTTAGAAAAAAATTCTTTTATTGTCATGTCTGTGTTCAAGCTATTTTGGAACAATATATCCATTTATCCATATCAAAAGCCATCTGAATCAAACATCGACTATGCAGTTTCTTTCAGTATTACTGTTTAAACATTATTAATGTTGCAGTTTTGGGTTTGGATTTATTTATAGATTAATAAACCATTTAAGGTTAAGGCTGGGGTGTATTACTGGTATTATACACTTTTACAAAGATCTTTCACTTTGACAATAAGTTGGTATTTGTCAAGCAGTTTGTCAACTACGAATGTTCATAACGTTTTTCCTGTTCTTGCCATTCTTAATTTGAGTTACTTGTTTCCTTCTAATTTGCTTGTCTTGTTACTTTTGAAAAGGGCCACATAAGTTTGCCCATGCTGTCAAAAAAGGGCATACGTTTATTAGGATTTACACCATGAATATAAGACCTTCTGAATTTGGCTACTCTTTGAGTTGCATCATTAGTGTCCCGTTGATTGAGCATTCTGAAAATAAACAGAAAATTTGCAAGGACACTTTTCATATGACAAAAGAGGTTTGTAGAACTACAGTATGCTAGTTAATGGAAACATTATTTACTAAATTACTTTACTTTGCAACAAAATTCCAGAATGTAAACAGCAAAATCAATTATAATTATTCAATTTTGCTGCCAGTTATACATATATTATTAATGTAAAGTTATAAGAAATAATATATTTAAAAAATTATGCACAAGGAAATGAGATAACCATTGTGTATGTGGTTATATATACAAATTAGGCAAATCTCATTGGCTGTCTCACTTGTGGTTATATCAGCACACTATTGAAATAAAACAGACGTAATTGCAGAAATTGGTTAGGCCATCAAGATTTCTCTAATGTACGAATGCTATTCTATTTAAAAAGACTGGTTTAAAGCTGCAAGATGGCCTCTGGCAATCTCTGAAGTGGGAATCCAAAAAGTGCAGCCATATTGGCTGTTTATGCAGAGGGGCGAATAGTGCTGACTAAGACTGAGTTACTATAGTGTACTCCATTAAATAACAGCCTCTGATGTGTAAAACATTTAAGTTAATAACAACCGAAAAAAAATATAATTATCTTATAATTTAAGTTTCAAAAGTATATATTAAAAAGACTTCTATGAACAAAAATGTTTGTCTTTTCAAATGACATATGTTTGATAGAGGGAACAGCCATGCGCTTTTTACTCTGACAAAATCATCTCACAACTAGAGTTGTCAGTACTTTGCATTTCCATGTCTTTTTCATGTCCAAAACTGCAATTTCTAAATACTGTATTTTATTCATCACCGAAAGTCACCAAATACAGAAAAGCCACGATCACAAAAAACCTATAGAATGCAGACTAGCCATAATTGGAAGTACCATTTTAGCATAAGCACAATGATACAAGGGATGAATTCTGAATTAGTAATATATTGTATGACTATATTTTATATGTACAAATGATAAAGAAGGGGCCCCATTTCTTGCAAACAAATTTGTGCCTAGTCTATTAGTTTATTTAACATCATATTTTCTATATTAAAGTGTTCTCTTATTACCTAATTACAGAGAAGCTTTATATTAAAATTTGTCCAATTTCCACTACTTTTTCTGTGTGTACTTCTAGTAGTACAAAGCTGAAGTAGGTTGAGCAGAAGTACTGGGACTGTCAGGATGTAAGTGGTGAAATGAACGCGTTTGGGTGCCCGCATTGTCACTATCTGTATGCTCTACAATCCCACTACAGTCCAAGTCGCTTCCCAATGAAGCACTGTCAGATTCTTCCTGTGTTCCTAACAAATTGTTGGAACCCATCAAGTTCGTCATGAAACCGTTATCAGAGAACTGTAATTGAACTGGTATTTGCAAATCATCATTTTTTGTAGAGCGTAAGTTGTATTTCTTATTCTCCATATTTGCAAATATGGAATAAAATAGCTTGTAAAATAACAAAGTGAAAATTTTTCCTGTGTTACCCCTTCCAAGTCTGAATTGCAAATGGAATAATTGTCATAAAGAGCTATGCCACGAGGCAAATTATGACCAATGAAATTACATATTACAAAACCCAATGGTGTATTACAAAGCTAAATTCCAAATTAAGCTCCCTCAAGGAATAAACTTGCAGCCCCCTAAGGGGCTGCCCGCACACTTCTCATCAGTACCTATGCCACATACTTGAAGAAATTTGTCTTCTATAATGCTGTCATTTCTAAATATCAGTAGAGGGGGATATGTACCATACGAAATTAATATGATCTGATATAAGCTCTTATTAAACTCAAACACCTCTGAGATGAGGGCCCATATTCGCAAAAGGGATCAAGCACAAGATGGGCCAAAATTCAGCTCAAGTTTAGTATATACAACTGTAAACTTGAGCTGATACTTGGCTCAACTGGAGCTTCATCCCTTTTGTGAATACCAGCCAAGAGTTTGAATCCCGGACTGACCTCAATTGGGTAGGCTGTTAGTTACTTGCTGTTAGTCAGCAGATTACAGTAAAGAGCCTTGACCAACTGTATGTACTGGTTTCCTCCACCCTTCATCACAATATAGCTGACACTAAGGTACTAGGTATAAAGTAAAGCACTAAATAGAAGAACTAATTTATTAAACCTAAGAAATTGGTAAAAAAATCATTCAAAATAGATTCAGACATAAGAAAGTTATGTTAATTTGAAATGGCGCCCTCTGTTATGTGCTGACAGTATCTAACAAAGCGCGGAGAATGTTTTATAAGATAAATTCTAGTCAACTTTTATAGTGCTTTATCTCCGCTACAAACCAGACTCTTAAGTCACAACATTCGGAGCAGAATTCATGGTTTCATGGCTGACTCACAGAGACAATGTATGTTACAGCAGTTGGAATTAAATTGTCAAATCACATAGGTGTGTACAATCCTTAAGAATAATAATACTAATATCCCAGCAACCCCCCCCCCCCCCCCCCCATAGCCCCTTCCTCCTTGCATCTCAACCATCATCACATACTACAGTCAATGAAGCTTATTAGAACAGTAATTGTCCATTACAGACAAGACAACCCAACATTGAAAATACCTCTCCCTCAATCTGCATTTCCATATATCCGACAGCTCTACAAGCTACAAGCTGTAGCCAGAATTTATGATGTACTGCTCCTCGCCATAATTTTTGCATGTGTCTCAAGAAGGTCCAAAATGGATCTCAGATGGTTTTAATTTGCCTCACTCAAAAATATAGAAATTATATTATCGCCCCTTAAAAAGCACTGTGAAAAAAATATTGATAATAAATTTATCTCATTTTACTGCTGGACCGGAAGTGCTATTTGACCCGTCCCTATTGCACAAGTACAGGCCAAGCTCAGAGTTTGTTTCCCAGTCTGACCTCAAGTGGGAAAGTTAGTAGTTCCCAGCCATTGGTCATCACTTTACAGTACAAAACTTTGACTGCCCTTCCAACTACCCATCATAATATTACCATACCAGGCATCATGTAAAACACTAAAAGACTAAATAAACAAATTCTTGGTCAAGGTAATAAGGTGAAAACAATGGTAGCCAAAGTGGCGACAATTGACATAATTTCATTGCTTGCAGAAATTTTTTCTTGAGCAATATTTCTACCAATTTGGGGCATTAATAACCCCTAGAAATTATAATTATAATATTGTTTTTTTTCAGTTTGTACAGTACATTCATAGCTTACATATTTTACTCAACATCAGAAATTCTTGTGTCACACTTAAAACAGGTACAAAAAATAAGGTTTCTGTGCTTGAGTTTGGCAAGTTAGGACCGAGTGCAATTATTTTTTTCTTCGCTTATTTATACTCAGTACAATATCTCATTGAACTAAAGGACTTAAAACAGTATAAGACAGAGGTTCAAGGTTGCCCATTCATCAAAGTCCCTAAATAATGTTTCTAATGCCCCTTTCACATTACAGGTGGTACATCCAGTGGTTAGAAGTTTTACTCGGCGGTGTCACCACCCCCAGGTCGCCCCATTTCATCCGAGTTGTTCACACTACAGGCAGACAGCCATTGATTTGCGAAAGTCAATTTATTTATTTGGGGTTTTACGTCGCTTTCAACACTGTACAGGTCATATCACGACGGGTAGTTGGAAGGGCAGAGGAAACCAGTACATACAGTTCTTTAGGGTTCTGTACTGTAAACTGCCGACCAACAGCAAGCAACTACCAGCTTTCCCACTTGAGGCCGTGCTGGGGATCGAACCCCGGCCTCAGAGGTGGGAGGTGAGAGTGTTACCACTCTGCCACCGTGGCCCTGTTTGCGAAAGTCAATAACAGTGACATGACAGTACCACAAACATTGGTCACCGAGAAGCAACCTCCATTAACCTCAACTCACCTTCGGCAGCTGTTCGACGACCACGTAGCAAAATGACCAAAAAGACGGCCTAATCACAACCTTGTGTACACCGTGGACCACAACTTCGGTTACCATAGTAAGAAATTCATAGGCACACGGGCGAAATTGTCTGCGCATACTCACTGTACCATATTCGACAAAGAAATTTGAATTTTTTTCAAAACTTATGTAGGACACTCAAGGTGATGGATGATCTGCCACTGACACACAAGGCCGTATACAGACGCCAGATGGTGATGCAGGGACAGGGACATTTCACTAAATGTGGGTTACTGCGGGAGATACCGACTGTAGTGTGAAAGGGGCATGCAAAATTTTCAAATAATTTTTAAGTGATGACAAATTTGCTATACATTGCCAAAAAACCTGCCATCTTTGAATATATAGGCTAAGTATGGAGAGATTAGCATTATTATCTCACTGGCATTTCTGTTGTTGGTTTTGCTTATGTCCCTGGCTTTTGAATTCCTTGAAATCAGAAAAAACTATACACAAAAGACTACCCACAAAGAAAATCAAATTAATTTACCTATTACAATGTTTTTAAGGGATGATCGTGTAATTTCTACTTGTAATCACCCCCCCCCCCCCAACTCCACACAATTTGCCCGAAAGCAATTAATTTAAGTCCAATGTCATTTCGATTACCTTATGTGGTTTTGATAAAGCAAGTTTTGCAGATCACATTAAATTGTAAATATATAATCTGTTTTTCGATAAGTGCTAAGATGAGGTTAGTACCATGTACAAGTACAGCTCTGTTTATTGATTAATTTTATTGTTTAATTTAATTAAAAGCGATTTCGCATTTCTTGGAACTTCCTTACTGCTGGGTAGTTTCTTAAGCTTGTAAATTGCAAAGCTGTAACATAAAACAAACTTTCCCATATACAGTCGTGGGTTTCAACTGTGGACCTCAGAATCAGGAAAGGTTTGCGATAAGTTTAAACAGTTCAATTTTCTCATAAACTGTTCCTGAGTGGTGTGTACGAGTGGTCTACTTGTAAGCGTATCAGGAAGTTCTATATTTTCAATACAGGATGCCTTTATGATGGCTTTAAGATACATAGCATTCAGTTCCCAATTCCTGAAAATTGACAATGGGAAGAGGGTTAGCAATATATCACAGAAATGGAACAGTCCCATTAGGGACGATAATACTATTTCTGCGTGAAAACTGAGGCCCTAAATTAGCAAACAACCAAACAACCTCTGTTTCTGTGTTAATTATTCTGTTTAGCTATAGCATAGAAATTCATTGTTTACTTCAAATGAAATCTCTGCCAATATTTGGAGTGTGCCACATTACGGCAGAGGAGCAGTACGCGACGTTTCGTCATTCCAAACGAATCCCTGTCAAAGGAAGCACACAATTAGTACTTCCCTTCTCTCTTTTGGGTCTTAATCACAATTTACTAATACAAGATCATTAGGCATATTCCGAAGGAAAGGTTCTTTGTTGTATAGCCAATACAAGGTCCACCCCCTCATTCCCCCTCCTCTTTTTTCTGTAGTAATGAGGCACATAGTTAGAGGGAGAATGCCTCTTTAATTAAACAATGATCGACAACAGCCACCCAGGGAAATGATGCTAGTTTTCTGACTTTTGTCCTGGTATATGGGAAAACTGGGAATGGAATATTACATGCCTTGGACATGTTCATTGGGCACTCGCCTTTAGTCGTTTAAATTGATAAGCTTAGACACAGAACATTGACTTTCTGTATTTTATTATCCACCACACACTGTATTTGGTTTAATTAGGAAGACATACTAGTCAGGATATAAATTTTTGTTATCCACTATTTGCTATTTTTTTGATAAAGAGCAGGATAAACAAACGGGGAAATATTCTTTCCATATTACCCCGGCACTGCTATGGGAAATCCATGAAGAATGCCCATCGGGAAAAATGTCCGTCAGTTACTATGCCCATCAGAATGATGCCCATCAAGAACTTTACCCATTACCAATTTTTCAGGGCTGGAGTTTTGCCCATCACTTTTTGTTACCAATCATTTTTTTCCCTTACACCTTACATTGGTACAGAATGCCTACTAGGTGACCTTGGCTGCATTATAAACAGCTTCATTTCAGTCGTGAATGTCCCTTTTGATAAATGGATTTCATTAACATTTAAATACATAAGGTTTAAGTGAAATAAAATGATGACTAAAAAAATTGATGCGCAAAGTTCCACCTCTGAAAAACTGGTGATGGGCAAACTCCCTGATGGGCATTGTTCTGATGGGCATAGTACATGATGGTCATTCTTCCTGATGGGCATTCTCCCTTACACCGTGCTTACAATGCACAATTAGCACAACAAATTTGTCTTCAATTGACAGTATTTCCGAAGCTATGTAACCTAGAAATATGCTATGTACATCATTAGAAAGATATTTTACAGGGCTTCTGTTAAGAAAATATCTTTTATGTTCATTGTTACAACTATATATATATAAAAACGTGTTTTTTTTTTGTATTCTTGCCTTTTATGTGACTAAGTTTACTCATTATTCATACAAAATGTTGGATAATAAAAGTAAATCATGTCATAGTACTAAAATACTATTGTCATCTTCATTCATGACATATTCTCTTGTAGTTGTCATTCTGGAAGTTTCTCTGTTGTTACACCAAATAGAAATAACTGAACTGTAAGTCACAACAATCAGACTGATGTTCAGTCTCAAAGATCAGGGAACAGAAAAAAGGTTTCCACCACAGAGACGGAGGAATGATGAAGAGGTTAAGCCTCTTGTACATCTCACCATATTTGCTTAGATGTTCTGTCCAGGGGCAAAACAGGACCAAAGTGCAAATGCCATGTTAGTTGAAGGGTTCGAGTGCAAGGTTAAGTCTTCAAGTGCAAGTGTTCGGACAAATTAGTGATGGTCAAAATTCTTGATGGGCATAGTTCCTGAAAAGCCTTTTTTCCTGGTGCGCATTCTTCCGTACACCCTTCAACACTCACACAGAATGTCATGGCCATAAATAAGAAATTGGTATGCAACTTATTTTATCTATGGGCATAAGGAGTAACTGATACACAGCCAGACCACAATCTTGACTTCCTCTTGAAGTACGACACGGGATCTGCCACTGTGGCCTAGCGGGTAACACACTTGTCTAGGAACTCAGAGGACGTGGGTTCAATCCCAGGTACAGGCAGATACATAGTGGCTCGGATGACCACTTAAAATGGCGGTCCTCTGTCATTGGGTCTTATCTCCAGTGGCAGGTTAAAGAACCTCAAGGACGTTGATCAATGGTCATCCTTGAGCCTCTATCTTCCAGTTAGGGGAATGACAGTTACTTGTGAGGTGGGGCTGTATCTGTATAGTCAGATTGGTTAAATAGCACTTTGAGTCCTGTTGTATATGGAGATATTGCGCTGAGTATAAATACATAATAATAATAATAATGTAACAGGATGGAGGGATGTAACAGTAGCTTTATGGTGGATATGCTTTGAGAAAGAAGTTACACATAACATTTTTCTTTAATGAAAAAATAGTAACAGAGCCTAGAAGTTACAGGAAATGTGACCACTGTACCAGATGTAGGGAAAAAATGCATCCGATGCTGATGTAGTCTTGTGTTTCTTCCCATAAGTAATAAATGCAATAGTGTGTATGTTGGTCCTAAAACTCCTAGCCAATCAAATCCTCCGATTTGTAGGCTGCCCTCTGAAGGAGCTGACTTGAAAAGCCATGACTTCATTGTTTTTTTGAATTTGTATGATTTTAAGTTATACTATAAAGACCAATAATATTAATATTTTATATAAAAACTAGAAAACACTCATTGAGCGCAGACCTCCACCAGAGGGAATAGTGTTAAATAATCAGTACCTTTTTGCTCCAGAATACGATGTAGATCTGTTCCAGAATGCAATCATTTCTTCCTTTAGCAAGGCCTTATCCACTTAAAAAATCATGAAAACCTGTTCATTTTGGAGTGAGTTGTGTTGGTTTTAATCTAGTGATTCAAAAGTTTCCAAGTATTAGATGTTGTGTGCTTTTAAATTATAACCTACAGACCAATAAATCCCATTACTAACAGGGTTGGGGTCGATGTACTTTGTACTTAAGTACATTTGTACTTAAGTACATTTTTTAAAGTACTAAAATGTACTTAAGTACATTTTTGAATTTCAAGTACATGTACTTGAATTGTACTTAAGTACATTTTCAATTAGATGTACTTACAAGTACATTTAAGTCCTTTTTAAGTACTTTTAATTGTAAGTAAATTTTTACTAATTTTTTCGAAAGTTTGTGTGACCACAACACTTTATGCTATAATCACTATAATTGAATTAAGCTTTTCCATATCCTTATTGATAAACATTCATGTAGATTAAATTTTGATAAAACTTTCACTCATATTTCTGATTCAATTTGATAACACTCTTTCTTTTAAAGAGTTTAGTACAATTGATAATAATAATGAATCAAATTATTAAAGTTTCAATTCAATGAGCCAATCATGTCTTAAAAATAGGGACAGTTGTTCCAAGATTGTATATTACTCCCCCTCTTTAATCATCTTATAACTGTCTACTTTGAACATGTCTGATCTCAGTTAATAATATCTACCCAGGTTTGAGTATTCTTGGTAAATTGCACCTGGGCATTTAAGATCTTTCAATAGGTCCAAGTTAATCACAAGGACCAGATTAACATAGACTCTGTGATGTAATTGCTCAGGAATGAGTTTTGTATTTCACTGGCCATTATCTTGTCTGAGCACTATAAATACTGTGACAGGGGGATTAACAAACCACTCATTTTTATGGCATTCACATTGTGTTATCATAATAGCTGCTGCTTTAAAGCATTTTGAGATTCCAGCTAATACTGAAGGAGTGTCAGAG